>JACVEI010000103.1:0-113130 GCA_018115615.1 Pestalotiopsis sp. DP-2020a | reverse complement strand
GGCCAATTGGAATTATATTGCCGTTAGCTCTATAGACTTTGACATCGACTCAGAAGAAAAAAATTGTCTTTTAGTTGCTATCTTCAATTTTCCGTGATCCGAGTATAATGGTCTCACCTGAGCCGACGCGTGAAGCGGGAAAACGGGAATAAGGAGCTTGGAAAGAGAGCTGAGTTGATCCTGTAGAGCTACAAAAGAGAAGTGCTGAAGAGCAGCCTGATATACCCTAGCAGGCGATTTGCGGTGAATACTATTTGCGTCAGCGCGACAAACAGTTTTTCTTGATTTGGAAATCAGTTTGTTCAAGCTCGCTGTTATCGTCATCAATCCAATGGGCACACTTTGCACGCTTAGCCATTTGGACAGCTTCGACTGAAAATCCAATTGTTGCAGAAAGAGACGCTGGTCGCTGTTGCTAGAATGTCATTGTATAATTCCTTTGTTGTGCGCCTTCCTGGGCTCTCCAGAGGCAAGACAATCGATCGTTCATGTTCCATTGAAGTTCTATACACAAGTCACTTTGTACATTGACACAATGTTCATTCAGCTTCATTGTTCTGTATTCCCAAGTTTAAAGACGACCGACTCCCACAGTCGTAACAAAAGTTTGGGACAGAGAGATATCAACCTTCGCCTCGAGCCAGTGCTAATAACTTTGTGGTTCAATTTTCTTCTTGACGCTCTCACCGGTCAAGATTCTATTCGAGATTGCTGGTCCAATCTTCCCTTACCAACCACAAATCATTCATCCAGCGCAGACTCTTGGTGATAAAAAGGTAAGTATCGCATTCTGTTCATCAATCTCGTTGGTCTTGGCAAGCTCTTTACGGAAAAGCAACATGTGTCGCCGAGTTTTCTATCACTTTATGCACTGCGATGTGCGGGAGCCCATTACAGTGCCAGAACGAATAGCCGGGGCCGAACCAGGGGTTTATGAGAATTTCCTTCGGACGTCTCGTCATCGCTGCGAAACCAGAGTCAAGGTGCACGACCCAGAACAAGCAGTACTCTTGGGCGGCCTTCCCGTGGTCGAATGCGAATGGCACAGCTGCTGTCTGAAGGGCGAGGAAGTCCTCTACTGCGACGAAGGATGCCAGGCCATGGATGACGGCGAGGACTTTGAGCCCGAGATGTGCGACTCCTTCCGTCTGGAGCACCAGCACAGCCAGATCAGGAGCCCCTGCTTCGGCGGTGCCTGCCGGGGGCTCATGTGCTTGCAAAATTTGTCCAACGGTCCTGTCGACATCAAGGGCAGGTGGCCAGACCTCGGCGACCCCCTCCATGAGACATGGGATCCAGTCTACCGCCAGCCGGCCAAGCTGCGAGCCAAGTGGGAAGAGCGCCTCTTCAAGCGTATGGCCAAGCTGACCACCATAAACAAGGACCTCGCGACTCATGCGGCAGTGCTGCACGGTATTAGTGGGAATGCGTCTCCATCGAATTCGTCTTGTATCGAAGCAGGGGCGAGAAACTATCTTCGATGCAACAGGAAGGTACAGAAACAGCACAGACGCATCGAACGAGGGCTCATGTGGGCGGCTGCGCGCGAAACTCGGTGAGTTTACGCTTGATGCTGCTGCTCAGCTGCGATTTTCGAATTCTCTATATCTAAGCTGCGAAGTACAATACATGTTTGTTTCTCCAAATTTGAAAAAGGTCAAAGGTCGAATCATGTGTGAAACTTTGATCAAGATCTAGCCTTGTCAATTCTCCTTCCTTCCATGTCAGTATCCAAGACATGCAGAACTAGAACGGCCCATGACGATTAATGCCGTCAAAAGCTGTAGCGTCACCGCGGCGGTCCAACTAGAATACATCAAGATCCAGTTGAAAAAGGTCAGTAAGACATTCATCACGTCTTTGTGCAAGCTTTGAAGAGCTTGAAACGTATAGAAGTGTTTTGGTGCATTTTGATTCATCGATGCTCCCAAAACCTCACTTCAAGCAAGAGCCTGTGAATGCTTTGCGTGTAAGTGACGGAAAGATCCCCACATGGATCCGAGCTGGCACTTAACTCCGAGCTCATGCGCCGCATTGTCCACTACAAGGGATGATTATATCATTTCATCGCTGGTAGTAAGATGATTTTAATTGAAGCAAGGTAAGACACGATTGAGACACGAGTTCAAAGCTGGCAGGCGGATATTCTGGAAACCCGCTAACACTGACTGGCGTTCCTAGTTGGAGGAGCTGGACAGACCTATACGCTAAAAATGAGACAACTTGGAATCGCGGATGGGCCGTTATGTCGCGGGTGATCCGAATAGGCTTATTAGTGCTTGGGCAAACGGAGACAATTTCTCGTATGCGACATGTTAGCGTGGCCGTGACGAGAATCATTGGTATATATCACATGCCGACCTTCCATTCCTCGAATTCCCTCCCACGGAGGTGATGTGAGATGCTAGAACACGGCTACGAACCACAAAGATGTCTGTCAGGAGCACATCGACACAAGGGTCCATGTCGTCCAGAACTGGAACCATCAATTCGGCGAGGAGTACTTCGACTAGGGCATCGTCGGTAGCTGGGCCTGACTCGATTCCGTCGGCTCCAGCAAAAAGACAATCACAAGCTGTCCGCGGGCCATGGGCAGACCAACCATTCTCTCTAATCGAAAGCCCTTTGGCCTCAAAAGATGTGCGTATTCACCACTAAAAGCAGTCGCCGGTATGCGCGATGAGAGCCCTCTACTGACTTTCTCTTAGACCAGACATCCCGCCCTGTTTGTTGCCGATGACATGACGCATCAACACAATGCAGCACTACGAGGACTGAACGCCATTTACATCCAGGCGCCTCACATTCACGACTTGCAGGACATTACAGACTTTCTCTTCCTGGTCCAGTGCTGGGGGCTCTGGGTGCAGTACTACGACGGTCTCAGGCGGAACAGCATCTTTCCCAAGTTCGAGGAGGCCCTGCAGAAAGAGCCAGGCTTCTTGCTGGTCCATTTAAGAGAAGAACTTGAATTCATCCCCTTCCTAGACCGTCTACTGCACTACGTGCAGGAGACGCACGCACAAGTCGAGACTTACGACGCCATGATCTTCCAGGATCTCGTGCACGAGCTCGGGGTGGTATACCGAGCGCACCTCGCAGACACCATCTCCGTCCTCGCGGGGATCCCGCGCCTCTGCAGCCCAACGGACTCGTCGCCCGAGGCCAGGCTCAAGGCCGGCCGCATCTCGCAGATCTACCGCAAGATCGAGAAGGAGGCGGGCGCGGCCATGGATCTGCACATCGTCCCGCCCATGCTCATGCGCATGCGCGACACGACGTCGGGCGGCGGCAACGACTGGCCGGGCGTGCCTCTCATTGCGCTGCACACCATCGACAAGACACTATCCAGGACGCACGCCGGCGCCTGGAGGTTCCTTCCGTGCGACGTCTGGGGCAAGCCGAGGCAGCTGCTCTTTTTAGGCCAAGACGAGGACCAGGAGCGAGTAGGCGGCGAGGAGGAGGCAAAAGAAGAGGTTAGCGGGGAGAGCCGCGAGGGCATCATCAAGATTGCCAGGATTGTGTCTGAAGTGGCGCCGAGATCACCCTTGTGGGAGCACGAACAACGACAGAGAGCAATCGAGGCTGGAGAGTTTTGAATTTGTGGCGGGTCAGTGCAGGTAGAAAAAGACCATGGTACAAAAGCAGGTAGAAGATCGGAGTCGACAGCTCAGGTAAATGTTAAGACTAATAGACGTTAGATTGAAATATCCATTTATAAATACATGAAATAATTACCATCACCAGATATCTACTGCTTTTCTTTTTATTCTATCGATTTCTCTCCCATCATAGAATATCGACCACGCACATTTATCTTCATACATTGGAAGGGAGGCGCAAGCTCTAGACTGGTGCTTTTAGTATTTACTTCCAACCCAAAACCTGACTGCTGACTGGAGAACAATCGCGACCTTAGGGATCAGAAGGCGATGTCCGATAGATATCGGGCGTCACATTTCGATCTAAATAAGAGATCCAAGCCGCTCCCTCCATCCCCTCCGCTTGATGCTGCTCATTGATCCAATCCACAAGTGCTAATTCCTCCTCTGTCAGTATACTCTTCCAAGCCATCAGGATTGAGCCGAAGCTCCAGTTCGAATCATCTGTCGCCGCCACATCCAGAAAACAAAACTGGGTGAGCACGAGACTATAGCCCACCATCCTTGCCTCGCACCAGATGGCAAATCCCCGCCGGCGGTAGTAGTCCTATGGCACATGCTGCAGGGGAGAGCAAATGATGCTGCAAATATGACCGTCGTCCTCCCAATGCACCCTCTGAAACATGAGCGCCGTTGCCGAGGTGTAATCCTCGACCTCCAGGAAATCTTGCTGCGAGGGAACCGGCGCCGGCCAGGTCCTACTCGCAGGACGAGCAAGGTTGTCAGCCGCGCCTTCGATCCCCTCGAGGTAGTCCAGCATTGTGTAGACGAGCTCGCGTTCGACATCAATGAACTGCATCGAGGGTGATGGGTCGCCAAGGAACCCTCCGATCAAGGTGACTGTGTCATTGTACAGCAAGTCGGCTGCATTATAAAATTGCAGGCACTCGTGGTCGGCAGCCGGCCAGTTCTTCAGGTGACCCGCGGCTGCTGCGGCCTTGAGGTCTTTAGAAACCTCCACCCGCCATGCCGCGCGGAACAGGCGCTGCTGCTCGCACCACGTAGGTGGGCCTATGTCACGCTTGGGAAAGAGAGCGGTCTCGGGCTGGATCCGCCATGCTCCGTGGTATTCGCTGCCGTCCGAGCCGGGTACCTCGGTTGCAAATATGACGTTTGGGTCCAGCACGTGCCGGGGCCCGAGGGCACGGAAGCGCGGCAGGTATGTGTTCAGACAGCCTAAGGCGGACACGGCGGCGGCAGCGGATGGCTGCAATAGCCGCAGCGGTGGCAGCGTCCACTTGGGAGGCTTGTAACGGTTTCCAGTGGATTCGTGCATATATAGGTTGAAAAAAGTCTTTTAGACGCGACACGCCGGCGGGAATGATGCCAGAGCGCAAATAGGCCGACGGACGGATTAATGCCCAGGTATAGTGGTGGAAGGTGCCTGAAGCGAGATGCGACTCGAAAATAGCGGCGGCGTATGTGTCAAAGATACGGGCTGCGACGGGTGAGGCAACAAGGAAGTTGTACAGCGCCGTAAGATCGGGCAACTGTTTAAGAATGTGTAGGCATATCTCAGTGGGGAGGGTCTCCCAACGCGGTTCTGAGGTCCGTATTAACATGTTGTGTGAATTTAGGCCCAAGCCGAGCGAGTACAGCAGAGACTATTCTGTATCAGTAGGCCAATAAGATTTTGGTTGAGGAACAATGATCGTCATATATTATAAGTCAGTCTCTTTTACAAGTTCTTGGCCGCGGTTTATACAAGTATTTCAGCACTAACCTAGCGAAGTCCAATGGAAAGTCAGTCTTGGGTGTGGTCCCCAGGGGTTCGGCCCCATTCTGCGCCGCATTACGAACATGACTTTCACAAATAAGGTCCTGGCTCCCCTTCTAGGTGTTTCATTCTTTGACTTGCATACACTGATTTAAAAAGCTTTATGGTTGTAACGTGTGAGAAATAATATAGAGGGAGAAAAGGCCTGATATTGCTTAGATACGGATTGATATTGGCGAGACAACTCTAATATTTCCTTATGGATACAGGTGGCAGCGGAATCCATCTGCTCCAAGCAAGGCGATCGCAGCGATACGCAAAAGTCGCCGGAAGATGCGCGTCACGGCCACGGGCGATGAGTTAATCGTCCTCCACAACGGCAATAAAGGCCGCAAACAGCCACTGTGCCACGCCTGTGCCGCGCCGCCGTACGTGTTCACGCAGCACGGTTAGTACTAGACCGACTTGGGTTTTCAGATCAAACGCCCTCTCCAGCCTTCTCCGACAGTTTGCGGGCTGAGTCGAGCTCCGTGTCTAACGTTTGGAACTTGATCAAGAAGCACGAGCGAGAGACAGTGCCGAGCCCAGCGACATGAATGCCCACCACCCCGTGTCTACTTATGGTGTTGAGTCGTTGATGACCGTTGAGCTCCGAAACTGGATGCGCATGGATTTCAGCGTCGAGGTTGCCGCATTTTGAAATTCTGGTAGGTGGAAGTATTTCAGTCTTAGGAGACATAGTCGTCAAAAAGGCAGAAGACGCGGGCAAACCTGATGAAACGGGGGACCAATTGAACGAAGGGCAGGCCAATGACATTGAGACTGGACTATAAGAATACATCCGAACAGAGACCGCGAACAAGAAGCTTTTGTTGGCTGTTGAAGCGCAATTGATTTCTGCAGATTCCATAGCTGCTGAAGCTGGCTAGGGCCCAATGCAATTAACAGATAATGCGACCTATCTATGGAAACTGGATAAAAACCTTGATCTCCTCATGGTTATTGAAGCGCTCGTAATATTCTGGCACTTGATCAATGTTGATGGTGGCCGATCCGATGAAGTGAGGACTGGCCTTTCCGCTGTGGATGAGGTCGACCAGCATGGGAGCCAAATGCTTTGGGTCTACCGGGCCGGCCTGGAAACGTAACCTTTTGCCAAAGAAGGACGACAGAGGGAACTGGGCAATGGGGCTAAACGTGGCGCCCAGAGGGGAGCCGGCACTGTCGTCTTGGGTCATGTATACTCCAATCTGTCCAATGCCACCTCCAATGTGAGTGACATCTACCATCTGGTCCAGGATGATGTGCGGTTCGTGTTGCAAGGTGGCGTTCAGTGCCTCGATTCCGACGCAGTCGACTGATCGCGTTACACCATCAGGCTCGTACGCCAAAATTTGATCTACGGGACTGCTGTCGACAAAGTTGATGGGAATGGCCCCGATCGAGGCTGCGCGGTCGAGCCGGGCCTGGACATAGTCGACAACAAAGACCTTGGAAGCGCCACGGATCATCGCCGAGTAGGCAGCCAAGAGGCCGACGGGGCCAGCACCAAAGACGGCAACCGTGTCACCGGGTTCAAAGCCAGAAAAGTCCAAGGCCGGTCCAACTCGTGGCAAGAATGTTGGAAATTGTGAGATAGTCCTGCTCAAGCGTGGCATTGGTGGTTTCTTTGGTGAGAGGGATGAGAATCAAGTTATCATCGGCGAACCGCCCTCGAATGTATTGAGCTGCGTTGCCATATTAGCCAATGGATGCGATTCGCCAACGAGATCTGAGACTCACACTGAAGACCTTCGCGGATGACGGCACCATTACCGTAGTAATCGTATTCCTCCTGCTGCATTACGAGATGACCATGGCTGACGGTGTCGGGAGTAATGACAGTCGCCGACATGGAGCGAGGACACTGCAGAGCCAATGTCGGAAATGTAGCCTACGGCCTCGTGGCCCATGTTCCACGGCGGCGTGCCTCCTTGGTAACCACGATAGACGTGCAGGTCAGAGCTACACAGTGCTGACATGGTAATTCGAACAATGGCATCAGTCTGATTGACAATGGTCGGCATTGTTATGTTTTCCACGTCCATTTGACCGGGAACGCCATTGTACATGACGCCGAGCATAGTCGCATTCTGGAGGGCGGCACTGACAGCCATTGTGCTGGGGAATGGTGGTGATATTGATGAAATTCGTGGTTAGCAAGCTAGGGGTAAGCTGAGATAGAAATTGTTTGACTTCGGACTGCACTTTATATACCTAGGCAGGAAGTGGCATTTGATAACGATCGCCCTTGCTGCGTGCACGCGCGTTGGTATCGTATCCCGTGTAAACTGCCGTGGCCAAGTGGAGGTCCAAGAGATTTCAGTCGGTCCGGCTTCGGAAAAGGCTTCTTCTATGATATAGTACGGGCGAAGTTTGTATTTCTTTGTAATAAACTGTGACCTCTGCGTGGTATCAGTATTTAATGTCCAGTAGAAGCCAAGCCGACGATCACGGTGCATTCCGGTAATTGGTGCCAATTCTAGCTTGGGAGGTGAATTTGATTCCGGTTGAAATAAAACGTATCAAGATCAAAAGCAACATATCTGTTTACACTATTTACCAGAACCGGGCTCGTCGAAAAGGAGAAGCCTTCCCGGGTAAGATACAACAAGCATTTCGTGAAAGCGCATCATCAGACTTGGCAAGGAGCTTGAAGCTGTATAATCATGGATCGAGAATATGGTGAGAAATTCCTTTTCATTCTGACGAGGGGCAGGCGGTATGCTTGACTTGCAAGATCCGGGCTTGTTATCTGCAGCCTGCTTACCATACTTTATCCGTAGGCAGCCCGCTGTCAAGGCACTCGGCATGCATCAGCGGAAGTGAACAGCCTTCCGTAGTCTCCGTTGAATCGAGATTGGACTATGCGCCAATAGAGCAGTTGTGCAAGTTTAGGCATGACGCGCGATGTTCAACTCCTGACGATGCCAATTTGATAAATCATGTGCAAATGGGCTTGACAGATGAAGTTAGACATAGCAAGCCTCTGTGGATAGAAGGCTCTAATATGGAAGAGACGGAACATTCCATGAAGTTAGCATAGGAGTCTTATGATGTCTTCTTTCCTGGGGAGTTTGTCTCCGCAAGCATTCTGAATGAGACGAGACCTACTCTGTAGTTAGGCTTTAGCACACATGCTGGTGGTGGTAGGCTAGTGCAGCGTCTTTCCCCTGGCCACTCGTCCAAGCCATAACGAATCTGTGTCAAGCGCTTCTCTGAGATAAAGCTGAAAAGAAAAGACTCGATAGGCACTTGGTGTCTGTAAGATTCTCCTCAGGCGCCGTCATTATGTTGACAGCTCGGGCACATTACGCCGTACAATTCATGTCATCAGTTTCCGCGTCCCGTCGTATCTGCCCCACTCGCCGCACGACTCCGATTGGGCATTGGGGCAGTATATTATGACGTATGATAAGCATGTTGCATACAAGATGTGCTCGATATTTCTGATTCGACCAACTGAGCTTTAAGTAATGGGCTGACTTTAAGTCTGAACTAGACTTTATCTCAACAATCACCTTGCCAAGACCAAATGGCACGACTTCGACATAAGACTTGCAGCTGTCACTTATTATAGATATAGTAGCGAGAAAACCACATTCACGACAAAGTTTGATGGAGCTGACTGTGCTTCTTGACCACGCAGAAGGTCAAATAGAAGATAAATTATCACGTCCTCAAACTCAAGGTCTGAGAATTATAAGTTTTGTTTGTTTTTCAATGTTTCTCTCTGCATCTGCACCACTCATCTTTGACGGGACTTAGGACTGCGCACGTGGCCACCGCTAGTCGAGAAGTGTGAAAATGACCCCGGTATGGTGCTATTCCCGTTGAACAACTGCATTCCTTGGGCTACACTACAATTGAGGCAACTGGATGGCGCAATATGGGAAAGAGAATGTTGTTCAGGTCCTGATTGATCGTGACGCTGACATTGAGGCTTGTGATTCTTGGCGTCGGACGGCATTGACTGTGGGAGTAGAGCGTGGGAGACACAATGTTCGAACGCGAATTGATCGAGCCAATTTTGAGGCTCAGGGTCGCTTTGACCGGACACCTCTTCCTAAGATGGCTGCTAGTGGCGCCTCCGATGGCGGCTTTTTGCTAACCTATGTGGCTCTGCGAAAGGGCGTGAGATTCCAAGACACCGGTTGAATGGTCAATTCAGGGAGACGTACAAGTGCCGTATAAACTGGGAGCTCATGAAGATTGAGCGGTGATATCGAAATTGATGTCAAAACAATCAACGAGGTGTACAAATCGATCGTTCCGTCGTTTGCGAGGGAGGGCACCGATGTTAATACTAGTCCACTTGATCGGACACGTCCACGTTGGCGATACGTCGGCCACTGTTCTCTTGGTCAATCTGGAACGGCTTCCGCGGCATCACATTTCAACTACCGGTAAGCAAAAGCAATTATGCCTCCTCGATAAGAGATGCCTTATAGTGGGCGACTCGAGCAGATAGCACATCCTTACTAATGGAGTTGCTCGGAAAGGGAGCCGTGGTTAATACTTCGCTGTAATTAAGTCATGATGGCAGTTCTAGAAGGCTATCTTCCTGCCAGGCAAATCTTTTCAATCATTCCATGATGTTTCCAAATTGTCATTCAAAGTAAGCAATACATCTACCATTGATTTCGAGACAAAATATAGCCTTTACAAAATGCATTCCCAACAGAACAGACACCTAAAAGACTAACATAAGCCTTTGATTTCCGGGCAGTAACGACAAGACCCTCAAAGGGATCACGGCTGTAAGACTTACCCTGGATCTATAAAACATTAGTCTGGCTGGTGAAGCCCACGCCATTCAAAACTCTACATGAGCCTTTTGCGTATTTGGTACAGTCCGATCAGGATCGGTGGCACGCCCACAGCAATCGCGACAATGACGCCAATCCTTTCGCCATACGAGAGACAGGACCACCCAGAACAGCCATCGAAAGAGTCACTGCTGAAGCCTGAGATGGATGTGCTGGTGGTGCCGCCAGAGCTAGACGAGCTTGACGAGTTACTGGAGCCAGACGATGTACCCGAAGACGAAGCACCCGACGCCGCCGGCCCGACAGTAATGGTCACGCTGATGCCGTCCGATGATGGAGCTTGGCCGCTACTGCTCTCCGCGCGGCAGGTCAACAGAATTGAGCCATAAGCCGATCCGGCGGTGTCGGCGCCGCGACATCCCTTGCCGTAGTTCGCGGTATAGAGCCAGCTCTTGATGCAGTACTGATCCGTGAAGGCATAGCTGAGGACAGACGGGGCGCCCCCTCCGGCGCATGGAGTCGTGGGGAATTGGAAGGACTCCAAGCCTATCGTAACGATGCAGGCATCTAAAGGTATGGAAACGCTGGGGGTGGTCGTGCTGGCGGTATTGCACTCGTTATCGGTGAATGTGGATATGGTGACGTTGGACTGAGCGCTGACATGCCTGAAAATGCCAGCAAGAAGCGATAAGTGTAGGATAAATAAGGCAGATATCATCGTGATGTCTCATACCTTTGAGAGCTAAGGGACCATTTCGGGTTTTGTTCATCTGTGTTTGGTGTAGTTCGAAGGGAGAGGATACGAAGTGCACAAACAGCAGACAGGGAAACCTTAATTGTCTTTCAACCAATATTCCTCCTAGACACTGCTCACCGCGCTCTCAACCGCGACGGACGAAACGTGCCCATGCAGTCTTTATTGCCCCCTACCATGGGTGTTTTTAGATTTCACCTGCAACGATGAGTGGCGGACTCCAATGTGGCTTGCTGCAGGCTATTCAGGTGCCAGGGTATTTGTATAGCTGATTTCCCAAATGGGCGTTGAAGTGTTCAGCCGTAAAGTCTGTTGGAAATCCCACGATTGATCAGCCTATAAGAGCTTGCTCAAATCACAAGTATCCCTGGTAAAACCTACAGAATCAGAATAGGCGCGTTCATCCCCGAACGCGAGGCACACACCATTATATACAAGTCAATTATCGCGTGCTTGGTGTTCTTTGCAATATTTACGTCCCAGTCACTTAGTATTAACCCAATGGACCATTGTGATATATCAAAACAAGCATTGCTTCGACAGAAACATATGATCCTCTTATTATCATATAAGCCATGTTAGCTAAAACTCGACTTACAACGTTATAATATTAAACTATCGCTACCCCGCCAGACTGGGACAAGAAAATGCATCTGCATAGTTCCAACACGACCCTAAGCTTTCAAAGAAATCTTTTCCCATGGCAGGTCGCTTCGGCATTTAGAGAACTTTTACATGCGCTATGTCTAACTAAAAGTGTCCGTTCCGTGTTAGAAGTCACATGTCAGTAAGAAATGAGACTCTGCAACTCAGGAGCCACATCGCTTTCACTATTTGTAGAAATGGCTGAAGAGTAGTTATACGGCGTAAAACAAGTGCTGTACGCACTAATTTGGTGGTGATAGGCCCTGGCCAAAGATAAGCAGGTGCTCCCCACCAGTATTATCATGAGCATCATCATCACCAAAAATACTAACCCAAATTTTTATCAAGCTATCAATTTGAAGCCAAGTCGGCCCCCCCCCAAGACGATTGCTTACAAGCCATTTGACAGAATAAAGCTTGTTTGCTCGGCTATGTAGTCAAATTGTAGATGCGGCTCGGTCTAGCTTGGCTTATTCCGAACACTCTGGGCCTGGAATCCGTCGTACCCACAAGCGATCACCTAAAAACATGGGTATAAGCACCGTAAGACTTTTAAGGGGAAACATATTATGTCGTCTGGAGTCAATGGCGACAGGGTAGATTTTCCTGCAATCAAATCAACTCACAAAGATGTATTCACGTATTTCGCGAAACCGAGATCGAGGTTGAGCAGATAAAAAGCGATGAACGTCTTTCACTTCTCTTGTTCTCGTTCCTGATCTCATCAGACCTCATTCACACCTCACCACATTTATTCTTTTTCTTACTCAGTGGCAGGCCTCACAAATTTCTTGTACCTCAGACAACTTACACATTCTTTCGTCGATCGATTTCATCTCATCTTCAAAATGTATTCAAGAGTAGCATTGGGCAGCTTGATGGTGTCGGCCACGGCCTCTTCCATGTTCGGAAAGCGTGACTCCTGGGGCCCGGCCGTCGGTCTGGGGCCGTCCAAGCAGGAGATCATCATTACTACGATCACCATCTACCCTGGAAAGATGCCTTCGGGCCAGGAAGGTCTCCTCTACCTCTGGCTGGGAATCTCCAACGGCACCGGTGATCTCATCCAGAGTGTCATTGGATCATACCCCGCCGGCATGGGCGAGTGCAGCGGCGCAGATGCCGACAGCACCTGTTAAGCGCCTTCCATGCACATGAAGTCTGGAGGTATTTAATCTGACTTTCAAAAAAAGGTGTATCCCTTCCGAGGTCTACGGAAACACTGATGCCGGTGTTCCCAGTCAATGGGTCGGAGAGCTGACGACTGCCGATGTCAACTACGAGAACGGGATCCTTCTCAACTACACTCTCATCGACAAGGAGAGCTACCTCTGGCTCCAGTGAGTATTTCGAGAGAGCAAGCAAGCCAGAACCCACACCAACAAACTGAAGCACCATGAGCGATGCCACCACCGGCGATCTGCTGTCTACCTTCAACAAGACCTCTGGTCCCATGCTGGGCTGGGGCACCGCCATCGAGTGCGACGACGACAACGGCAGCGAGTGCACCGGAACCATCTCTGAGCAGACCTGGGTCAACTCCACCATCATTCTCGAAGCCGCCCATTCCACCTTCGTCGACATCCTCGGCGCCTCCAGCGGTGCTACTTACACCGATATGCTCACCTCGGACGACGGAAAGACCTGGACCATTGCCAAGCTCACTATTTCCCGCCATGACTTCCAGGACGACGATAGCAGCAGCAGCAGCAGCNCTCGGACGACGGAAAGACCTGGACCATTGCCAAGCTCACTATTTCCCGCCATGACTTCCAGGACGACGATAGCAGCAGCAGCAGCAGCAGCAGCAGAGTCTCCGCCTCGTCTATCACCGCCGCCGCCGCCGCCGCCGCCGCCGCCGCCGCCGCCGCCAAGACGTCGATTGCCTTCAAGGCCACGGCATCTTCCCACGCCGCCTCTGCCCCGACTGCCAGCTCGGCTGCTCAGGCCAGTGACGCCGCTGGTGGCTATGGTGGATTCGGGGGCTCTGGCTTCCCCAGCGTCCCCAGCCAGACTGCGGGCCACCAGGGTGGACGCCCATCTCAGAGCGCGTCTCCCTCGGGCGGCCACTTTGGCGGCCACTTTGGCGGCCCCCGTGGTGGCGGTCGCTGGTTCGGTAACGGAAAGCAGTAAATGCGGATTATTTGCGGCCGTATCAATTGCCTTCGCCGACACCCGGCGATGAGTGTCTATTTTCTTGTACATGTACATCACTTTCGTGCGCAATTGCACCCTGAACACATACTAAACTTAAGAGGTCTGAGAAGCCTCGTCTTATACTCGGAAAGGCAGACATTTATTTAGATTCGTGAAAGTCTTCATAATACTATCTCAATATGTGTCAAATGGTGCTCAGAATGGTGATAAGCTTGGCGTAATCCGAAAGTGAAATTTCCAAATGGCGCAGCAATACACTACATTCTTGGGATTACAGTAAAGTTATTATCACCACTTGTGACACAAGTGTTCTTATTAGCGTATACTGCAGGTACTCTTTTAGAGGATATGATATGAGGATTAGAATGCAACTGCTACTTAGGAGAGACACTTAGTCTCACCTGATTGCCGCTGCGTACAGTCGGACGAAATGATCTCCAGAGCTTAGTTCTTGGGGTCTATCTCGAAGACAATCCTTTTGTGCCTCCTAATCGGATACGTGCCACGTTTGTTCGTGACTTGAAGTATCAGATGTTGCAGTTGCGGCAAAGACTTGTCCCCATCGGCAACTGCCGCGACATCGATCCATGTCGCGTTGACGCTCACAATTTGACTCTTCACGATGCCGGAAAAACCAGCATCATTCCAAGCCGTTGCATTCTGAGATTCGAATGTGGGGCTCACGGGTGTGATCGTCAGACCTCCCGTCGTTGGAAAGTAAGGTTGAATGTGAAGCGTCGGATCCCAATATTGATACCACTGAAATTCTAGGTCTCCATTGTCGCCCACATTGTTAGTGTCGATCGTTTGGGTGGCATCTAGAATGATCTCCTCGTTGCTTTCGGCATTGGAAGGAACGCTGATCCACATAGTCTCAGGTCCTTCACTGCCGTTCACCTTTATGAAGGCAGGATGAGAAACCTGCGTGAAGCCGCTGGTGTTGGACTACTGCATCCTAGCGGCGAAATCCTCTTGGAAGGCCTGTCTCCACCGCCAAACGGTCGCATAATTGGTGAAAACAAAGTTGCCATCGTTGTCGTAAACTCAGTCCACGGTGTCGAAATAATGCCTTGGGATGCCATGCGGTATGGTGGCAGTATCGTATCGCCCTCCCCAACTACCCCATTCGATGTGATCCCGATTACCGAGGCCGTTTTCGATGAGCCACATCCACGAGGGCGAGTCACCCTCCATGCTCATGGCAACATCTGGATATATTCCTCCCGAGGTTCCCGCCGACTGAATATTGGTAACGAGCCAGTCGGCGCTCACGATAGAGTTGTTGGCCCCGCTCATGGCTGAGAAGCCCATACCTTGCCACGCCGCGTTCGGGTAGATGGCCCAGGCATGACTGGAGACGATGTACACGATATCCGGATATGTTTGGCGAATCCACTCGCCAGTGTCATCCTGATCGGAAATGGCATAAACGCGCAACCTGTTGCGTAACAAACTGAATTCGTCCTCGCTGTGTCATGGAACAGTATTGCAGTGCCTATGCAAGTGTATTGGCGCCACCCCACAAGCTCACAATCAATGGCTCTTCGGATTCCTGCAGACTCGATATCAACAACGCAGCTCCAGGGCTCGATTCTTTTTGAAATGCCGCTTTCCCGTGTACCCGATCAAAGAAATTAGTTGGGCTGCCCAGACACCTTGAGTCACGCTTTACATACTGCAGGCCCAGCGCTCACGCGGAGCTTCAAGCTTTCGGAACTTTCACAATTCAGCTCGAATCCCACGTGCTGATTCAAATTGTCGACGACTTGGGCATACGTGTCCAAGATCGTTGTAATTGCTTCGGGATGTGTCTCGTTCTGCAACCAAATTGATGTCGTTGCAACTAAACCTCGAGTATCGAAGCTGTTGGCGTATAATAAATACCGAATCAAGGATTGGGAGTCGTCAGGCTCGTTCAGAATATCAGTCAAGATAAATGGACGGGTCTTGGAACCAAAAGATAAAGATGCAGACTGCTCGTCGCGACTGCATTGATACGAAGCCGAGCAAGAGCTGATCATCAAGCCAAGCCTGATGAGAAACGCGTCGACCCTCATGTTTGGTGGTTCTTGGAGCCTAGTTTGACTCAGTTGAATCGCAACTTCCAAGCTGTTAAGTACTCAGCACTTATTGACCTGGCGGTTCAAGCTTCTGTTTGGGGATGACTGCTTGACCTTGCAATATGAAATCAACCCCAATACGGTAGACTCTCAACAAGTGACGGAAAGTCCGGATCGCCATTGTTTCGTCGGATTTCCCGTCGGGGCATCTTGGCATACAAACCATGGGCCCAGGAACTGGCCGGGCTGATATCCCGGGGCTAGCCTTCATACCCCAGATTCCAGTCCTGTGTTCCCCATGGGGTCTTGGGTCTTGGGTAAGCCCAGGTATGTTCCAGTGCTCATGATATGGTACTGCTAGACTCGGTGCGGTGCCGAGATTGTTGATGCCGTGTGCCCTGGCTTGGTCATTCGCTCGCGGTGAAACCTTGACACTATGTCCTCCGGCAGGGTTCAGTAGGATTAGTGCGCACACTGTGTTGTATCGACTACTGGGAGACGCTTCTTCCTACGCCACCGAAACCCTGAAAAGAGTATAACACCTGGCATTGTGACCAATCGTGCGCACCTTGTCTGGACCTGGCTAGAATTTCCAAATGCGTTGTGTTCTCGCATTTTGCGGCACTCAATTCCCGTCCCTCGTGTTTGTCATCAGTAACCACGTGGCATTGTTCCATTTCAGCTTTGCTGTTTTAACTGACAGCCTGTGGGATGGAGGGGCTGGCGATTGTCAACGCTCAGCTCCCCCCAAGTGGGGGGTAAATATGACATGGGTGCAAGCCTTGTAAAATTTCGACCGCAACAAAGGTTTTTGAAGTCAATCTGAGAACATGATCGCAACTGTTTTCCATGGTGTCCGGACCCAGAAAGCTCTATATGCCAAGGCTAGCGTGTATTCCAAACATACTTGTCAGTCTTCATGTCGAGGATCACCAATGTGGAAGGCTACTGGCCACGCCGACTGCTCCATGTGAATGGGAGATCACTGACTTCGGTAGAAAGGACCGGCCACTCGACCTATGGAACCTTTGAGCAACCTCGGTACAATATACTCAGTTATACATGGCTTTCTGGGCGACGAGCGCATGAACGCCACCTACATAGCGTTGATGGCCGATACTCTTCCTTCCATGTCGGACACGCTGCTGCGCAATGGTGGTTTGTACGACGCCCATGCTTTCTACGCCAAGGCAGAGCAGTGGGCCAAGGAAAAGCCTGGAGTTCCTGCTGAGATGACAAACAGCATCGCGGAGGCTATGAAAGCTACCACCCATCAACTCCACCGTCTCGATGGACGTCGAGTTCAAGAGAGGGATCCCTAGGGAGGGATATCGCTTTGTGTTTGTAAGGACTGCCACTAAGATGCTCCAAGACGGCCGCATGGATGTCGATGTCACCATTTGTGATGAGGATATGGGTCTTATTTGCCATTCGCGACACCTTGTCCTGGTGCTTGAGGCTCAAAGGAAGTTCCGTACCGCCAAGAAGAGATCAGCGCTTTGACCGAAGAAAAGCAGAAGAAAGCGTCTCGGTGTTGAGTCTACAATTTGATAGAGCGTGGATCGTGGAATCTTGGCACTTCGCCGTTTGCTAGAATTCCGCATGAAAAGAAACGATCGTGGAATTGACGCCTGAACCAAACCAAGCAGTTTATATATACCAAAGTAAGAACTATGATTGAACTATACCTACAAGAACCAGGCTTGATCGCCGTTGAGTATACGGTCTCTAACGGAAGCACTTCAAGTAAGCTTGGCTATACCGTAGAATAAGTCCAATTCAATGCGTATTCGCTGCATCGTGAACGGAGCAGTCGGCGGCTCAGTCGAGGTCTGCTAGCGTAACTCGAAGGCTTCAGTAGCTCTCAAAGGTTTAATTTCTTGTTGTAAGGAACTAAGAAAGAGGTTTCGTCCCCACAAAACATGTCCCCGGAATCTTGGCATCGAGCTTTCCGTATAGTTGGAGTCTATCACGAGAACTACACACGGCGGAGAAATTTGAGTTTAAGCTATCGTGGCTCGAAAACCCTAGATGTAATAGAAAATAGAAATGTAAATTTGGGTGACATTTGCGAACCCGAATTTGCGAAACCGAGCATCCTACACCTAGGTTGCCGAGATCTACCTCGTACTCGGAGACATTTTGGAGCAGCGGAAGCAGATTTGCCCGGTACCCCGTAAGGCCAAGGAAATAATCAGTGACCAAGAAAGTTTACCCACGATCAAATACACTAAGGTGCGGATGAATTACGGTGACTTTCTATACCAAGCATTGCGCATCCGTCATTTTGCCTTTCAGTTCTTCATTTGTTCTTTACAAAAACACGCTGCATACCCGCAGCGATAAGTCAATCATGGCACCCTGAATCATCGTGACTTCAACGCTCTTTACAGCTTCACAATCTGAACGCAATCAGTCATGACGACCATGCGAGCATGGCAATGGAGCACCATCGACGACAAGCTTGAAACATCACTCACTCTCAACGACAATGTGGCTAGGCCGCACAAAGAGGATCTGCGACACGATCAATTACTCGTGCAGGTCATCAGTGCCGCCATCAATCCGGTGGACTATAAGCTGCCCGAATCTGGCTGGATAGGGGGGCTCATGATTCACGGCCGACCGGCCACGCCCGGGCTCGACTTCTGCGGACGTGTCGTTGGGAAACACGAATCCGTCACAACGCTGCGCGAGGACGACCTGGTGTTTGGGGCCTTTGCCAGTCCGAATCAGTTCGGGACGCTGGCCGAATTCATCATCATTTCCACTCAGGAATGCACCCGACTTCCCGATGGCGTCGAGATTGATCAAGCCGCCGCCGTGGGTTGCGCTGCCACTACGGCTTTCCAATCGGTCCCGGCCAGCCTTATCAACAAGCCTGGAGTCAAGGTGCTGATCAATGGAGGATCCGGAGGCGTAGGCACTTTTGCCATTCAGTTCGCAAAAGCCTTGTCCGCCGAGGTTGTAACGACATGCTCCGCTGCGAACACGCAACTGTGTCGGGACATGGGCGCCGATCGTGTGATCGATTACACCGCTGAGGACGTGACGGCCACGTTGGCACGAGAGGGTTGCACCTTTGATCTGGTCATTGACAATGTTTGCAATCCCGACTTCTTGGACAAACGTGTCGCCTTGTTGCAAAAAGGCGGGACGTTTATGCAGGTTGGCGTCCCGACTATGAACATCACCAATATCCTCAAAAGCTTCGGTCGGATGATCCTTCCGGGGTCTTATTCTTATCGATTCATCCAAATGAAGAACTCGTCGGCCTTCTTCTCGCAGATCGGCACATTGATGGCCGAGGGTAGAGTCAGGGCTGTGATTGGCGAGCAATTTGACTTTGAGCAAGTCCCGCAGGCATATGCGAAGCTGAGGACTGGCCGCGCCAGAGGCAAGATCATCATCCACGTTGCGAAAAGCTAGGTATTGATGTATAATAACAATGAACAAGATGTTAATATATCAAAGTGTTCAGAATTAGGTGCTGAGCTAAAGTTTCTGTGGTTCGCCCAATCCATTGAGCACAACTCCCGAGAAGATCACTCAGCTCTTATGACCAAAAAGAAATGTAGAATAAAAAGAAAGAACGTGGGACAATTTACAGCAGAAGAAGAAGCAAGTTAAGCAGCATGGGGCGTGACACGTTATTAGTTCCCGCACCCCCGAGCTCGGATTTTAGAAAGCGTCGGGCCAGCGTTACTACCCCCGCGTCGATTCGCCGTCTTTGCAGGACCGATTCTGTAGATCACGCTCGCCATCTCTTCTCAAGAAGACTTTTCTATATTTCAAGAAGTAGATCATTCTTCAGCATTATCGTCTTGTCATCGTCTTTGTAGAACATTGAGACGATGGCAGATGGGGGCATCTCAGATCCGGCATCTCGCGAAGTTGCCACTGGACACACCGCTTCCTTAGCGCCACGCCGGGCACAACATCCTCCACAGCATCGTATGGTGAGCAGAGCACCGGATGCTCTGCCTGATCATCACGATCTTGACAAAAAGGAATGCAGAAGTGAAGAATCAGATGTGCGCGCGTTGGGACTTATTCTCACTCAACCGGCCCCCATTTCTAGTGCTGCTGCAGGTCTGGCGCCCGAGGCACCGGAGGGTGTTATATTTGAACAGCAACACCCTGGAATGAGCACAGCGATGAGCAGTTATGGCGTATCGAATACCGAGGAGGACGAACCGCCTCTAATGGATCTTGATATTGAAACGGCGCCCTTGCTGGGGACGACCAAAGTCGAAAGACAATATCTCAGTAATACGAACCCTCGCCTATTCATGCTGATTTTCCTCAGCATCTTGCTAGCAATGTTTATTGCCATATTTGACGGAACAATTATGGCTTCATCGCACCCCGTGTACGTCAAGCCAGGGAACAGATGATCTACCTTTTCTCTCGTGGTGGAAGTTTGTGGTGAAACAAGCATACCTATTTCTCAAGTATTTCAAATACTCCTGTGATGTCGAACCAGAGCCAAAGTGATACAGAAGGTAATTCATGTTTGAACGGAATGCAGACTGACTTGTTTTGTGTACCAGTATCACGTCTTCCTTCCACTCCTCTAACAGCGCTTCCTAGCTCTCAACTGCCTTTCTGCTCACTAGCACGGCATTACAGCCACTCACGGGGCGGCTCAGTGATGGTATGTGTACAAGAGAACCGCGGTTCTTCAGATTGCGAAGATCTATTGCTGACACAATGTTCCCAATTCAGTGAGTATTTACCCAAGTAAATCGACATCTCCCTGCTGCTGCACAGCGTCGTGCGAGAGACGTGTCGTCCCATTGGTCATTTTCAAAGCCATCAGCATTCGTCACAATTCGAGCTATGCACTCCATATTACGTTCTCGAATGAAACTGACTTGACCGATGACTCAGACAATTGGACGCAAGCCGCCTTACGTAGTCACCATGGCCATGTTTGCTGCAGCTACTATATGGTGTGCTTTGGCAGACAGTATAGAGAGTCTCATCTTAGCAAGGGCGTTCTGCAGCCTGGGCGCCGGCGGAATGATGTCAATGGGCAACATAATTATTAGCGACCTGGTACCTGTATAGTGAGTGCCATAGCCCACTTCATTCAAGGGCATGAGTCTCCTACGATCACAGCCAATCACGAGAGCTAACTTTGTATTCCATCAATCCAAGACGCCGAGGAGTGTACCAAAGTTATATCAATGTCGTATTCGGACTGTCAGCTGCCTCGGGAGCAGCACTAGGCGGGCTTATGGCCGATACACTGGGCTGGAGATGGGAGTTCGGCGTCCAGATTCCCGCGATCTTAATCTGTCTTGTTGTCGCTATTACATTGGTGCCCCCGGACATTGGTATCCAGGCCAATAAGGAGACACTTAAGGAGGCTATGAGATCATTTGACGGTAAAGGTTCCATCCTACTAACAGCTTCAACAACCTTTTTGATTCTCGCTTTGGTAAGTGGTAGCCCGCCTTCCCATTACAGAAGGCATTTTTGACAGCCAGTCATACCACAAAGCTTACATGGTGACAAATCCGCTATGATCACTTTATGTTTTGTACTACATATGTAAGCAGCCATGACAGTTGTTCACTTGGTCTCGTGAGAGCCAGGCTTTATCATCTAGCAATGCTATTTGTCTTCCGAGATTGAAGGCTAGCTATGGAGACATTACCCACAAGTTCCTGAAGCCCGAGAGGGAAGATTGGTAAGAGCGAGCCTAAGCAGCAAGTGGTGTGTTTTCTTGCTTGGTTTCTGAGTATACCAGTCACCGAAGCCTGAAGCAATGTGAGATTCGCCTGCCGTATGTCTTTAGGGGGTCCAGCCACGGATTCATCCACCTGGACTCAAGGTAACAAGCATTTGCTGCCAATTAAGATTAGGGGATGACCGACGTTACAGACTGGAATGCCTCGCATATTGGAGTACTGGTGGCCATGTCACCATATGATTGGGTTATCGATTGGAACATTCTATTGTTCATTGTTTAGTGGCTCCCTAGCATTCAGCCTTGTTGTGCGATAGGCGTGGATTCATATAGCATTTATGGCAGTTACGTGGTTCTTTTTACGAACAGCCAGCTTTTATACACGCTCGGAGTGGACGGAATTTATTGTAGCAAAAACTTTCGAAACCAACTAGTGAATCCCCCGTACTCTATGATTTCTTCCTTGTCTCTGGCTTTTTTTCTTTCTTTTTTTGGTTTATCAGTCTTTTGCAAAGCCAAAATCTGCCCTACGATGCGCTCCCATACGAAGCTCCTTTCGCAACCTACTCAGCTTGGATGATCTTTATCCTTGGTGCCATCACAATGGTCTTCTTGGGTTGGGAAGGACTCCAACCATTCAGAGTTGCCACTTTTCTCACCAGCTATTCTTGCCCCATCTGTTTCGCCTTTCTTTCCATATCTTGGAAACTTCTCAAGCGCACTAAGGCGCCCAGCTCGCTTGACGCAGATATTTCTAGCGGGAAAAAGGACATCGACGACGAGTGCGCGATATGGGAGAGTTCCTGTATTGAGGAAAGCTACAAGGCGAGGCTTGCCGGCATGTCATTTCTAAGCCGGTGCTCTGAACGGCTTTAGTTGCAGCTTGACGTTCTGATTTGACGCTCGGAGTCTGGAGCTGAGCAGTTGCCACTGCGTTCGATAAAGAGCAAACCATGCGCGAAGCAGTCAAATAGACGTCAAATAAACGCACTGCAAATTGGATCTGTCACCACTAACGTAGATAAAACCCATCATAAATCACCTATCTGAATATATTAGACTGCTCTACAGGATCGTTTGATACTTCTTCCAAAGCTTCTTGTTCCCGTTTTCCCCTCACACGTTGGTTCAGATGAGAAATTTTAATAGAATGATTGCCATATTTGAATGATATTTTTCTGTATATAATTATCCAAATCAAAAAAAAACCTTACCTTGTCGGCTTCGCCCAAGATAAGCCGGTGATCAGCCGCCTGGTAAGCGGGTCGATGATAGTTGAAACCTTCAGGTGCGCTTTACCGACCTAGTCAATGCCCTCCTCTAGCAACGTACTCCTTTTGTATGTGAGGTATCGAGCGAGACGAGACTGTCCGCTCCCCGCTCTTTAGCAAAGTTTGGTCGCTCCGCCTTATGATGTTCAGCACTTTATGAGCTGGATGACATGGCTGCTTAAGGATATGCTCGGGCCTTACTCGGACTGACCGTCATAGATGTACCTAGACATAGGCTTAGCCAAATCATATTTCATTTCTTCAGGCTACAGTGTGGGTTTTGATGCATATACTGCGTTCTATTTATCCCCCAACAAGATGGCTCGATCGTACAATGTATTGAATTGAAATAAACTTCATTCATTGGACAGTGATGGTTAGATGTGCGAAATCTTCAAACAATCTTTCAGCAAGCACTCCGAATCTATGTACAAACGGTCCTACTATCTGTTACTAATGTATCATACACCTTCCAGTCGATTATCCGAACAGCAAAGTCAGCCTGAGGAGTATATACTAATCTGATGAGATTAGCACTTGCCGCTGTCCATGACGCATGTGTGACACCGTTCGCGACCGCCTCATCATATGAAGGACTCGTAACCTTGACCCAAGCATCATCGATGTAGACCTCGATGCGGTAGTCAAGAGGCACGGTGATGGACTGATCGGATGCGTCCAGGAAGGCAATCTCTGCGCTCGCCACGGTAGTCGCCGTTCCGAAATCAATTTGGAACCAATGTTCCGTCACTCCGTCGCCGACCGGGGATTGGTAGCCGTGCGCAACGTCGTACTCGGTCTCCGTGAAAAACCAGAGACGTCCATCGATCGTGTCGTGAATCTTGTTGGTGTCGGCGCCCTCCACGTCGACGCTGCCCACGGGATAGGAACCATCATTTTGAGCCTGGATGGAAACGGGCGCAGATCGTGCCCAGGTCGGCGGGCTCAGGCGCTCGATATCAACAGTCAGCCGCGCCAGCGTCGACGAAGAAGCCACTTGCACATTGTTGACTTCGACAATCAGACCTTGCGTGCCGTACCTGTCGCCAGTGCTGTCCCATTGCACCGAGACGTCATTGCCGTGATACAAGACATTCTCGACTCTGAAATAGGTGATGTCGTCGCTCGCAAGCGGGTTGACCTCGAGAACATCATCGTCGCGGGCGCGGATGCCGACGAATCCGCTGAGGACTTGATCGATGAAGCCAGAGTGGAAGTAGTGAGGGGAGCGTGACAGGCCGACTATGGGAGCTCCAGATTCAGCATTGTAGTCCTCCTCAATGACAAGCGTATTGTTTCTGTTGGGGTTGTAATGAAGTACAGCGTAATCCCGCAAATAATTGGTATAATGGAATTTGGACATTACAGACGCCGCTGCGGTGCTATTGTAGTGATCAAGCAGGTTGGCCAGTGCCGTCAAGACCTGGGTGGTCTGATACGGCCAAGCAGGGCCATTCCATTGACATTCTGGCTTGCCCGTGGAGGAATCGTAACGGTATTGAACCATGTAGTACTCGTAGCTTGGCTCAACTGTCCTGAGACCGTGTTCTCCCAGCAGGAGGGTGTCGTCCAGAATGTGCGAGAAGGCGTTCGCGTAGGTGGCATTGTCATCAGGCAGGTCGTGAGTCCAAGGCGTATACCCGACAAGCTCTCGCCCGCGAATTGGCTCCCAGTACGTTACGCAGTCCGTTGCCGCGTAATGTCTGTCGATGAAGTGCTCAAAGGTCGAGTTCCAAAGATTGTCCTGCACCAGGTCCTTGAGAGTGGCTGCACGAGCATTGTATGCATCAGCCACTGACGTGTCGCCTACCAAACTGGCAATGTTGGCAATGGCAAGGGCATTGGCATATTGATACTGTGCGATGGCTTGTCAGTTGTAATTCCACATGAAGTCTGGCATCGGGGATACGAACGCTGTTTATGCTGGGCCGGAAGGACTCTCCACCCTGAAATCCGTCTTCCCCGCAGCTGGCATCGATGCTCGCAATGGTATACTCAGTCGCATCCTGGATCGGGGCAATCCAGAACATCTCCTTGGATGTATCGTAGTGATCGCCCTCCCACGCAACGTAGACGGTTTGCATAGCATCCAGGTAGCCGGTCACGTCGTCGACAACGCCATCCACGAGATAGCCCTGCCAAACGGCAGTTGCAATGGCCTCGGAGAAACCCCGTGGGAGAGCTTGTGAGCCGTACATGAAGCTGGCGTAATTTTCCTTGAAGCTCCGATCGCGATTCCAGCGACCCTCGAGCAGATGGAAAGCCGTGGCGTCACTGAGCGAGCCCCACGGCGCGACCTGCCAGGACACATCGTCGAGAAATTCCGTCGAGATGAAGCCGTCTGCGCCGATATCGCGCTGATGAGCACGGAATATTTTCTGGCGGTAATAGTACACGTCGTTGATGGTCGAATCGCTGGTTTCGAAGAATGGGATTCGGTCAATGTACCATGGATAGTCATTTCCAAAGTACTGCGTCGCGAGAGCACACGTGTCCAGGGCCGCCGCAGCAGCCCGGATCAGCCCAAGGGTGGCAAAGAGGTTGGAAAGTCTCACAGGCATGACGCGAACTGTTTACCCAGGACCGATGACAAAGAACTCTGCCTGAACAGAATAACATCCTGAAAACATCTACATACTTATATCAACACTCACAGTGGAGCTTGAGAAGAGTTACAGTCAAACAAACATCCTGATTTAGCCTTTCGCGCACATTTGGATGCGTTACAAGCGCTTCGTTGCAACCGTCCATCGCTGATTGGAGCGCAAGGGACGATGAAAACATACTACAAAGGCATGGGCGGGATAGAACAAGGGGCAAAAGCTGGGGAAACTGGGGATAGAGCGGTGGAGATCTTATAATCCGGGCATTTCGTGCAGGACTAATTTCAATTTATCGTACCGAGATCACGGTGCACTCAGGCCATTCTGCCGGCATTGGCATGCAAAGCAAATCCACCTATAAACGTGCGCAGCCACTGAACTAAGGTGAGAAGCATAGCGCTATAGTTAATGACGTAGTGCTCCAAGCCGGTGTCGTTTGTGACTGCATCAGGGCGAGTTCTATCGTCCTCAAGGCGCAGCAGCGCATTGTCATGTCGACGGGAGAAGTAGCAGTAGGTGCTGCGAAAGGTTCCTCGTGTGAGTTTGGCTGGAATCAGGACCCTTAACAGAGCGAACAGTCGTCGGAAGCATCCCACCGGGACTTTGAGATCGGACGGAGAGCTCCACCCTAATTATTTACTACATGGACAGTGGAAAAAGGTCTGTGGGCGTCCCGCCCCCGCCATCGCATCAGCGCACCGGTGACTTTAGTATACGATGCACCGGGAGCCGCAATTCACGCAGCAAGAATGTCACGAATCCGTCCCAAGCATTTTGTATGTTGCTATCCAACAGCAATCCATCATGGCGTCTCAAGGGGGAGAGGATTTCAGTTGAGTTCATATATACCATTGCGGCGATGCATCAAGGTACTGAGGAAACGTTATTGCACCTCTGGGTCCGGTATACTTTCTGTAATCAAAGAGGCTTTTGCGTACCTACCCGCCGATGGCAATCAACAAGGGAGGCAAGGATCCGCAAAAAACGCAAGTTTGAGCCTACAGTGGGGCACCAAATAGTTTGTTCAGGTCTATCCATCGGTCATCTCAAGGCTCCCTGTGTTACATCTATTCAATACAATTCAATGGTATGTAAGGGAGGTCCAGTTTCAATCCAGATTTTACTTATGCCTTTGTGAGTGGCACCAGGTGTCAATGAGGCCTCGTTGATGCTAACTCAACTTTCATCTCCATTCCATCTACAGGCTTTGCGTTGACCTGTCGTGTCTGAGCGGAACCAAGTTAGCACATTGCACCAAACGAACCTGAATGCATTTCCAGAGACTCACACTGCATAACTCTGATTTGGCGATCAGGATTCCTTTCTCGTCGAGTGTTGGCTGACCCTTGGTATCAAAAGAGAGCTCTCCGAGCCCGACCTTTACAAAATCATATCGCCGTGCGACCGTAAAGAATGCTCGAGAAGCGGTACTGGCGGCAGAGAGGCAGAAGAATAAGGAATACGAGCGTGCCCGGCAACTCTACATCCAACTACGCAAGGACAATACGAAAGACATTCGAGGCTTTGTCGAGTATCTTGCTGCGGACGCTGGATATAACGATGCATGGGAAAACGAGATGACCCTACAAGGCCAGTACTATTCCCTGCTTGACCCAGCCCTCGAAGACATAGCGAACAAACAAAGCATATTGAAATCCGCCAACGATAGACTCGTACCCAAGCTAGGGTAAGTCAGCGCATCTGAGGCAGATGAAGTTCCACTAGCTAATCCCTATTCCTCCTAAAAGGAACAACATGCCCTGTGACGCGATGAGTATCGATTACATCAACTAGTACTACACAAATCAACCAAAGCTGACCTCGGATCCCCGAGACTTATACTACCTAGTACCGTCCCTCCAACGTATTATTCAACTACGGGCATATCTGCAACAACTGGATGGATTCGAAGACTCGGGGAACCCCCTGGGGACCATACCCGTTGATCTTCAAGCATATGCCCGGAACGTGGGCCAAGTTGGGGCACCCAGATTTGGATTCTGTCCCGGAAGACGATTTCGCAGAGCTTTGGGGCAAGTTCCTCTCCATGATGAAGGCGAGCGTCACCTTTGATGGCGAGCCCCAAGCCCTCGATGTCGAACGAGGGTTCTGGGAAGTGCATTCGCTGCATTTCCCGACTTCCGATAACGCGCCCGAATATGTCAAGCAGCCCTTTGTCAAGACCACGAGGCTGGTCATGGCCTGGGGACTGACCATTGACATCACCCTACCAGCGCCCGTCGAGCTGGTCTCGACGCAGGACATTGAGTTGTCGGACTGGGGCATTCCCCTCAAGAGTACCAGTGCCGATGGCAAGACACTGACGTTCAAGGCGGGCAGCAAGTTCCACCCGATACTTGTCGCAACGCTAGGAAAAGTAGTTGGTGGACATTGATCGTCGCGCTCAGAAAGAAGTATTATGGGCAGATCGTTCGTTTGATGGTGTTTCAGGTTTTGTTGCTAATAAATCTTGTGATGAACTTAATAAATGTTTACTATGAATGCTCCAATTTGACGCGAGGAAACTCAAGCCAGATGAAGAAACATCTGACGTTCCCACCATTGACATACCTGCACATACTGTAGCTGGATCTGTTTCGCGGACAGGAACAAACCATCTGCTATCCATCTTGGACGAAGACAAGACTCATTCTCTCCAGTGCCATCCAATGACAAAAGCGGACCCAGGACCAGTAATTACGGCCACCAGCGGAAGCAAAACAGAACCTAGCAAATATTCCATGCCAACGGTGCTCCATCCATGCCGTCGGGTGAGGAGTCGTCTGTGCCCTCTGGACGTTGGTATGAGTCGCCGTCTCCCAGTTGGCGAGCTGATATTATCACCACGGATCCTCAGGGCACTCATAAGCCCAGTTCTCGTGACGTACCGGGGAAGAAACAACACAAAGAAATTATAATTAATGTTACGTGTACTGGTTCGCTGGCAGGGCCGAAAATAGATCACCACTTCGGTAGGTAAACGGGGCACTCTGATGAATACGTATCGCTAGGAAGGCTAACTCCTGTGACCGATCACAGCGAGACCGAATGTGAGTCGACAGATAAGATTTTCAACAAGTCTAGTGTTTCTTCACGTTATGCAATGCAGTATTGTCCTGTCCTCGCTGTATGCCGTGTCATATAATGTTTCAATCGTTTGCTTCGCTATGGAGTTGAAGACCTTCTTTCCCGGGGAAATCATCACCAGACCACACCTGGGCCTGCTGTATTTCCTAATCTCCGGCCGTGGTAGTGCGACGTCAAATCTAGCCAGTCAAATCGTCCCCATCCGTCAACATCCGAATGCATCTCTTCTCTGGATATTGAGGCAATACGACAGATCAAAAGAATGCATTTTAAACCTTGATATTAAATATGAAGATGAACAAAATCCCACACATCCCCCTCTACTCACCAAGCGGCTTTAACTTGATATACAATCCGTGCGCCGGCTTGATAGTAATAACACCCCTCGGAAGAACCTTTGCCTCATCCATCGCCAACTCCCAGGAGAAGCTGAGGATCATCGACGCCAATAGACAGCGCATCTCGGCCTTGGCGAAGCCCTGGCCGATGCAGCTCCGCGGCCCGTGCAGGAAGGTCAGGAACTCGTAGTTACTCTGGGCGCCGCCGTTGGTGTTGGGCTTGCCGGCCGTGATCCAGCGCTCGGGGCAGAACTGGCCGGCCTCGTCGCCCCAGACCTCGGGCGACCTGTTCATCTGCCACATGGACAGGATGAGCGTGACGCCCTTGGGGATGGGCTGCCCGCCGACGTTGGAGTCGCGGATGGCCTGGCGCATGGTGATGGGGACCGTGGGGTAGAGGCGCAGCGTCTCGTTCATGACGCCGTTGAGGTAGGGCAGGGGCTCGAGCAGGGAGCCCATGTCTGTGGATTGGCCGTCGGCTTCGTGGCCCTTGAAAGCCTCGCAGACTTCGTCGCGCAACTTTTGTTGAAGATCCTGGTGCTTGGCTAGAAGAAAGCATGCCCAAGTAAAGGCTGACGAAGTGGTTTCGTGTCTGTAACAAGTCAAGTCAGTCCATATTCCTACAATTTCGGTGTCCAGATGTCATTCCACATACCCAGCCGCCAAAAAGGTCAAAAGCTGATCTTTGAGCTCACTATCTGTAAAGTTTCCCGACTTGATCAAAAGAGACAGGACATCAAAATTGCCATCTTTTGACTCCTCAATGATTGTCTTCTTTTGCTTCATCATCGGCATACAAATCTCGTCAAGCCGTCGCGAGAGATAATTGAACAAGTTGTTCATCTTCCAAGGCAGCATTTCGACCAAACGAATGCCAAAGACAAATGAGGTTACAGAGAAAAGAATCTTCTCCGGCGCAGGTTCGAGCAGTTCCTCGTATATATCGAGAAGGGGGTCTGCGGACCGCCTCAGCATATTGAACTCGCGTCCCAGGCCGGCAACACCAATGATGTCGAGAGTAGTTCTGCTAGCCCAGGGCGAGACTTCAATGATGTGAGGATCCTCGCCCTTCTCCGATACGCCACGGGCAACCTCCTCCTGGATGAGACTGGTCATGAGCTTGGCCTTCTCCCACATGACCGGGTACAGATCCTTGATGTGGCGGAAGCTGAAGGCGGGCATGGTGCTCTTGCGCAGGAACTTGTGCTGGTCGCCCTCGACCACGATGAGACCATCGCCCAGGATGTAGCGCAGGAAACTGCTGATGTTGGGTGGTTTGGTAAAGTCGTAGGCTTTGTGCACGAGGATGTCCGCCAGCAGCCGTGGTTTGGCTACCAGAATCTGGCTATCCAGGGTGGTCAGACTCAGGAGTTCCTCGCCGGGATACTTCTTGACGATATCGAGGAAAACATCCCCGGGCGCCCTATCGACTACTAGGAGAGATCGATGGGCTGCGCTGATTACGGACTGTGAAGTGGTTACGTCAGCTTAGGAATTATTGTGTGATTCGCGCGGAGGTATCTCACTCACCCTGGGTCCGGGAATATGTCTCAAAGGACTCAGTAGTTTGGGATATACCAATCCCCAAAAGAACAATGCAAACACATAGTTGGCTGCGAAAACAAGACCGACGATCCCGAGGTGGTTGTCTGCGTCAAATTGTGGAAAGACTTCAGTGATGCGATTTCCAAGGAACTTGACAATGACGAGCGATTCGAAGGTTGCCGCTAGGGTAAGGTTTGGCAGGGTGAATATCCGCGTGAAGGCTGCCATGATGCCGGATTTCTTGTATCAAGTGATATGGATATACGATGGACAACCTCTTGGCTGAAAAAGATAATATAGATAGAGTGACAAATGAGACCTTTGTGGTCGACGATAGTTGCGTTGTAATATGTTTGTTGTCCCGGGTATCGTGGTCGTTCATTAGTCCCGAGGAGTTGGCGATCACGGCTGCCTATTCCTGGTCTGCCATCAGATGTATACTAATGCTGATGATGTCGGCCGGAATACAGGACTCGCTGTATTGACATGTGCTCGTGTCGTTACAGTCTTCGTCGGCTATTGGAAGTGCTCTCCGAGGCTGGACACGAGTATACTGGGACTGTGGGACTACGACGGAAAGCTTAGCATCCGGTTGTTTTCTGGCAGTTGTTGATCGTTCTTGGCAGCGTCGTCCCCTGAACATATCTCGTTTGGGTGGTGCACTATGCTCCCGTCGTTTTCGGTACATCTGAACCCACCCGCAGCTCCTGTCAGATCGCAAACTAAGCCCCTTTAATCCAAGCAGATCCATTTTAGCAGTCATGCCTGGCCTGATGTGGACAATCTTCTACAGATGTGAAGTTCGGAGATCTATATGGTAAGATCTCGTTGTGCCAGTACGTTAGCAGCTTCAGATGTACCTTTTGGAGGAGACGTGTATTAGATACAACCCAGATGAGGAGAAGATGTTATGGGGTATCTTTAGGGTTAGGCAAAGACAAATGCGGCTCGCTTTCGCAGATCCCTGTCTAGAAGAAAAGCGCCTATTTTCGAAATAGGCTTGGTTTGCGAGATCAGCATTCACATCCTCAACTCATGTCTATGTACAAGAAGCAACGGAGTCGAACTAATCAATATTGATCATCGATGAAGATTCAAACATCTTGAATTACTTCAACCAGAATGGAACGCCGAGGCTACGTAAAGTGTCGCCCGCCTGATGAAAGCCGCATGATATTCCCTCCATCTAAAACTAACCGACAGGTCGTACAGATTGAATCATTAGACTGTGTATACTTCCCCGCGTTTCCAGGGACCCTTGAAAATCCCCACCATCCGCTAGGGTCCATTGCAAACCAAACTGATTAAGCTCCCGGCTTGCGGCCTACATGAATGTGGGGTCTGAGACCAAGAGATTATACTCTATCACGTGGCGTTGACAAACATTCGACTCACTTGAACCCCAGGGTGACTAGGACGGAACAAGAATTCGATGACATGGACGTGAAGGCAGTATAGGCATAACCAGAATGTACGACTAAGTCCATTAGATAAGCAAGACAAGTGCGATAACGTGCCCATTTGGTTTGTATCCAGGTTCCAGAATCATGCAGCAGTTGTGACTGTATCAAAGCTAGATCATTACATAATAAGATGTGTCCGAAGGGGTACTACCACCAGTCTCACAGGATCCCTCAGGATACCTTACAGTGTTGAGATCAGTCTGCTCCCACGAAACAGCCGACCGCACCCCGATACCTAGATTCAAACGATCTAGTATGTGGCGGCAACGCGCCCTTTGCTGGTTCGTTGCGTACGGACAGTATGTGACTAGTCTCATCGGTTGCAAGATGATAAGCGCCGCAGCCCCATCGTACGGCATAGAGACTGCTTTTCCATCAGAGTCCACGTCCCCTAATGCGAAAGGCACCAATGAGACCATGTCATCAATCGTAGAGCGAGTGTTTTGCTCCAGAAAGGACACAAGCTCATCCCAAGCAACAGACGTGTCGTAAACTCCTTTGGTGCAATTTGGGTTGGTGGCACGCTGGCAATATTCAAGTATGCTTAGCAGCAAGACGAGTCGCGCGGTGCGGACTAATATAATGGTGCACGCCGTTTCAGGGTCATAGAAAGTCCCCTTGGTCGCGACCGCACCTAGTCCGGGGGGTGCACCGCGGCTCTCAAATGTGTCTTTCCAATATGACGCGGCCTCGACATCCCATCTGTCGAACTCGTCGAGTGCTTTAAAACACTCTAAAAGAATTGGAGACTCGTGCCCGATATTGTCATACTGATCGCTCGGCTGGCGGCCCGCCTCGTCTTGTTCCTGAAGCACACTTGTGACCTCCTCACACCTCATCAGACTGTGCCGAAGAGAGACGCTTTTGGTCATCAGTGACATGGCGCGCATCATTGGATCGAACACGCTGAGCGATGCCACTAAACCTCCGGGATCACCGTACTTGTCATCCACTCTCAGGAACGAGTATACTTGCTGAGGGATTATTAATCCGGAACCCGTCATGCAGAATCTGGAGAGCTCACTAGTTTTATCAGAGCCAGCATGCACAGTTCGAAACCTCTATTGGTGCAAATTTGCTCGATACCTCTCCTCTCTAGGAGATAGTACAGACCCGATGCGTGCTCACAAGGGTCGCCCCAGTCATCCCCGCTGATGTCCTACGTTGATATTAGTAATTTCGGGATGCAAGGTTAGAGCACTTAAGGTCACATACCTTGAACAAGCACAGCAGTAATACTGAAGCGAGGACTCTATCATCGGTGACGTCAGCCTCGTTTTGAATGCTATTGCGCAATGCCGTGACGGTGCGCCCGTAGTTCTGATATGATTGGAGGCGGAAGTTGTTACCGCCAAACTGATTGAAGGCCGCCATCTGGGCGACCGCCAGCGTGGCAAGCTCCAAGATACCATGGTCGTAGTGGCTGTACAGACTAGGAAGAAAACTCAGGTGGCCGGGGAAGCTGTCTTGTGCCTCGCCTGGCGTGACGAAACGACGAATGAAGTAGCAGAGTGACACCTCATCGCACGAGATGGCGAGTGATGGCGCAGGGGACACTGGTGCACTGCGGTCCTTGACAACTACATCAGTGGCATTATTTTGCGGCGAGTTGGACTTTCGGCGAGGTTGTCGCGTAGCAGAAAGTTCCTCCTTTTTCGGAGCCGCAACGTTGGAGCTGCCTGTCTGTATGCGAAACTGGAACTGATCGCTGTAGCCAGGACATGGCTTGCCGTAGAGATAGCAGCGTCTGCACGACGGCCTATTCTCATCGCACTGCGATTGTCAGTTTTCCATGAACGTCCTGTTTTCAGCTCATCATGAAGAGAACGGCGTTCCGAATCTCTTTCGCAATGCATGTCCCGAAGAAGCAAAGACCGACCTTGATCTTGCGCTGGCGACAACGCTTACACCCAGTGCTATACCGTCCTGGGAAAACCATCGCCGACAAGTGTAGGGTTAGCCAAGTAAAGTGGAGATAATGTGCATGAATACAATCGTTCAGTGTGAGAAAAAGATCCGATGCTGAAAACGATAGCCCAGGTTGGATTATTGACAGCAAGAGGAGGTGTTTTCGGCTGACAGGGAAGAATCTCGGAGTAATGATAGAATGGAGAAACATGTGCGAACAAAGCGAGGAGGACGCGGTGGAAAGGTCGAAATTATGGGCCGGCGCTACATTCGGTTCTACGTTATGGCTGTTTAAGCTTAACCCCACAGAAGTACGCACGATACCCTACTACTATGATCCCCAAGGTGTGGGGGTCTAGCCCGCTGAAGTCTAGCTTGCGAGAACCGAAAACCGAGAAGGTATTCCCAGGTCAGGTGCTTTGACACGCAAGCCGAGGTTTCCTCCCCACTGGCTGCTGCCTCAACAGCGAAACATCCCGGAGGTTCACTATTCGATTATGGTGGTGGAACCGATACTCGAGATGTGAAATTGGTGTTCTCGATATCCTGGCGAAGATCTATTACAGAGTATTACTAAATACACGATCGCCTCGATTTTGTGAAAGGCATTCTTTTGACTCAAGCCCTGTACATTTTGCTCAATTGTCTGGTCACGACGAAATACGTATCGCGCTACACAGCCATGTCTTCAATATTGTACTCTCCAGTCCTTGACGTCGCGACATCTGCTCGTCACATCCTTCTATCACCACTCATATCTGGGCCCCTGATGTTTACAGCAACGTTCGCACCTCGGGTCTTACACCAGGTCATCTCTGCAATCATCTCGCGCCTGCCTATTGGCAGCCATGCATCAGTACAATTGGTAGAGCGATCTACCACCACAGCCATCCGCGGTCTTTTCGCGCTCAGTATCATTCGTCAAGTGAACCAATGGCTCAGTACTATGGCTACAAACTCTTGGAGGCTGACGAAAAGCCGAGGCTGGGACTGGCCCCAGGAAATCGCCGTAGTCACAGGAGGCTGTAGCGGTATTGGCAAGGACATCGTCGGAAACCTCACGTGCATGGGGGTGCGCGTTGCCATCCTCGATATTCAACCTCTGCCCAAGTCCATGGAGTCCGATGCGCGCATCAGGTTCTACCAGTGCGACGTGACCTCTTCGCAGTCCATCGCCGAGGCTGGTGATGGCATCCGCCGCGATCTTGGTCACCCGACGATCCTAATCAACAATGCCGGCATCGCCCGCCCGACGCCCATCCTCAAGATGCCCGAGTCGCTGTTGCGCAAGGTGTTCGACGTCAACTGCCTGTCGCTGTGGCTGACAACGCAGCAGTTCCTGCCCAATATGGTCCAGATGAACAAGGGCCATGTCATCACCATTGCCAGCATCGCGTCTTTCGTGGCCCTGCCCACCGGCGCCGACTACTCGGCGTCAAAGGCAGGCGCTCTGGCATTTCACGAATCACTCGCCTGTGAGCTTAAGCACTACTACAAATCGCCCGACGTCCTGACTACGGTCGTTCATCCAAACTTCGTCCGCACTCCTCTAGTAGACGACTTTGCCGAGCATCTGGAGAGCTCGGGAGTACGCATGATGACGCCCAAACAGATCGCAGATCCTGTAGTGGCACAGATCAAGAGCAGGAGAGGCGGTCAGCTGATCATCCCCAGATCTGCTTCACCGATCGCTGGTATCAGAGGCTGGCCGAGTTGGTTGCAAGAGCTACTTCGCGACGTGCTCGGAAGGCAGTCACTTTAGTTGCGTGCCACGGTTTTGATAGGGGAAAATGATATTTATAGTTCAGTCTGTAACTCGCAACTTGGAAGCAAAGTGGAAAGACTCTCCTATTCTTCATTTAGGGGAGCCGTGCTCTCAGAGAGAGTTGTTACAATCCTATCATCTCATCTCTTATTTAATGGTTTTCCAAATTATCTGAAGCATTTGTTATTAAAGACCGTAGATCACCCTACCACCATGCAGTGTGCACAAATGTAAAATTGGGGGAATAGTACCACTTTACCACAAGATATTGGGGATTGTTCTTGTGTACCTTATCAGATGTCCTCTGAGAATCACTTCCCGTAATGACCAATCCGTAAATATTATTGAAGCATGGGATATTATCTACTTCTTAGCAGTGTGCACGCCGCAGTAGGCACGTGCGGACCGAAAACTCTTGACTAGTCGGCAGTTGATGCTAGCCCTGCCAACTTGGAGGCATCATTCAACCAATCGATGTTGCCCCATGCCCCGTTAGAGTTGCCAAGTCATAGCAGGCTTCTATCGGCCGTATAATCTACCACTCCATATAAATATGGGATTCTTACCCGGATTTTGCAATTGCTTCCACCCATAGATATCGGTCACCATTTTGTTGTCATTCTATCATTCCCACAATCACATAGAGCATTCGTGCAAATGGCTCACACCAGGTCATATTTGTCTGTGGCGGTTGCCACTCCGTCGCTGCTTCTTCACTATCTCCTCGACATCATCCTTTGCCTGGTACCTTCACTCAGACCAGACACAGAGTGGTCCCTAAATCAGGCAGTTCGCATGCGCACAGTCAGGCTGGTCCTCTTGTACTGGTCGCGGACTCGCTGGGGTGACCGCCTGAGTCTGGAACCCGGTCGCGAGCGGGACAGATTTGAGGTCATGCATCCATCCTCATCGAAACTGTACAGGGAGCCGCTCGACGATCCTTTTATACGCCCAGCCCCCATCGGCGGAACATGGACGCCAGCCAGACCGAATACTGAGAAACTACGCCCCTCCACTACTTTTGTGCTGCACTTTCATGGCGGAGGCTTTGTGATCGGAGATGGCCGCGATCACGACACTGGGCTCCTGGCCAAGTGCCTTCTACGTAACCTCAAGTGTGACTTTGTCTTCACGCCGCAGTACAGGTTGGCGAGTGGCAAAGGCGGAGAGTTTCCGGCGCCGATCCAGGATGCCCTCACTTCCTATCTTCATCTTACGAGAGATCTATCAATACCGGCTAATCAGATCATCTTGTCAGGTGACTCTGCCGGAGGCAACATGGTCCTTGGTTTGATGCGATACATCAGTGACTACGGAAAGGAGCTTGGACTCGCTTCCCCTCGAGCTCTTACTTTGTGGTCGCCGTGGGTATCTGTGGACTCGGCCTTGACGCAGGATATTTCATCATCACCCAACCATCTGTCAGATTATATCAACGCCGAATTTGGCCGATGGGGTGCCATTGCGGTGTCAGGGACCGGTCTGATTGATACGACTGGCCCTTACCTCTGCCCGCTGAAGCATCCGTTCACCTTGGATCCTTCGATTCCTGTATTTGTGCACGCTGGAGAGCGAGAAGTCCTTCTCCATGACCTGAGCGAGTTTTCTCAGCGCTTCTGGGCCTACGGCTGGTCACTTTCGTATCATGTATCCAAGGGATGTCCTCATGATATCCTATTGCTGGGGTCACGTATTGGGTTCGCCCGGCAAGCTCAAGAAGCCGCGAAACACGCCAGAGACTTTCTCTCGAAGCCCACACTGCCACAGGTTCCGGCATCGGGGTTCGAGGAGGATGTAGCGAATTGAACAAATATTAGACAGATAGATTTAGCCTCAATCAATCAATTGAACGTGTCATCTCAAACTGCTTGACAAGATCAATCTTGACAAGAGGTACTCATACCACGGGTGTTCTCAACGTGCAGCCAACTATTGCCTCGGTGCCTGACTGCCATTTCCGCCGCTGCTTATCTCCACGTTGGCTCTGATTTCATTCCAGGCTTCAATATTCTTCCAACATCTACATGCGTGAACATAGAGTCGTCGCTGCCCAGGCCGAGGCTCTTCGCATGCCAGATGCACTCTTTTGATCATGAGGCGACTGCGGTGGCCGACTTCCGAATATCATCCCAGGACTTCAAACATGCTCGGTGTCGATTTTAGCTTGTGTCGATCCCCAGGCTCCCGAGCTTTAGACCTTGGCTCTATGTGCCGACTGTGCATGTACACAAGACTCCAAGAAAAAGCGACGTGTAAAACACAAAAACGTGGGGTCATTTCCATACGCAGCACGGGCGATCGCCCCCACATCAGCCCCCCAGTGGGAACATTCACGATTGTCCTGCACTTAGTTGATATGATCAACAGGCGCTATTCCGCGTTCTTACCATGCTTGCGGCCAGTGCTAAATAATGTTGGAGATTTTCCTTTGACACTATTGGGCACCTTGCAGTGGACGTTTTTGTACTGAGCTCGCTGAGGAATCGAATTTGACACATGCGGGGAAACCACCAACTGTACGCTAAGGCATCAGAGTCGGACCATCGTCGTGTCGCGCAGTCGGATTGACGACAACTTGCTTTTTTTCTCTAGCACTGCCGAGGTTGCAAATCTCGGCGTCTAGATGATGCGATGTGGGTTGGAAAAACTCTGGTTTCGGATCTGCGCAGCCCTGCGCTCGGCACGATCCTCGATCAACGACAACCTCATCTGCTTATATGCTTTGGCATGTATCAGATCGTTGGGTGTCAGAAAGCCTCCAGATACTGAGACTGATTTCTTGTCGGTGCATAAGTCTCTTTACCACGAATGTGGTGAACAAATCCCAAAACACAGCTTTCACAAATTTTCCCTACAGCAAAATGGCGCTGCATTCCCCTTCGTCTGATAACGACTTGGACGTGGTCATCATAGGTGCTGGCATCTCTGGCATCAATGCAGCCTATCGCATCCAATCAGAAGGACCTCCTGGTCTGAAGTATGCCATACTTGAGGGTCGAGAGTCGATGGGAGGCACTTGGGATCTTTTCAAGTACCCTGGCATCCGATCTGACTCTGACATCTTCACGTTCGGCTTTCCCTGGAGTCCTTGGGAACACAAAGATACACTGGCGACGGGAGATCAGATTAAGGAATATCTTCTCAAGTCTGCCGAGGCCTTTGGCATTGATAAGCGCATACGGTACCGTCACAAAGTCGAGGCAGCAGACTGGTCTTCAAAAGACCAGAAATGGATCTTGAGAGTGAGCTCGCCAGGGAGCGAAAGCCTTGTCAGCATACGTTCTCGATTCTTGATGCTAGGGACAGGCTACTATGACTACGAGACGCCCTTGCAAACGACCATCCCCGGCATCGAGAAGTTCCAGGGCAAAGTCATCCATCCCCAGTTCTGGCCTGAGGACTATGACTACACGGGCAAGGACGTCGTCATCATCGGCAGTGGTGCCACAGCTGTCACTATTCTCCCGTCCATAACGGACAAGGCCAAAAGAGCTACGATGCTGCAAAGAAGTCCCGCCTATATCTTCTCGTTGCCATCTAGCAACCTTCTGACGAACTTACTCTTCGCTATCCTGCCCGCAGCCATGGCCCAATACCTCAACCGGATCATTTGGCTCTTCCGCAGCTACATGACCACCTGGTTTTGCCGATCCTGTCCCAGCTTGGCCAAAAAGATCATCAAGCACGCAACCGTCCAGCAGCTTCCGCCGGACATCAAGTGGGACCCGCATTTCAAGCCGCGGTACAACCCGTGGGAGCAGCGGTTCTGCGCGTGCATGAACGGGGACTTCTTCGCGGCGCTGCGGTCGGGCAAGGCGGACGTGGTGACGGCGCGGATCGCGGCGGTGACGGAGCGCAGCATCGAGCTGGACAGCGGCGCGGCGCTGCACCCGGACGTGATCGTGACGGCGACGGGCCTGCGACTGCGCTTCGGCGGCGGCATCCGGTTCTCCCTCGACACGGCGCCCTTCGAGGTCGCCGACAAGTTCGCCTGGAAGGCCGCCATGCTGCAGGACGTGCCCAACCTGCTCTTCATGACGGGCTACGAGACCGCCTCCTGGACCCTCGGCGCCGACGTCAGCGCCCAGCTCTTCCTGCGCCTGCTCCGCCAGATGGACCGACGCGGCGCCAGGGTCGCCGTTCCCAAGGTCCCCGATGCTGCCAACATGCAGGAGAAGCCCATGATGAGCTTGTCCTCGACCTACGTCAGGACGGCGGGCAAGGTATTTCCCAAGGGTGGCACGGGACAGTGGAGTCCAAAGTCGAACTATATCATGAATCTCGCTGATGCTAAATGGGGTGATCTGAGCACGGATTTGGTATTGAAATAAGTACATTGGGTTGTAAGGTATTCGAAAAACAATTCCCGTCTCGGTACAGATTCCATTGCAGGTAGATGTTAAATGTATTTGTTTGTCCTTCATCTTTAACAACTCCGTTTAGCTTATATCTTTCTCCATGTATCGTTTTGTAAAGTCATTCCAAGTACGGACACCCACAGGCATGATCAGTATGACTTCCTAATTCAAAAAGGACTTTCTCGGGGAACAGTCCTCAACGGCCATCTACAACAACACACAGGAGGGGACGATTGCACGAACCATGACGTCGGGTCCTGACCAAGAATGTAGCATCCCGCAGTGAACCAGTAGATGCACGGTGATTTTGCAGGCTGCCCACGCCTATTGTTGGCACTAGCCAACCAACTCTCTTGCAAAGTTCCAGAGTTCCATGAATGTAACAACCAAAGCCAAATCCATACACACTGCCATACCCATGTTGACAAAACCCATCCATCGCGGAATAGCAGGCTAATGCATGTGAGCACATGCCTGGCCCCCGGCCCTGTGAGTGGCTTCAATGCGGGGAATTAATTCCATGGCGATCACCATGAAGCAGAGGTTGACACTAGTGATAGTGATATTGAATGTGTCGTATCGGTACTTCCGTGGGAATGGTATGTACCATCCTTATTTGGCTCGATGCTCGATGCTATACACGAATTGGTGCCGAGTATACTCATTTGTTGAACATAGTCACATGGTAGCTCGGCATTGCGGTGGGACTCTTTTTGTATGTGCAATGGAAGTGATACGTCCCGTGCTCCTGAGTCCATATTAAATGTTCGGGCTGAAATATCAAGAAGCTGCAATCCTGCAAGCCAAACGCGTATGATTCTCAGATATTGCAATCATATTTGGAATCACGCTATCAACCTTTAAAAGATCACGTTCAACATGGGCAGCACACTTGACAGTTTCGATAGCCTCAACAGTCTGGACAAGACCGAAACACAAAAGCTCCAGGAGACATGGACCCGTCTGCTCCGCTTGTGCGGCGCTGCTGACACGGCATCATCAGCGCCGTCGTCCAAATTGAGCAACTCATTCGCGGAAGACACCAAGAACATTGAACCGGGGGCCTTCCGGCGGAGCCTGTGGAACTTCATCCTGTCCGAGGACCCGGACGCGCTGGTGCTGCGGTTCCTGCGGGCGCGCAAGTGGGACGTAGAAAAAGCGCTGGCAATGCTGCTGTCGGCGGTGGCGTGGCGGGACGAGCGCCGGCTCGAGGAGACGGTGACCCGGACGGGCGAGAGCGCGGCCCTGCGCGCCGACCCGACGCCCGACGAGGCCGGCTTCGTCGCGCAGTGCCGCTCCGGCAAGAGCTACGTGCGCGGCACCGACCGCGAACACCGCCCCGTCTACGTGATCCGCGTCCGGCTGCACGACCCCAATGCCCAATCTGCCGAGTCCATGGAGGACTACGTCCTGCACAATATCGAGAGCATTCGGTTGTTGATCAAGGCCCCGTACGATAAGTGCTGTTTGCTCTTTGACTTGACCGGGTTCGGGCTGAAGAATATGGACTTTCATGTCGTCAAATTCTTGCTTTCGGTCTTCGAAGCTCGATATCCCGAGACGTTGGGTGTGGTGCTTATACACAATGCACCGTTCGTTTTCTGGGGTATGTACGAATAATTTTTCTTATGACTTGGTGACTGAGCTGACGATCTCGCCTAGGTTTATGGAACATCATCAAATGTCTCCTTGATCCCGTGGTTGCATCGAAGATCAATTTTACCCGCAGAACACGGGATCTGCTCAAATTCATCCCCCAAGAGAATCTCCAGACCGACTACGGTGGTGGGGACGCCTGGGACTACGAATACGTTGAACCTGAAGCGTGTGACGATGAGAGATTGGAGGATGTCGAGACGAGAGACGAGATCCAGAAGGAACGCAACGAGCTCATCATGGAGTTTGAGAGGGAGACAGCGCAGTGGGCTTCGATGGGCACGGACAGCAACAGCATCAGCGAGAAGCAGTCAAATCGTAAGGATGTGGCAGATCAGATCCGGCAAAATTACTGGAAGCTGGACCCCTATATCAGGGCCAGGACGTACCACCAGCGCGTTGGAATCGTGGATGAGGAGGGCAATGTAGACTTTATGGCTGCCAAGTTCACAAAGTAGCCAATTACGGATTTGGGGTTGGTCTTGCAAGATGAATTGATAGAAGTTCGCCGTACTTGCTCTGGAAGATAACACTTCTGTATTCTCGTGATGATACATGAATACTTTATCGATTGCGCTCGCATGTTTGAGCTTTTATTACTCACAGACATCTACATAACGAAGAATGATTATCAGGAATTCAAGAATTTGCCCACTGGTCAACAAGTCTCCGTTGATGTTGTTGTGCAATAGAGACCTTGTCCGAAAGTGATACCCACATCGGTTTGTGGAGAATAGCCTAGGTTAGCATTCAACGCTAGCTATAACCTACCTACCTGGGTGTAACCCTTGTACTCATCCTCCACGGTTGAAATGCCGAAAGCGCGCCGTCACAATGAAAGGATTACTGAGATTATAGAAGCGTCTGATGTCACGATCCAGATGTTGAGAGAAGAGTACACCCTCGGGGTAACACATGTCAGGCTTTGGAGTTCTTATCGGCCGATTGGTTCGGCACGCTGTTGGTGCGAAGAACAAGCACCTCCAATGAGGGGTGATATTCATGAACCATCCGTCCAGTCGGGGTCAGTCTAATCGCAAGAATGTACCAGACTTGGAATGCTCTAGCCTTGCCGCCACCATTTAATGATACCCTTTTGGAGTGCTCCAGAAGGAACAGTATACACAAACCATCGTGTCTTCAACCAATAGCAGAACTTGCGAAGTGTGCAGACACTGGGCAGGCGAGTCTTCAGCAGGGATTCTTGGGCTGAAGGGCGCTGGGGAAGCATTCTACTGGGCGAGTTGTGGTGGGGCGGGGCCAATTTCCCCAGGGCGAAAAGCCGGTTCCCGTGCGGGAAAAGGTCGCTAGAGCGCTGTGGGGTAGGACGGGTATGCTGATCTGCGAGGATCATTGACCTAAAATCCCCGGCCAGGTAGGGAGGTAGTCAAGCACCAAGCCTAAACAGGTACCAAGCCTAAACCTACCTCGTACTTTGGCTTGCCATCGTGTGACCTGATCAACACGGCAGATCAATGAGACCTGTGATGGCGTCGCTTGTTTGTGTGCTGGCTGGTATATACCGAGCGCTGCACACCGAGGCGCAGGCGCCGTCGCGCTTTCAGTCGAGTCTGTGGCACCGCCATTCTCTCCAGCGGTACCCGTCTTCTCTGGTGTCGCTATTGCTTCTTTTTTCGAGTTTGTGGTGCTCATGAATATGGCGTCAAATCTTCATGACCATGATGCCGCAAATACCGCAGCTACCGGCGCTGGGATAACAGCGGCTGAGAGAGCCTCGGACAATGCCTCTTCGATCGACCATGTGCACGAGAAGGCGCCCGTGGTTCTTACCAAGAAGCAAAAGCTGAGGCGTCACTGCGGGCGATTCAAGTGGTGGTACTTGGCCGCGGCCATCATCTTTCTTATCATCTTGTTGCCATTACTGTAGGTACATACTGATTACGGAATTTTTCGGACTTGATATTGAAGCTCACTTTTGCGCAGGTTCCTCGTCATTCTTCCAGCAATAGTTCGGCGTATTGTCAGTGATCAGACCCTGCCGGTGTACTCTGGCACGTTTGTGGCAATGGCACCGGAAAAACTGATGCTATCACTCGAGACAATGCTGGATACCCCCATACCGGCGGTCATTGACGAAACGACACTGTTCCTCTACAACAGCGCAACGCAAGAAGGCGGCTACTTCACGCCATTTCTCAACATAAGTATTCCATCTACACATATCAGTAAAGACACCAGCATCTTCATCGACAACCAAACTGCCACTGTCACAAACGAGACAGAGTTGGAGTATTGGTTCAATCGCGTGTTCGACGATCCTCAGGTTGACCTTTCCGTCCGCGGCGATACCACTATCCACCTAAGCTCACTACACTACGGAGCACACATAGACAAGACAGTGGAGTTCAACTCGCTTAATTACCTAGCAGGCCTCAGCATAACAGTGAGTATTGAGATCTTTTATGTCCTTACGGCGGGAATCATATCAACACGTGAGATTCTCGAAACAAACGACCCAAAGACCTAGTATTCAATGTTAATCTTGTATCATCACTGACTTGTGAGTCAGGATATGTCCTTGAATTTCCCTGCCCTAGACAACGGCACGAATATGCACGGAACACTAAACATTCCCAATTGGGGCGTCCTGGCACTACATCTTGGCGATGTGTCATTCAACCTCCTCGCCGGCGACCTCCGCATCGGGCTCATTACCATCTATGACCTGGTAATGGAACCCGGGAACAATATGCTGCCCTTCTACGGGGAGCTGTTTCTGTCCGAGATCGTGCAGAATGTCGGCAAATTCCTCGACGCCGAGGCCGACTCGCTCAACAACGGGCAGATCCAGATCGACGCCGTCGGGAACCAGACCGTCATCGACGGCCTGCACATTCCCTACGTCGAGCGCATCCTCAACGCCAAGCGTCTGCACCTCTATACCTCCGTCATCGATTTCGCCAGCGCCTTCATCAACGGTGTCTCCGGCGGCGGCAACGCGTCCATTATTAGCGTCGTCAGCGAGGTTGTCGGCAACAACACGCTTATCGAGCAGGCCCTCGAGCACTGGAATACAACGGAAAAGGCGGCCAGCTCGTCTGAGGCGAGGGCTAGGAGCTTTAATCCGAAGCGGAACATGGCTTTGCTCAAGCTGGGGATGAAAATGATGGCTAGGGGGCACAACTTGAACGGGTTTTGAGATATATCCATAAGCAACCACACTAAGTGGTGATAATTAATGGATCGATTGAAACCATATAAGTTTAATCACATTTTCTGCAAAACTATTCTGGCATCAGTCATCGATACGACCCAACCAAAATCAGAAATTTGGCGGCTGAACCCAGTCTCTCTCTCGTCCAAAATGACCCCGCGAAGGCTCCCAATGTGCTTGTCACCAGGAGCTATCATGTCGAAGAGTTGATCATCTAGCTGCAATTCGTCGTCCAGACACGACAAGAAATGAAGTTGCTCCAGACTCGGAGGGAGGAACTCGCCGAGCTGGCAAGGCCAAGCAGCCAAATAATCGGTGTCGTCGGCAACATCGTCGTCCTCTTGTCTGCCGATGAGCATGTCAAGTGGAAGTGTAAGCTTCTTGAGACGAGCCAGTTCGCGAAGAGACCCGATGTGTCCCAGGTCGTCCTCGTCGTATTCGTAGGCACACGGAGAAGCCTCTCGGCAGTCCAGCTCCAACACCTCGAGCGCTTGTCCATGTCTCCGAAGGGCATCTCCGATGCTGCCAAAGTCCAGCTCGTCCTCCCACTCGTCGTTGGATAAGCCCCATTCGATCCGTAGGTCTCGCATAGATGGACATCGCGAGAGCATATCGCCCAGGGGTGGTCAGAAACAATTCAAGCTTTGTGATGAAGTCACATGACAACGTTCAAACATGTCCGCCCCACACTGCGCGCTTCCTAGTCCATTCCTGTCGAGTCGCATTCATGTTGGTCTTGGCTACCGTTGCGTTTCCTTCTGGACCATTCCACTCACTTTTATTGAACCCTGGCGTGACTTGCGAGGCTTTTATAGTCGTGTACGGCTGCGATGCGTGCACTTTCCTCTTGTTTTCCATTGTTTTCCCTCCGGCTCCAGCCATATCCTCGTATTCGATGTCCCCTCTTCCACCGTCACGCCTTCTCAAGCTTTGGCGGTGCCTTGCGCAAAGTTCCTGTCACAGTGGACTCACTGCCGGATAAACCCATATATCAATGGCAGGAGGGAGTTGAAGTTCTCGAGAACTATACCCCGGGCGGACTGCATCCTGTCCACTTGGAAGAGACATATAAAGATGGTCGATACCGCATCGTGCACAAGCTCGGCCATGGAAGCTTCTCTACGGTCTGGCTGGCCTGGGACGAGCGTGAAAAGAAGCTTTCCGCGCTCAAAATCCTGCGAGCTGACGCGTCTGAGAAAAATACCGAAATTGATATTTTGGATCACCTTGCCGCCGGCCAAGCTGATCATCCCGGGCGAAGTCATATTGTGACCATACTAGATCGCTTTTTTATCACGGGTCCCAACGGTCATCATCGAGCAATCGTCACCGAGGCGGCTGGGTTTAGTGTTGACACTTCTAAAGACCATAGCACAACCTTCATGTTTCCACCTCAAGTAGCGCGAGCTATAGGCACACAATTTCTTCAAGGGCTGTCCTACATCCATTCCCGTGGCGTGGTGCACGGCGGTAGGTCGCTGAGCATTTCGTAACATTCTCGCGGTCCCAAACTAATTATCTCCCAGACCTGCACCCCAACAACGTGCTTCTCAAACACCCTTCACTTGCTTCGCTATCCGTCGATGAGCTCTATGAATGCATTGGCAAGCCCGAAAGATTTGCAACCAGGCGCCTGGATGATCAGCCGCCAGGTCCCGAGGCACCGCGATATGGCGTACCCCCTGCATCTATTGCCATCTCTGCCGAGGGAGTTACTAAGGCCGACGTAATCATCATAGATTTTGGCGAGGCTTTCAAGTGTGGCAGTGAGCGCCGCACGGATGTGAAGCTGCGCACGCCGCTCTTGCGCCTACCCCCCGAAGCTATATTCAACGCGGGGGTCAATCAGGCGGCGGATATATGGACGGCTGCAGGCACTCTTTATGAGATTCTTGGAGAAAGAGCGCTGTTCGAGGCATTCGAGCTAGACGAGGATCATGTCGTGGCGGAGATGGTCAGCACCATGGGGAGTCTTCCTGACCGATGGTGGAGTAGCTGGAGTGCACGACGAGCTTACTTCCTCGAAGATGGAAGCTGGGATGTAAACACTACTAGGACGCATGAGCCGCGCTCTAGACTTCTTGATGAGCGGTTGCGGACCATGGGCCGCGGCGATGGCACGAGCAGCAGTGGCTTCACCCCGGAGGAGTTGGCTGCTCTGGAGGACCTATTGAGGCTAATGCTCACGTCCGAGCCGGTGGACCGCGCCACAGCACAGAAGGCTCTGGGAAGCACATGGGTGACAGAATATGGCCTACCAGCTCTGGAAAGTCTGAACGCAGCGCCTCCAGCGACATGATCGGCCGGTTACAGGACTCGTTACCGCAAAACTGTTCAAACACTGTCTTTGACACAGAGTTTGTGGCCACAAAACAACTAGAAAAGCGCTGGTGTTTTAGTTAAATTGAATCGAGGACGTCTTACTATTTTTTTCCCCAGCTGCTCGTGCCACGCACCCAGGGCCTCAAACAACACCACCTTATTCAACTCAACACAACTCAACACCACATAAGGTTTCTGACTAATTAATACAATATAATATCGCCTGATGTGGTGTTGTGTTGTGTTGATTAGTGTTGATTTGCAGTGGATCCGTTTGTCCCCAGATTCGGCAATTTTGGAAGCTATTCAGAACCTCCCGGATCCGGGAAACCCCTCGAGAATTCGGATAAATATCGGAATATCCGGGTGCATTTTAGTGGTTCTCGGCCAAAAAATCTCGCGCGCAGCGCACATCATTTTTGCATAAGTCTATATTAATCTACATAATATAACGCAATACTACACGGACGGTGTGTTAATTAACACTATATCGCAAATGCTTAGTTATCTTACCACAACACCGCAACTGGTCCGTGTGGTGATGTGTTGTGTTGTTTGAGGCCCTGCGCACAACTATCGAGAACCAACCCTTTAGCTGGTTGATGAGCTTGCGAGGTGTTATCATCATATATTAAGTGGAAAGGCATCTCAGAGAGATAATAACCGGGACACTAGGGTGGGCGACAACGCAAAGACGGAGAGACAAAATAGCAAAAAAACATACAACACCAGGTATTCCCCAGTGGTCACCCACCTGAGTACTAATCCAGCGATCACCAGTTTATCTAGGGCAGAGCGGACGGGATGCCGAGTTTTCTAGTGTCTATGGTCGTATGTGAGGGTCGTTGTCATCAGTGTGCTATATATAGCCCATTAAAAGTCTTCTTCGTCCACGTCGTACGCCAGTGGTCTCTGTCCGATTTCAAACTTGGCAAGATTTGCAGCCTCATACACCCACAGTCCGCCTGTCATGAATAGCTCATTGGCCTTGAGCCGCCACTGAGGGATCTTTTCACGAATCGTTCCACTACGTTCCGCCGCTCGCAGCATCTCCTCAGTCCGAACCTTCCGCTTCTGCTCAAACATTTGAAGTGATTCGTGGAGCGGCAGATCGGTCTGCAAGGCTTTGGAGAGGAGGAACGTGTCCTCAATTGCCATTGAGACTCCTTGACTTTGCATGCGGTGGCATGGCGTGGGCAGCGTCGCCCAGGAGAAGGCAGCGTCCTTTGCACCATGGCCTACCAGGAGCCAGCTTCTACACAGGGTAGAATCGAATCACCTCTGTCGATTTGACTAGGTCGCGTATCAAATTGGGACATTCTGAGTTTGCATCCCCAAAGAGTCCCAACACCATTTCGATTGCATTCTGAACTTCGCTTTTGCTCCGTTGTTCCCAGCCGTCGCGAACGTCGTCGGTCTCTGGCATTGGGACCTCTCGCGAAAAGAACTAATAAAGCGTGTCCTTTGCGTTCGTTGCTGGGATGACTGCGAACAACCCGTCATTGGTCAGGGTGGCATTGAGTTGGTCGATCGTCGCCGCTGCAGGCGGAAGATTCGCAGTCGACGCCATGGAACACATGTTGGCAATACCGTAATATTTCGGTCCGCAACCAGGGTCGACGTAGAGGTTTCTGACTGCTGAATGGATGCCATCGCAGCCCAGCAAAAGGTCTGCAGAATCTTGCGTTCCGTCCGCAAAGACAGCAGTAACCTCGTCGGCACCATCTTCGATATTGGTCAATCGCTTCCCGTACCGGATGGGGATATCAGCTTCTGCCGTGGCTGCCAGCAGGACGTCCATCAGGTCTGCTCTTCTGATTCGCAGGTAGCCGAAACCGGTCTCGTCTTTGCTCCATGAAACCATATCCATGGTCCGCACTATTAAGCCCTGCAGCGAGTGGACGACCAAAGCCGACGTCAGCGCACCTCGTGCAGCGAGCTTTTGGTACAGTCCGAGGCGATCGAGCAAGCGAAGACCATTGGAGGGGATGCCAATTGCTCCTCACAGTGTAGTTTTTTCAGGGCAAATCTTGTAGACGACAGGATTAATTCCATTAGATCCTTGGAGACGCAGTGCTGTGAGCAACCCCGCCGGCCCGCCTCCAATGATAATTGCCTGCAATGAAGCACCGTTAGTACTCATTTTCATATAGACAAACAGTTTGTATTTCTACCTTTTTGAAACTGCTCCTTTTTTCGAAGGGAAAGTACAGGTATTTGCAACGATTTGTGACTTATAATTTGATTTTCGTGTTCCGGTATCGTTTTTGTCTGATGAATCAGGCGACTGTCCCTGGGCGGGTCGAGGCATGATAAATACCAAAGATTATTCTATCTAATAAAGGCTTTGCAACGGGGACATGGGCGCTGCACATAAGTCCAAGTGACTTGGCTGAGCTGAAAGCATCACGGTCATTCTTTCTGCGTTGGGTTGGTGTTGTCAATCCTCGTTTCAATCGACCACCTTGTGATTGACGCGACAGCCGGGCGCGCGCTTCGTCACGGTGATTACGGACTTTATAAGTTTCGCCGGTCGAGCTTCAGATACACAAACCATGCAAAACTCCTTAGCCCAGGAGCTAAATTAAAGTTCAAGTTCTTCTTTGCTCCCAATGGTTTGTCCTCCGGAAAATAGGGACATCAAAATGAGAGCGAACTACACCGGAAGTCTCTGTTACTGACGAAGATTAGGTACGCATGAGTCCTGGATCATCTCGCCATCTTGCATGCGTCTCGCTGTGAGTTAGCGGCCACTTTACTATCCGCCGACCGCGTAGCCCCGTCCGTGCTGACCCTAACAAGGAAAAAGCATCTTTCCGGAGGCACGGAACAACTGAATGCGATCGAGTTGTCGAAGTTGTAATTTGAAATTCTCTCAAAAATCCTTGGCCCATCAAAACTGGCGGAGGTTCGGCTCAATGTTGTGGCCGATTGCTCGTTTGCACTTGGCAAGCTCCAGGCAGCCGGCAGCATCTACTCCGTTTTCCTTTGGCCGAGAGATCGGGAACTTTTCGGGGCACCAAGTCGCATACCCAGGGGGCAGCAACACTCCTTGTGCGCATGAATGATCGCCTCATGGTAAGACTTCGGGCTCCAAGTCCAGCAAGTCGAGCCTGAAGTACCTCGGTCGGTACGTGGTAGAATCTTGATTACAGCAATAGACTCACTCTGCCATGTCAAAGTAATCATGCTGCCTCATGAAGTTTTGGAAAATCGCCGATATATCATCGGGCTGTTGAATACGATCGTTGTGGCCAGCCATGGGGCCAGGCATCATCATGCTCTCGACTCGGCTCGAACTCAGTACCAACGCTTCCGCATTGCTCCCAACATTCTCGAGGGCCAATACCTGTGACTGTATCTTCGCTTTGGCATTGCCAAAGATTTTGGATAATCTTGGCGCCAAAATAGGTCTTGCTCAACTCTTGCATGACCACCATACATATCTCAAGCTGATGGTAGTTTAGCTGTCGAACAAGAGGGTCCTTGGACAGGTGGTTCAATATGTGCATTTGCATCGGGGGAATCGGTGCCATGCAGCTGTCAATCAAGATATCAGCAATTTCTCCAAAGCAGTGCCCAGGGGGTAAATCAACTCTACCGTATTTAACTCAATTTAACTCAACTCAATATCGACCCAAATTACGTTAACCAACTCAATTTAACTAAACCATTTTAATTAATTAATCAATTTAATATTACTTTTTAAATAAAGTTAAGTTAAATTAAATACGGTAAATTTATAATAAATATTATTTCGGGATTTTTAAAAGCTATTCGGAATTCCCCGGAGTCCGGGGAAATCAGGACTTCGGATAAATATCGGAATATTCGATAAAATTTCGGAATATCCTGGCTCCGGAGATATTATAGTAGGTTTAAACCGGAAAATTTCGCGCGCTGCGCGCGCCCTGTATATCCACTAATATCAACTTAACTCAACTCTACCATAAAGTCCAGTTAATCAACTCTACCACCGAACTGCTTAGTAAAATCAACTCAACTCCACCACGTCCCGTGGTGGAGTTGAGTTAAGTTGATTTATCCCCTGCAAACGCTAATGCGAATAATAACTCAGAGCTTTTCTGGGCTCTCAAGGCTGGCGGTCCGAACTTTGGCATAGTCACGCGCTACGACCTGTGCACGTACCCGCTCAGGGACACATGGATGCAGATCGGTCTCTACTCCCTGGACCAAGCCGAGCAGGCCCTGGAGGCTTTTGCAGCGTGGCAGAAATATGGAGGCAACGACTCCAACGCCAATGTCATCTTTTCCATTACATTGGACCTGGTCGTTGTAGGCCTGACCTATGATGAACCTTTGGACGAGCCTCCCAATGTCTTTGCACCTTTCTTCAAGCTGACGCCAATACAAATGTTGGTTCCGCCGTCCAATAATACGTTCTCCTTGATATACGAGATTGGAAACTCCATTCTTCCCAAGGAGCACCTGCGGTATGAAGTCTTATCTTTATTTTCTTTTTTTCTTATTTCGTATCTTCCTTCGTGCTCATAGTAGACATCAAAAAAGGCATGATTACAGAGCTACTTCCTCAAGATTCGATCCCCAACTGTACAAGGACTTCTACTACTTCTGGCACGAAAGAGCCCTGGAAGTTCGCAGCACAACGGGTGCAAACCAAACTTTTGTTTTGCAGAACGTGCCAAACAGTTTGGCCGCTCCAGGGCACGCCAAGGGAGGCAACCCTCTGAATATTCCAGGTTTCACTGATCAATGTAAGCCAGATTTCACCCACAGGAGCCGCTCGCGCTTTTCATAACACTCTCATTCCTAGGGTGGACAACCTTGGTCGACTGGACTAACGCGGAGGACGACGATCTTGTGCGATCTGTGGCAATCGACACTACTGCAAAGTGGGAGGAACTTTCATCAGAACGCGGTCTGGACGTTTCATTTTTCTACATGAATGATGCCTCGAGAGACCAAAATCCTATTGCGACGTATGGCGTTGAGAATGTCAACAAGTTGAAGTCTGTTGCGCAGAAATACGACAAGAACGGGTTGTTCCAGACGCAACAGAATGGTGGTTTCCTGTTATCAAAGGTTTGATAGATCTCGATTTGTCCTTAGAGAGCCTACATCTGCAGGGCCGCGTAATATTCAGCCAGCGGACTTCCTGCACCGCACTGTCGAACATGCCGCTGAATGTTACAGCCTTAGACCTCTACTAGGCCTGATGCTGCCATCCTGGAATGAGGATTGCCCAAGAAAGAAACAAAAGCGGGTCGTAACTTATGTTGGACTGTTCATGACGGCCCAACGGCAGCCACGACCCCTCGTGGGTGGATCGTTACTGTAACCGATAGCACAAGCTGATGCGTCCTGCAGTGCGGCCCGGAATTGTCGTCCTGCATTATCAATGTAGCATTTGGGGCCCGGCCCGGGTGTCTTCGACCAGTCATCCGAAGCCAAGTCGTTCTATTTTGTGCCCAACTTTGCAGACACATATGCATCACGTGTCGAAAGAAAGCAATGAATCGTCTGATTTTGATTTCTTTTTATTCACTGTGCAATCCGTCATTTTGAGGTGACTTGTGAAGCGCGATTTGGACGTCCAGCTCAATTTGAACAACACCAAGGAGAAAGTCGTGGTGTTGAAAATTTTATCGACAGAGATGCCCACCCAGCAATCATGCCCTCTAAGCAATTGTAAGATTTGCAGGAAAACTTTCAAAACTGGAGAGGCCCTATGGCAACATTGCAACGATAAAGGGCATCCTCGGTGCGAACAATGTCAAAGATCGTTCACCACCCAAGGCGCTCTGATTGCACACAACGGAGCGAAGCACTCCCCAAACCAGCCAACAACTCGGGTTGTTCAGCATCCCTTGACGTTATCAAATACAATTGTCGGTATCCGATACCATGGAAGTAATTATTCGGCCTCTACCACGGTAGATCCAGCAGAACTATTCGATCTATTGTCGGCCCAGTGTCATTCGCGCGAGTGTCTGACCAAGAACGGGTACTGCATCGCGGATGTTTCCGGCATGATTTTCCAATGCTCCAAGAAGCCCAACGCACCAAAGACACTCTTCTTCCGATCTCCCGAGCCAACCTTCTTGAGGCCCAAGAGAAGAGCTGTCGTGGTCGACTGTGAAATGGTTGGCTGCGAAGACGGCCGAGACGAGGCCGTGCACCTGTCGGCCATCGACTTCATCACTGGAGAGGTCCTAGTCAACTCCATCGTCAAGCCTCATCAGCCGGTCATGGAATGGCGAACCAACTTCACCGGTCTGTCGCCAGCCGCCATGGCCATGGCCACGTCACGAGGAGAGACACTCGAGGGAGCTCCGGGAGCCCGTCGTGAACTCTGGAAGCACATTGACGAGAATACGATACTCGTAGGCCAGTCGCTCAATTTCGATCTCAACGTCCTCGGAGTTTCGCACTCGGTGGTTGTGGACTCCATGATTCTCACGCATGAAGCAGTCTTCAAAGGCAAAAAGGGTTTCAAGAGGTGGGGGCTGCAAGAGTTATGCAAGGACATTCTTGGCCTAGAGATCCGACAAGCACGCAACGGAACCAGCCACGACAGCTTGGAAGATTGCTTCGCTACGAGAGAGCTCGTGCTACACTGTCTCAGGAGTCCCGCATCCTTGAAATTTTGGGCCGGAAAAGCTCGGAGACCCCGCTATCAGTCTTCAAACAAGAAAAGGTCAAAGGGAAAGCCGTCGCAAAATTCATCCGTGCCCCGGCGGTCACTTATGTCAGAGAGTCACTGGTACAATGAGGAGAGTGATGATGAAGTGCTTCGTTGGAGCGATGTGGTGGACTACGATGTGTGGCCAAAATCTCCGCCAGACTGGTCTGACTAGGTAACGTTATTTGGCATGATTCTACATGATGCAAACGGATAAGCAATCTGCAAAACGTCTATGAATGTGGAGTCATGAATATTTTTATGTTAATGTTTTTATATTTCTCTTCACCATGATAGTTCACTTAATTTTGTGGGTAAAAGCGCACTTCTTTCCCAGCGCATCAATCAACTCATAAACCTCGACGGTTGAACTCATTTTCTTATCCTTTCTTCTTCATGAATGGGGCTCCCGCAAGACCATCTGCTTGCGTCGACCATATCCCCGCCGCCATCGATATGAGCTTTGGCCCAAAGTGGACCAAAGTGTCTTCGATGTCCATCGTCTGTTTGCGGATCAGATTGACATAGTCTTCCTCTGTCCCAAAAGTGGCCGTTCTCCACATCGCCTTCCAGTTCGCGATGCATTGAATCGCCTCAGGACTTTGGCTCATAACAGACGTGGCAATCATGTAAAAGGACGAGCGTGTGGCATGGTACCTGGACGACTTGTAAAGACGCACTGAGGAGAACTGGGCGAACTCCCTGAGGAGACAGATGGTGTGCGTTGCCTCGGCCTTGTGGAGAAGGACGACCATGGTGCCACCTGGCCGGAGATGGTCAAGGCCCAACGCCAGTTGTGCGACAGTGAGCCTACGGGCTTCTCGGGGTTCTCTGTACTCGTGACGATGGTGTGTGCGAAGCACTTGACCATCACAGATGACAAGGTCAAACATTTGATCTAGGGAAAGGTGCTTGGGCAAGAAACTGCTGGCCTCAGGGTGGTCGGACGGGATACTCATGACTCCGAGATCCTCTGCTAGCATTGTGATGTCAACAAAGTGAGTTGCAACCCTCGCGCCTGGCGGAAGGCGAACCTCGTGTCCACCCGCTGATGGAGGCAAGGTAAATGCCACGGCGGTGGCACGAGGATTGCGCCCCAGGACGACCGAAAGGAAACCGCCAGGTGCCATGCACGTGTCCAGAATTCTTCCCTGTCCGCCGCCAGGAAGCTTCAATTTTCCTGTCGAGTGTTGCATGTCCATGGCTATGTTCTTCATCATCCGGAAGAAATGTGCCTTGGTTCGCTCATCGGCCTCATCTGCGACTTTGCGCTGTCGTTGGAAATGGTGATCGCCCTCAGGACGACTCCAGCCCTTTGCAGTGTCAGCTACTTCGCCTCTAGGTAATGGGGAAAACACTGACTTCTTTTCGAAGGGACGAAAGTCTTCGAAACTCAGGACTGTTCTCCATCAGGTAAGACGCAATAATTCGCACATTGCTCTGGATTTCGCAGCTGACTCCTGTCTCCAGAGATTGAGTGCCCTGTTCTTCTGACATCTCGAGACTTCATCGATTGAGAGCAGCCTGGTAATGGAGAGACTTTGATGGACTCTCTGGTGTTCAGTACGAATGGGGCCGGCAATTCCATGTGCATAGTCATGCATGCTCAATGATATTTATACTGCACAGACTACAAACAAGATGGTTACACAAGGAGGCCCACCACACGGTCCGCCTATCAATGACTCCGACTGTAATCGCATTAGAAATCAACTTGCGGTAGGTCGCATAAAAGGGTTGATTTTGGTCAACTCAATTGGTGTTTTTTTTATGGTGACCAATCAGGGACTTTTGGGATTCCCTTATCCATTTCCCTCGTGGCGTGAGAAGTCTTCGTGTTTATTTTAGGTAGAGTAAAGTCTCGTTTGAAGCCCGAGCGTCTGCAATGTGTACGCATGTTCGCTTCTTGACTATGCATATCGATTGGTCTTCTCACTTGATCCAGTTACTGTGTACCTAGCATAAGTGGAGGTGCGGATCTTCTGCCATCGTTGCCAAAAGTGGTGACTTACAGGGCTGCTCAGGGTTCGATGTCGCTTGAGAGGGGTTACGTGCGGGGTTATGCTTTTGTAGTCAACCCAACCCTCAATTTGACCACAAAGATGCACAATATCTGCGGGTGCCAATTGATGGATTTCGATTGATCGCATATATACGTATGGATACTCGAATCAGCTGTTCGAAATGACACATCGCCAGATTGCTGATGCACCCATGATATAAGCCTATATGACCCAGCTTATGTCGACTGGAGCCACCACCTCCCATGCCGCCTTCGCGTCCTGCGCAGTTGTGCCAACGAGAATGTCAAATCGCGACCCACTATTTACAACCCATTGCGCTTGCTCCGGATCAAACATGCCAAAGGCACGGAAGTCGACTTGTACCTCTACGAGATGAGCCTCGTTTTATCCCAGAAGGGCTGATTTACCAAAGCCACATATCTGTTTGACGGGACACGCAAGACGGACGCGTGGGGAATCTTTGCGTGTAGAACACAATAATCGTCTCTCGGCCTGGCACCTTGCAGCCACCGGTGTTCTCCACTCTGACTTTGACGGTCAATGTGGTATCTTCGGTCAAGACGATTGTGCTTATCGCCTCAGGTGCATGCTCAACGGTCGTGTACGAGAGCCCGTACCCAATGGCCCTCGGTTTCCCACTCCTTGTCGCGGCCGACTACCACAACGGCGGCGTCGCAATGTCGCGCTATTTCGGTGGCCTCCTTTGGACAGTCTGCTGTCGACGCCTCTTCAAAACCGAGACGAAAACCTTGAAACTTGTCCTCCATCGGATCCATAAGTGGCAGCAGTCTTCGTGGAGCTGTCTGTCGTGGGAGTGGCAGTCTATTCGAACCGTGTAAGTTCTCCCGGCCTCCATGTACTGTGGTGATAGCTTCGCCACTGCCATAGGTAAAGAAGAGCGTGTCCTTTTCTTCAAAAGCGCCAGACTGTTCCAGAGTGAGCACCTCGTCGATGAACATTCTGCACGGTCCGATTGACGCCAGAGAGAGCTTGTGGTGCCCGTCGGTCTTGGGTGCCAGAGCGATGCGAGCACGGAGCGAGTAGTCCGTGAGTCGACCGACCTCCGGGGGAACATCACCAAAGCCCATAAAGTAGACGTCGTCGCTGGACGTACATTGTCAGAATACGCAGAAAACATGGAGCGTCGAGGAGGCCACTTACACGTGCGTGCGCTTCACAATCTCACTGCTCAGATCATGGCCCAGATGCCACTCGAGGCAGGCTCCGCCCCGGTCAGTGGCGGGATCGCGCGCTACGGAGGCTGAAGCAGTCGGCATTTAGCGATTGACCCGCGCACTTTGGTGGAATAGCACATCGATATTGTGCTGAGCTGAGTAGTGGCCATGCATGGAGTCGAAAACAGACGTCCAGTAGGGCGCCTTGATGTACGAGCTCCCGCCCCCACCTGCCACTATACGTTTAGCATTGGGACCGACAACCGCGATCCTCGTCAGGGATTCATCGGCTTGTAGAGGTAGGGCGCCATTCGTATTTCTTAGCATGACTATTCCAGCGGCGGCCGGGCGTCGAAGAACGGCACGGGTGTCGAGTTCGGGATCGAACTGCTTTCAGGCTGACGAAGATATTCCTCGCGATCCGGAAATGATATTGCACAAGCCCGAATCTGACATGTGTAAATCACTGCAGCAAGGCTTGAGTACGCTGCAATCCCTGGTGGAACTCCGCATCTGGATCGATTGTTATGACGACAGATGCTGCGAGTCCCGTTTCTTGGTGCCTTCTTTATTTGAAGTCGGCACTGGAACGACGCCCAAGACCACGTTTATCTTGCCCGCTTGTAAAGAACAGAAATTCGACCAGGTCAAAGCAGGGAAATTGGTCATCAAGCGGGGCAAGCCCGATTTCCATGGAGACATCACCGATTGCTACCCACCTTGCCATTCGGTGTGGAAAGGGCAATGGCTACGGATACCTTTTCCTGGGAGAATGTTTTTTCACACACCACGAAGGAGCCTTACCTCGCGACTATTCAGGAATTTCAGGTAAAGGAATGAGTTTAATTTATTGTTCAAAGTCTTGTTTTACTAGTTGTTCTGAGAGCATGTTTCAGTACTTTTTGATAAGATCATGGCACGGCATCCTATAGCAGATTTCTTAATGGGAAATGGAAGATAATGTCCATAATGGGAAATGGAAGATAGTATAAAGTGAAATGCAAGCTACAATAGGACAAAGTAAAAGGGTTTTTTTTACTAATCTAAAGCGGGAAGTAACAGTAAGAGAGGGGTTATAACCTGATGTCCCGTTACGAATCAAGGCGAGCAAGTCCATCATGGTTGTATAAATGCTGATAGCACAGACGACCGACAGGACGTGTTGGAACGAAGATGATTTTCCCAGCCACGCCGATGTTCATACCGGCGACGTAAGCTCCCTCGCCTTGCGCTTTTGCCTTACGTATGGCAGTGTGTTCAGTTCCGTTCGAAATAAACCAGAAGCGACCCTCTATAGCGGCTTTTCCAAAGTGCACATCTACACGAGAAGAGAGCAAAACGCGCATCATGTCAACTACGACTTTGAGGTCGATTGGAGAGAAGGCTGCACCACGACCCAAGACAACCAGGGAGTTGCATTTCCCACAGACCCCGAGGTTCTTGGTGGACTTGCCTGCTGGGACATCATGGAGGATAATTATAAGAAATGTGAGTCCGGACTTGTTTCCATCCTGCTGCTATATAGATTGACAAAGCCGACTGACTTTGCGTAACTAGGCATTAATGGTGGCGTCGGTGGTGAGATTCAAGTCGGTTGTCTGGTTTATAGGTCCCGGGGTGCTATGTAGGTAGGTAAGCTCGGACGGAGCGCAGTGGCCAATGGGTTCCATGACTACCTACGTATTCTTGTAAAATACGAAAGAGGTTGGACTGCTCTTGTAGAGTTCGGACTTTGGTTTACCTGAGGCCGGTTCATGTTAATAGCGTGATTACGTGTGTAGAGAATGTTGGAATACGGCACTTCCTGGCTTACTTTTGTTTTGGAACACAGTCACAAGAAAACGCCTCAAACACTACAACTGGGCCAGCAAGGCCCAAATTAAACGAAACATGGACTTACTACTATGATCAGGCCGCGGACGCTGTCATGCTCAAATACTCACGTTCCTTCTCCGCGAGCTCCTTCTTTCCGTCTTCCCAGAGGAACTCAGGCGTGAAGCCCCAGTAGTTTTGGGATGTTTTCCACGTTGTCTCACTACCTGGCAAATTTCGGAGGCCCTCGATCAGCTTCTCGTTGACGGCACGGTGCCCGGCGAGATAGTGGAACAGCGTGTTCCCGTAGATATCACGGGCGGCTATCGCATGTGCCCTTTTTCCTTGTTCTTTTTCTTGTCGCTGCTGCTCATGGGTGCCGGGCATCTCTAGCAAGAGTTCCACCACGGCGATCTGCCGGTCGAAATACGTCGGTGGGTCCGGGTCCGGGAAGTCGAGATTGTCCAGGGCACGCAGGCGCGTTCGCGCGGCGGGCCGCCAGAAAGGGTCTGTTGTTCGCAAGTCGTGGATCGACTGCCAGACGGCGTCGGAGCAACAGTTGATCTGAGCATCGGTGAGCGGCAGGCAGGCGACGTGCAGCGGGGTCTGCCACTGTGCCGTCTGTAGTAGTTCCGCCGACGTCTTCTGAGGCGCTGGTATGCGCTGCAGGACGTGTCGCAGTAGGTCTGGTGCCAGCTTGGCTGCTGCAAAGTGCAGGAGCTGCACATCAAAGACGGGCGTGCGCAGCTGGAGGTTAGTCAGGCGGTGGGCTGCCAGGATATCGAATGCCCCGAGGTTGGGCGGCTTTATCGTGATGCTGAGCATCAGCGGGGTCATTGCCGAGCAAGGAGTCGCCACGGGCAGGAAGTTGGGATCGAACTGCGCGTCCAACAGACGTCGAAGTAGCCGTGTTTGGCGGTATGACACAGCTGCGTGCAATGGCGTCGAAGCACTCAGGTACGATACCGTATTGTCTCTGGCAGGGTCCAGCTTCCCGGTCCGTGAGGTCATCCAGCCGTCGATGTCGCACCGAGGATGATCCAGAAGCTTGGCCACAGTCTCCTTGTCCCCGATGCGGACGGCGATTTCTAGTGGGGTGGCCAATTCCCACATCTTCCACTCCCACCGCATAGTCGCGTACGGTAGATTCCGCTCGGTCCAGAACGGCGCGTGACGTCCTGTCCGTCTCCTGGCATCTATCTCCGGTACTGTGAGGAGACTGAGCTGTGCTGGTGTCTCCGGTGGCAGACGGGGCAACAGATCCTCCCAGCGATCGCAGGCATCGTAGCTGTACCACTCTGGTAGACGGAAGCGGATGAAGCGCGCGGCGTACTCCGAGAAGACATGGTTTGGATACCCCGAGGGATTTGCGCCGGCCTGCAGCAGAATATCGACGTTCTGCTTGAGCCCGGCCTTGATGGCTGCCTGGAGCGGACAGTTGTAGGAGCCATCCGTCGGCGCCATCTGCCACCCGTTGGGACCCAGACGGTTGACGAGCCGTGCCTCTGAGCGCTTGAGCTGCCTGGTCTGCTTCTGTTTCCAGTGGTTAATCAACGCCACGAGCACGACCGGGTCGGGATTCAGGGAAGCGCGTATGGCTTCAGTATCCGAGAAGTCGTTTCCAGGGTCCAAATCTGCATCTGTAAGAACATACTGAGCGGCGGCATCAAGTATTGATTGAGAGACTGACATGATTCTGTGTTGAGAAACAAATTGTTCAAGCCGCAAGATTTCACGAATTATAGTAGAAAGTCAGAAATCAATGAGGCACATGTCTGATCTCTGATCTGCATAGTGCAGTTGGTATGGCGATGGGAAATTGAGGGGCGCTGCTGCCTGCTGCAACCACCCATGTAACTTGTATAAGCGCTGTAAGCCTCTTAGAACAAAACACAGTTGTAAATCTACCAAAATTCATATGCTTACAGTCCACAAGACAGCACGTTGCCCTAATGCTCAGGCAAAATTAAGTCCACGCCCGTCGTGAATACATGCTTCCATTAATCCGTATGCTCAAACACGCTAAAAACATTTATGTATCATAAGAGAGAAAACAAATTGGTGTTGCCAATATCCCGATTGGAGTTCGTCTTGATTCAGGTCAGGGCAATCATCCAAGACCCATAGCAAGGAGTGCCTTTTGTAATCCAGAAATGGTCAAGGGTCGGCTCAAAAAGAGATCGACGCCGCTCGCGAGTGCATCCTGCCGCACTCCAGCCCTGTCAAGGCCAGTCAGAGCTATCACCACGACGGGCTTGTGGCCATTTGAGTGCTCAAGCTCGCGAATGCGGCGCGTGGATTCCAGTCCATCCATAATGGGCATTGAAATGTCCGTCAGCACACAGCTGTACTTGGATGGATCACTGGCGTAGAGGTTCAGTGCCTCAAGCCCATTGGTGGCGCTTATACATGTAAATTTGAGTTTTGCCAGATAGGCGGCCATGACCTGGAAGTATGGTTAGCATCCGTCTGAGAAGCTAGGGGGTGTTACAGGTTCAGTACCTTGAGGTTGATTTGATTGTCATCTACGATCAAGATTGGCCCTTGTACATCGGATACCGTAGGAAGAATTCTCGCGATCTCAGTATTGATCACAATCTCTTTCCTTATAGACATCGATGTTTGGCCTGTTGCAGCCGCACCGTTTTCTTGCTCTACTTTTCTTGGTAAATCCGACTGTACCGTCAAAGGTTTATTGTTCTCGTTCGCAAGACGCAGTGTCAAGGGTGGAGGCGCGATGGTCGGGAAACCCGTCCGCTCTTCTGGCTGCACACGAGTGCTTTCGATAGCATGGTCGGACTGTGGTTCCATGAGGACAGCAGAGTCGTGAAATGCCACCCAGCGCCGCTGGCAACTCAGCAATATTCTTGCCAACTTCCGTAGGCCAATACTGTGAAATTGTTAGCTCATGATATATGTGCAGTTAAGAGATGATTTACGGTTGTGAGCAGAGCTCATAGACTTCCGGCAGACCACCACGGTCTGCACCCGACAACCTGTGCGCAGAAGTCAAGTCATCGTAAATGAATACATATGGACACTGGGAGATCCTTTGCCGACCACTGGAGTCTGAACAACTATGTCCGTCACTAGCCACGCAGATGACATAGTCTGGAGGAGTGGGTTCAGGCTGGTCTGTTGGTAACACAACCATTCCCAATACATTTTGACACAAGTCTTCCAGAAGCTGGTGTTGTGACTTGCGCTTTTTCCCACTGCCGTCCGAGGCATCACGGGTCATTGCTCCACGCTCGTAGTTACAAAGTTGTATGCGCTGTCCTGCAAGAGATTTGGCGTCCTGCCAGAAGCCTGTTTCGTCGTTGTCGGATGCTTGTTCGGAAACCGGGAGCAGCGGCAGCTTCACTGTCACTGTCGTCCCCGTTCCAGCTTTACTCGACACATCAATGGTGCCGCCACAGGCTTGTGTCGTCTCACGAACAAGACTGAGCCCAAGTCCAGTTCCCACTGCAAACTGGTCCTCTTGGGAAAACGGCGTGAAGAGACTATTGCGAAGAAAACCTTCAGTCATACCCTTCCCCGAGTCGGACACGCTAAACACAACACGGGTCGTGCCGGGACCGTTTTTATCGTCTCTCTGACTTTCCTGGCGCAACGAAACATGGATATAGCCGGAAGTTGTGAATTTGAGGGAGTTTCCAAACAGATTCATGACGATGCGTCGGAATGCACCAGGGTGCATGCGAAAAACCCATTTTGCAGAGTGATCAATGTCCAGCGAGCACCGGACGGCACCACTGGGAGACTCAGTTGCAAGGCGGTCGTCAGTCAGAACATGTAAGGCCTTGGGCACTCCAGCTCGTTGTGGAGTGAGTGATGTAAAAGGTATGGAAGAATGTGTTTGCGACCTTGCGAGGTGTTTGTAGCCTGCGAGTACACTCTCCACTACCTCTTCCACGAGCAGATCTAGTTGAACGGGTGGTGCTGTCGTCGAAGATAGCCTTTGTCTTGCGTCGATGAGTCCCCGCCGTCCAGTTTTTGAAGACTTTTTCGGGTTGGTCTTGACATAATCGAGCAACTGTATGATTGCATGTTAACATTGGTTTCCAATTTGCCTTTATTGAAGATGCAGGGTGTAGTATACTCACATGCTCAATCGTGTCTAGCAGCGTTCTTCCAGACGACTCAATCGCACTCAGAATGCCATCTTGCACCGTGTCCAATGAGGTATCCTTCAATAGTTCCACTGCACCCACCAATCCGTGTAATGGTGATCGAAGCTCGTGGCTGATGGATCCGAGGATGTCAGTCTTTGCTTCCTCGGCCGATTGTAGCTTCAAGCGGGCAACATCAGCCATGACCGTGAGCGCAAAGACACGCAGGCAGCTCAACTCGGTTTCCTCCGACAAGGTTCGGGTCGGCGTCTTTGTCCACATGAACCCTCCAGCATATACACGCCCAGTCTGCGCGTCCCAAAGTGGGATCATGGCCACGCTCCTGGCGCCAGGGAACATCTTGATGATACGCGCTGCCGCGCTCATCGACTTCTTGGAGGACTTGGGTGCTCCTCTGCCATCAGCGTAAGTCTTGTCTGTTCCTCGCAGTGCTGGGAGCTGCGCTTCAAGGCTCTCGGCAGGAGACAAGTCGCTGTCTGAGCTCGCTGCAGGATCACACAGAGTTCCATCTGCTTCGAAGTTCCACGTTCGTCCACGAGGATGGCGTCGGAGTAAGCGATGTAGGAACCACTCTTTGCATTCTTTGAACTCCTTGGGTACCTCCTCTCCTAGTATCGAGGAGCCACTTGTTTTGGAAAAGCCCAGTACATCGCAAACTGACGCAGATCTAGTCGTGAATGATGCAGTTGGACTGCGCTGGCCATCGTCACCGCTGCTACCGCTGGGACCAGAAGAGAAGGGCTCCGTGTCAGAGGAGATATTCGTGATCAGCGCTCCATATGAACGTATGCTGGCATCTAGGAAGAGTACGCCTTGTACTTCAAAAGCTTCGCGGATAACATTGGCAGCTCTGGAGAAGTCATGCTCTATCTCACTGCGCAGCGAACCAATTGGACGGCTTCGCGACTTGACCGCTGGCGTTTCTACTGCGATTGCAGCCGGGGTTGTTCTAGAAGCCTCTGTCGAGGGTTCAATGTCAATCGCCTTGTCGAGCACCGGCGGGGAAAGCGTCTGGGGAGACTGCTGCGGAGAAGTAACACGATATTCGGGCCCTTGATTGTCATTGCCGCCAAAGATTGCCGGGACCTCGTAAGAAATTGGGAGTTCCTGGTCTGGATCCATTTTCTGGGCCGTCTGTTGTGGGTCGCCAGTGGTTGTCGACGTTGACTGCAGCCTTTTGTTCAACAGCCCTTCGCTCAGGCCAGCCATGTCCCGAAAAGCAGGGGCAACAGATGAGGCGGAATCGTCTTCTTTCCATAGTGTGGCCTCTCCGTTGATCAAACCTCCCATCCCGCGCACTATGCGCTGTTCTCGCCGGTAACATTCGTGGCTTCTCTTGCTCTCCAGGTAGTCCATGATAACCTTGGACATGTCGCGCATAAAGCGCACGTCTTCGGCATTCAGCCCTTCCGGTCGCGGCTTGGAGTCGAAGACGCAGTAGACACCGATATTGATTCCGGCAGGCGAGCGGATGGGCACACCGGCGTAGAACTGCCGCTGGGAATCGCGGATGTGGCAGAACCGTCTATCTCCATCAAGATGTTCGATGATGGAAACGGGTATATCAGCCACACCGAGGCCATGCTCAGTGCCAGGGACGGACTGGGTCAGCGCCTTGCCAGTGACAACATGTTCGCATACGCTGGTCAAACGTTCGAAAGCGAGGCCGTTGAACCAATTCTGATCCTCCCGGTTGTCCCTCTGCCCATGCTCGGGCCGGAGCGCCTCGGCGACGATGTGCTGGTATTTGCGATCGAAGAGCGATATCATAGATCGGGAAGCATCGAGCTTGTAGAGGCCCAGCTGCGCAAAGGCCGTCAGACCCGGATCGGGCGTCGACGAGAGGAAGACGGACGGGATGGACTTGGGCGGGTGAGGACCGCGCAGTCCGGCAGTTGAGATGGTGAGTGCGTCATACCTGTTGCACCCTACGGTCAGTACCTAGATAGCCCAATGGAAGCGCCAGACTCGTCCAAGGGAAGCAGCCGGTCACATCAACAGTCCTCCAGTTGTCTCACTCACTTGAACGTCTCGCGCTCCCGAGCAATCTCGGAAACCTCCTGCTGCGCGATGCCCATTGCTGAACACTAGATCGTGGCCATGTGCGGCAAAAGACCGATTGTCGCATAAACGGGCATTTTCTGGCTAATGAACTTTCGCTAATCTCGCCACCAAGGCAGTCTAACCGCTAACCTAGATGAGCCAAGAACAGTCCCCGGGGTTTGGTGTTGGGCCCTCGAGGGCCTAGATCTACAAAAGCAAATAAGGTTCACAAGTCCCATCAAGTGCCGACCCCACCGAGTCCGACACAACAACATTGCCCGTCCCGCCACTGTCAGCGCATTAGAAAGTGTCGCTGGTTCGAACGCTTGACTTCTCCATGTGTCAGTCACCCAACTGGAATACCTGATATGGAGAGTGCGATGGGCTTTGAAGTGGCCGCGTCACCTTGAACCCCTGTGTCTTGAACTGGCGATAATTACGACACGGAGAATGGAATTGGAACGTGGGGAGCGTCGCACAATTAAAGTCCAGCTTGCCTCGCCGACGTCATCAACAAACAATCGTTCAGGTTCAAGTATACACAGTCACGAACAACATCGCATGCGCTCGTCATTCTCAAGATCGGAATCTAGTATCAATATAATATGACTGTTGCCCCTGTGTCCTGCTCTCAAAAAAGGTCTTCAGAGTAGGGCTCTGAGTTTCTATGGAGTGTCAGATTTTGCTTGTTCGGAAGCTGCCACTAGGGAGGGAAAGAATTGGTACAAACCTGCAACTCGCTCTGGTTCTTGTCGTCCGTCTGGCTCCCATCATGCGGCGACAGCAAGACGCCGGCCAGTGATCGTTTCGATTGTTGGAGATCCATCACTTTCTATTCAAATGTCAGCGCCCTGGCTTTATTTCAATGAGTAGACTCTCGACACTGGACACTCGTGACTGGAATCAATTGCTAATGGTGAAACAAACCTCCTCGAATGAATCTCTCATATACAGTCGTACTGTAGTAACTTCTTTGGTCTGACCGAGGCGATGGACACGCGCCAGAGCCTGATCTTCCAATGTCGGGTTCCTGTTTGTATAACGTTCAGTATTGAATTCGGAATGACCATGTACAGAAATATACCAGTGAGGCTCCATGAGGTAAGCGCGATTAGCAACGGTCAAGGTCAAATTTAGATATGTCAGTTCAACCTCGAGATGAAGCAAGGATGGTATCAGTGCCTACCCAACGGCGCCACAAGCCAATGTCAGGAGCATGACACGAATATTTGCATCTGTCTTGAACCTCTCCACGATCGGTTGCCGATCCTTTTGCGGTACTTTGCCGTCAAATCTGACACAAGAAACTCCAGCTTCATGCAGTCCCTTTTGCACCATGGCGAGCGTCAGTCGCCAGGTCGAGAAGACGATACTGGATGAATTAATTATCAGCGTATCAACGTTCTTGCTATGGAGAACCTACCATTTCTCATCCGAGGGCCTTGACTTGATATCAGAGATGAGGGCTTGAACTTTGGAAGATAGGCCATCATTGGGGCAGTAGTCGAGCCCGAAATTGTCGAGACTTGGCACATCATCCAGCGCGGCGTTATTGAGCGACACCAGGGCCGTTTGACAGGAGGGTTGGTGCCCGCACCGAAAAGCTCGGTTATGACGGTTGAGTTTGCTCGTGCAGCTCACGCATGCGAATTTCATACAGCTGAAGAAGTGCACCACCTGTGATGAAGTGTCATCTCCATTCGATAGCGATTCGGCAATCTCAAAAGTAGAGTCGCATTGGAGACAAACCATTGGGTACATTGCCCATTGAGTGTGGAAAGCTTTCTGGGCAACTGCAGCCCAGCTTTCCAGTGCAGGTTGGATGCCTCCCGCCTCACGCCGCGCGTGATGCGCTCGAAACTGTAGCCCGAGAGTACAAAAGAGGCGAAGAGACTCAATCTGTTGTAGGGCGTTCATGTGAGAGCGAGGTTTGTCAGAATCAGAATCGCTGTATAGAGCATCTCCCAGCACTGTGAGTGTTTGTGTCCTCATCTTCTCGTAGACAGTCTTCTCGTCGCGGGTGAAAGCCACTGGGCACAGTCGATCATGCCGAGCAGGAAGGTCGATGGTCCCGTTTGGCCGGCGTAACAAAAGATGGTGCGAGAGCCGCTTAAGCCGTTGGACTGCCTGCGACTCCTCCCCATACTTCCATAGATTCGCAATGTCGGAGTCGAAGTGTCGTGGGTCGTCGTATGGATGAGCCCGAATGGATTGTAGCAAGGAGGAGAAATCAGACAGGCGATTCTGGATGGGAGTTCCCGTCACTGCCCACCGTGCATTTCCATCGATAGTACAGACTGCCTTTGCCATGTGAGACTTTGCGTTCCGAATAAAGTGCGCTGAATTGTCAGTGCAAAGCAGACCTCAAGGAGTGGACTAATTCACCTTCGTCAAGGATAATCCGGCGCCAGTTGACAGAGAAGAGGACTGAGCGTTCCTCCAGGCTCTGTGATCTGCTCTCTATTGCAACCGTGTGGTAAGTTGTCAGAACAACATTTATGCCGTCAAGTTCGTGCAGTCTGTTGATTCTGGTTTTCGCGTGGTGCCGACGGTGGTGCATTGCACCATGTGCAACATGGCTGACATCAGGTTAGTCGGTACACAGAATGACAAAGCATTCGTCGGCACTAACGTGTTCAGCTCTTGCTCCCAAGTACCAAGTACTACGACTCAAGTGTCAGCGCTCCGCGTTCCTGCGCTGGAAAACAGAAGGTGGTGCATACAGGATGGAGGGACTATGATCAGAGTTGCCATTGTTTGCACTTTCTCCTCCATATTGCTAGTAGATGGTATTTGCAAATAATCGCTTCTTTCCGGATCTGTAGCGACCAGAGAGATCATTGTCAGCGTTTTACCCAGACCCATGGGGTCTGCAATTATGCCGCCAGCGAATTGGTTTGGCTCTTCGAACTGGCACTTTTCTGTTACAACGTTCATATACCTCGAGGCAAGTCAGAATGGAGCAGGATAAAGCACATCCAAGAGGCACTTACTGTCGCATTTTGGTAGTGTCGACGATCTCCCATACGTCATGCCTTCTCTGTCTTTGACAAAAGCCCCAACCGTTTTCCCTTGATAGCATAAAGCTTAGAGCCTGCTTCTGGTGCCTGATGGTGCATTGTTAATGGAAAAGTCCGCGTACGGCGCATGATACATTTCATCGTACCTCTTTAGAGTGGACCTAATTCCAGCTGGTTGAGATGCTTCCTTTAGATCTTGGTGCCCGCTGAAAATGCTGAGCAAATCAGGTCGATGACCGAGTTCTAAGAGTTGTATCTGGGCGGATGGCCCTGAGATGATCTCAGAAAGTAGCGGACAGCAACTCAAATCAGCGGACGAGAGTCTGTGAGGGTTGAAATACTTTGTGTCCAAGTGACAGATCCGAGGATCTTGAAGGAAGATTTCGTACTGCTCGAACCAGGCGCCGATTTCTTCGTAGAGGCATGGCGGACCATAGATGACAACATCCAAAGTACATGGCGTGACCGCGAAGCCTTTGAAACTGTTGTGACTGGACTGGTCGACCTTGCTCGTAGTGCACATTACGAAGAGCATGATCGTTTCATCATCAAGAAGTCCTTGCATCATCTGTCCATGGTCGACGTGAAGAGTTCCCTGAAGATGTTCGTGTTCGACTGTAGTGAAGTGCTGTGCCGACTCCATCTTGGCTAAATAATTTGCTGGAATATCTCCTGCATGTCTCTTTTCATAGTGCCCTGACAAATTTGGCACCTAAAGAGAAGTTAGGAGTGATGGCGATATCGCAGCCTAAAGTTCTCCCTTTCCAGGACTTACCATACCAAAGCAAACGAGTTCAATCGCTTGGTTCACGGTCGAGTTTGGCGCGTCGAGTGTAGAGTTCGCGTCCCCGCCGCCATATTGCAATTGGGGATACACAGGCTGTGAGATGGTTTCTTCACCCAAGGAACAAATGCCTATGCCGGGCTGGGGTGTCAATTGTGGTTGGAACTAAGTCGCATAGCTCGCGTTGGGGAGGAGGATCATGCGATGGTTTGGCTGTTCGGTATTACTGGTATGATACGTATAAGCCCACGAGGAGGATGGAATTGGCTCGAGATAGCCCGTTAAAGGCACCAAGGTAGAATTATGATGGTAATTCATGCCAACGCCCGGCAAATTGTTTTGCAATGATGATGAATCGGTGTTGTGGTACATGGGCAAATTGGCTGAAGAGCCTTGCAATTGTGTCGTGCTAGACTCCCAGAACAGTGCCATATTTTGCTCCAAGTGCAATTCGTCCACGTCCATTCTTTGACGCTTCGCGCGCCGATTGTGATAAGATGGATCCATTCACGTAATCCTTAGCAAGCACGCTTTCGGCGCTCTTGAACTTTGTCGCAACAAGAAAGGTCGATGGCTCTTTGCCCGTAATATTGATGACGGGCTGGGGAAGGCTTGGTACCCTCCCCAGGCTCGTTCGGAATCTGTGCATCACTTTCATTCTTTTGTTTTTCTCCGGCTCAAGTCCCGGGGAGTGATTACAGCGCATCGATTCCAGGTCCAATCGGATGCGTGTGATTGGCGATGCGTTGGCAAGGTAAGTCCTGCACTGCCTTCTGCACTGCCGCCTGACTCTAGCCACTGGGCTCCCGGGCTGCCAGAACTTGGTCAGGCTGTACCTCAGAATCTGCCTCACACAAAAGCAGGTCTTGGCCTACTTCAATCTTCTTGCATTATTACGATGAGTATATTCCATTTTCAAATGAACTGCCAACGGGGACCGTAAGGTCGCGAACGATGTCCTCACTGCATTGAATATTTGAGTATTACTCTCGAACCGAGACCATGCCGCTTCCTACTATTTCTACCCTGGCGCGCAAGACCATCAGCTGCGCGTTCATGGAGCTTGAAAGCACCATCACACCTGGAGATGCCCGCAATTTCCGATCGGTGACTCTCGAGCAGGTCAAGCATGATGTATTGAAGCTCGAGAACGAGCTGGCTGCAAGACAGACACTTGTCAATATGCGGCGCCTTGCTCCTCTGTTCCAGGGATTGGAGCATTATGCAAAAGTGATGGACGTGCTGTGTAACGGCACGCCGTTCCTCTCCTGGGCATGGGCACCGATATCCCTGATTCTTCGCATCGCCTCGGAGCACCTCGAGGGGTGTGATCTTATTATCAAGGGCTATTCCAGAATTGCCGAGTGCCTGGGGCGATTCTCCGTGCTCGACAGCAGCTTCAAGTCTAACGAGAACTTCCAGCAAACTTTCGCGGTCTTTTATGCAGACATTCTTGAATTTCACAAGCACGCTTACAAATTCGTGCGCCGGCGCAGTAAGTCAGGCCGCCCTATATTTGCATAATAGCATTACAGCTCACTATTTCGACAGGCTGGAAGCTATTCTTCGTTACTTCATGGCATCGCTTTGAAAGGCGATTCGACAACATCCTTGAGAATCTGCAGCGCCATGAGGCATTAATCGACAAGGAAGCAAACGCTTACAATATCGTCGAAGCTAGGCAGATGCGCCAGGATATTCGCGCTTGGCGAGAAGAATGTGCCGAGAAGTATGAGCAAGCTGAGAAGGAGCAGGATTTAAGCAATATGAATCAATCATTTCTTGGCTCAAGGTTGACGACTCCGACCAGCTCAACATCCTCCATGGGCTCCACGAGGAGACAAGCAAATACCCTGGCACTTGCGGCTGGTTATTGCGGAACAGAAAAATGACATCGATGCTGCAGCGCAAACCGCACGTCCCCCTTTTGTGGGTTCAGGGCGCAGCAGGCACTGGCAAAAGTGTTTTGGCATCGAGCATTGTTAAATTTGCGGAAAGTGCCGGGTCTCTTGTTCTCTCTCACTTCTGCAACTATGCTTACCCTTTATCGACCAAATACGAATGGATACTGAAGTCACTCCTTCTTCAACTTGTTCGGAAGGACTCGGAACTGGCTGCCCATGTTTTCGAGAGCTGTGTTCTGGGCAAGAAGGCTCATAGTCTGCCCGTCCTGGAGACACTTCTGAGAGATTTGCTTTCCAGTGCTAGCAAAGACCCGGGTAAGGTGTCTTATATATGGATCGTCATCGATGGAATTGACGAATGCGAGCTACTGGCGCAGAACAAGGTTTTTAATCTGATCAGCCAAGTGACTTCCATGTCAACCAATGCAGACCAAGCCGTTTGCAAAGCAATGGTGTTCTGTCGCTTCTCGAGCTCCGCTTCATCAAAGCTCCGCAAAAGCCAGTCGATATCACTTGCAAGAAGAAAAGAAGCATATAAACGCTTCTATTAGGCAATATGCGAATATGAGGCTGAAATCGATATACAACAAGTTCAAACAAATGAGCCTGACTATGAACGACATCGAGGAGATTGAAGACGTAATTACAGAGAAAGCAGATGGTTCGCGCTCCTTTCGCCGGTTTCACAAACCGTGAGCCACAGGCTAATGACAAAACAGGCATGTTTCTCTACGCGCGACTTGTTCTCGACTATCTCTCTACCAATATCTTCTTCAGTGGCGAAGAGATCAAGATGTCGGTATGTGAGCTTCCGGCCAGATTGTCAGAGTTGTGAGTAAAGCATATTCAATATCCGCACTAGTCTCTGATTTTCCGAAAGCTACAGCAAAATCGTAATCCAAATCCTTGTGCGGCTGGATCGCAGATCTGTGGATCGAATCAAATGTGCTTTAGGCTGGATTGCCTTCTCAAAGCGCCCTTTGAAGAAGTTTGAGTTTCTCTCCGCCATTGCCTTCAGCTCAGGCGATACGAGCGTCAAGAATACTGCGCCACCGTTCATGTTGGACATGTGTGCTCCGCTTATCGGGGAAAGACCGGATTCAAGACTTGGTTTCATTCATGTCTCAGTCAAAGAGTAAGTCTAATGGTCAATAATTGGTATAAACAAGCTAGGCTGACTGGAATTCAGGTTTCTTGAGTCGCCATCTAGCAATCTCGTGTTGATCAAGCAAGAGTGTTTACTCCAACACGGCATGGCTGTCGTCACATGTCTTCTGGCTGGGATAGAAGCTTTCGGATATGGCTTGCCATCAGAATCAGTGCTTGTCAGCATAATCAAAGGCTTACATGGTTTTCACATCTACTCCAAGGAATACTGGACCGACTATCTACTCTCATTGCTCCCGTCTGTAATTGGCCCTGGATCCGCCACTTCAACCTTATACGACCTGGCCTTTGAACTTGCAACAAACTTGAACCAGCTCTCAATGAATGCTGATACGAGTTCGGGAAGATTGCAGAGCCTTCGTGGTGGTGAACGAGAACCAAAGAAGTTTATGGACGGGCGGATAGGGACTTTGCAGAGTTCATTGTTCCAGAATGTTCTCAACACATGCCTGAAGACTAGGAGTGAAGACCAACTGGAGACCGAATTGCAAGACATGGAGGCAAAGCGCCAGTCTATCAATGGTGCCGACATGACGGAAATACCATCTCCTCAAGAGGGGGTATCTCTCATCTTACAGAAGTACCAAGCAACAATCCGATACGTCCTCGATCAGCCGGATTCTCCAGGCGTCACTGCCGCCGAGCTTGAGTCTTTCAAACGGCAGTTTCGCGATTGTGCCTATACCTGTCGGGTGAAAGGCTGTATCCGAGCTACCGAGGGATTCGAGCGCCTGGCGCAATGTTACGAACACGAGATACTACATGTGCGAGGTCTAAGATGCCCCCAGCAAGGCTGCCGGTATCCACCGTTTGTTTCTTCTCGAGCTCTCAGAGCCCATGTCAACAAGGACCATAACCCGACTCCCAAGTCAAAGTCAGTTCGCAAAATGGGCGTCACTCAACCAAATCTTCATGGTACCGCCGCGGGGTCGCCTGCATTCGTCGACCACCCGCGGACACTGACACCCTTCGACATTCCAAGGCCAATGCTGCCAGCGTCAAATGCATCTGTGCAACATATGCGACTGCTGGAAACGCAGGTACAGAGCATGACGAAATTGAAGGAAACGGATATTCATATCGGCGAAGGCTTGCGATACAATGCAGACCCGATCATCCAGCGTAACATGCAGGCAGAAACAGCCACAGCAAATGTCGCTAGAGACTCTACAGAGGCGACATGACACAAAGCGCACCTCAGCCTGCCCAAAAGGAACGTGCTCAAACTTCACGGTTTCCCCCGCCACTTGCCCAGGGCCCATTGAGGTCACGGCCTGCGCCACGCGATCACATGCTCCATCTGCTTGGCCCAAGTGGCCACGAATACCTGGAAACTAAAATTGACAGAGCCGGAGAGCAGAAGATCGATTTGTCCGGCGCGCTGATGGGCAATCGTGCATACCGATGTCAAGCGTTTGTGTTACCTGCCCGTGGATCCACGCGATTCATGCTAGCAAGTGAAAGCGTATTCATCCTCGGGTACAGAGATACCTACAGTCTGTTCAATGAAAACGCGTCCCTGTTCAAATCAACTGCAACCTATATGGAAAAGAGCCATCTGATCGCAACCTACATCATCCCCAAAGAGCTTCTATTAGTGGAAGTCATCCTGGTTACTGCGCGCTCGATGTTTCGTCAGTTCGGATGTAAGTCAATCATCAACGGCCAGGTGGGCCGCGATGACTACTGGGTATGAGACTTAGCAAATTCAGTCACGTAGCAAGATGGGGGGCAGGAAGCGGTATATTTGAACAGGGATATCAGGAGGTCATGCGCCATCACTGTATCGAAAAACCAACGTGAAGAGGTAATTGCATGATGATCTAAGGATTCCTATAAGGCGTAATTGGTATATATAGTTGATCGCGAAGAGCTCCAAAAGAGATGTACCGAGGCGCTGTCTGGCTCACCTAGCGCCGTGCTTCGCAATACGTACCATTTCCGTCATGTCAATCATGTGCTCCAACAGAACATCTGTCATTCCGTTCCACTAACGCGCCGAAGCTGGTTCTTGTTTGGCCGTCAAACTCCCTTGTTCCAGCCGGAAGACTCGGTCCGCCACACGAAGAGTTGCTGCCCTATGCGATGCGACAATCACAGTAAAGCCGTCAAGTCTCTGCTTGACAATTCTTTCGAAAGCGACATCTAGATCACCTCTCCCATCTCCGTCTACGATTGGCTCGTCGAAGAGAACGATACCGGACCCAATGGCCTCGGACTGCAGACAGGCGCGCGCCAAGCCGAGGAGCTGGCGCTCCCGCTGAGATAAGTTGAGGTCGCTCAAAGGGCTCGAAAGGCACGTCGCCGGGTCCGACGAGGGAGCATCCTGCTGTGAGATCCGCGTGCATCGCTCCTGTAGGCCATCCAGAAGCTGAACATCTGCTAGAACGCCAAGGATAGATTCGTCCGTCAAGAGTTGTGAGGTACCGTCAACGTTCCCGCGTGTGCTTGAAGGTAGCGGAATCAGAGCGCTTCTCAGCGTGGCACTCGGGATGTAGAACGGATCTTGCAGCACTGTGATGATTCGCGAGCGGGTCGTTTCTGGATCTACCTTCGTTATGGGCAGGCCGTCCACAGTGATGAAGCCAGACTGTATGGTAGAGAGACCGATGAATGACTTTAGCAATGTCGATTTACCGCTACCGCTTGCGCCATCTATCCCAATCACCTCACCAGGTTGTATGGTCAAGTTAATCGATTTGAGGACTGGTGGGCCAGAAGACCTGTGGAGACATCAGTATAAACTAGCATTTACAAGGGTTGCAGATTTAGAGCTCAGGGGACTTGAGTGACATACCCATACCCACAAATCAAGTTTTGGACCTTAATGGCTCCGCGACTTGGCCAGTTTCGAGGGACATCTGTAACTTGGACATCGAGCGGAAGCCTTTCTACAGGCGTCGACTTCTCGAAGCTGATCAGTCTGGCCACGGCCCCCAGGGATGTCTCGAGTATAGTCCAAGCGTCAATAAGTTCCGCCAAGGCGACGTTGAAATTCAGTATATTGATCAGTGCCAGACCGAGCGAGGCGCTGGACGACCCGCTCGGTATCATAACGGCCATTGTCATGACAACGACGGCAAGGGCCGCGACGAACAGATCGAGCACGAGATTGAGCCACCTCTGTATCATGTGCAGCAGATAAAATGGGCGCTGGGATGTGTTGAGAACCGCCAGGAGGCGGCTGAAGTGGTTGTCTGACCAGCCGAAGGCTCGGATGGTCGTCACTCCCTCAGCGAGCTCGAGAAAATGATCATAAAGCGGCGCCTTTGTTTCCAGATCGAGCAACCTCAATTGACGTGATGTGCGCAGATAGAATTTCTGGAGGGCATACACGAAAATCATGCTAAAAGGGATGATCACGGCCACGTATTGTCCGCCGGCCGAGATCAATATGATTGTCGCTAGACAGAGCAAGGCCCCTGGTGGAATTTGTTAGTGCCAATTTCTTCTTAGTAAGAACATGAGCTTCATACCAAAAGTTGCATGATAAAATGCGTAAGGTAAATCCATATCGACTAATTCCATGTCCTGACTGAAACGGTTGATGATATTGCCCATGCCGACGTGAGTGAAGAACCACATCGGGGCTCCCATGACCGCGTTGAGCAGGTTGTAGTGAAGCTTGTTGGCCGACTTGGGGAGAAGCACCACGAACCAGAGCCAGACGACCGCGCCGAGCGCCGCCATGCCCAAGACCGCCAGCGCGCCGTAGACCGACAAGTACATGACTGTATATCTGCCGGGGCTTTGCGTCTCTGCGGTCACCCAGAGGTCGAGCCAGGCCTGCGGGAACTTTTCGAGAAATATCTCTATGACGAAAATGCCAAAGAAAAGACTGATTAGGCCAGAGCCCATGGTCCGCAGGTAGTATCGATAGACATCGCGATCGTTCACAGTGCGCCCGCCATCGTCGACAGGGAGCTCGGAAGCTGTAGGAGCGCCTTCTTGGCTAGCTCGTAACACCATCTTTTCAGAAAAGGGCTGTTCCAAGTGAGGGACTTGCGTCGATGGCAAAGGAGATATAAGCTCATGAAGCTCATGTATTTCGGCAATTCCCAGGGCTGATTCATTATCTGACGTTTGAGCAGACTGTGTCTCTTCACGTGTATTATCAATGGCGGGAGAATGCTGGAGAGACGCCGGCAAAATGGTTCCATTGGCTGACAGCGTTATGATGTGATCTACGTAGCGGCTTAGAACGGCTGCAAAATCCATCAGATCAGTATTTGTAATATTGTTGTCAGGCATCTATACAAGCAGCTGGGGGGGAGGTACGAAAGAATGCAGACTTACGGGACGAGGCCGTCAATATGACAGTTTGTTGCATGCGCCTTAGCAGACCATCTCGACCAAGAAGTCGGGATGCTATGGCAAGCTGGGAGCTATGGTCCATTCCATGAAAGCAGTCGTCCAGAAGGATTAAGGGCGCCCGAGAATACACTGCGCGTGCAAGAACCTGCGAGTGATATCAGATCTAAATTCTTGCCACAAGCCATATATCCGTAATTGACGCATTTCAGGGTCGATCGACGGTACTTACCAATTTTTTCCGTTGTCCTTCACTCATCTGAGTGCCATCGCCCGGCATCTCCGAGGGATCATTAGGAAAGCAGGCTTGGATGACCTCATTGTACCAATGTTGCTCCCAGAGAGCCTCGCCACAGATTGCATCGCGCATGCTGCTATTCTGAACCCATGGCTCCTGAGAGCAATATGCGACAGACGACGATGGCGCGGATATCATTCCGCTCTTGAGAGGCAACTCCGCTAGCATAGCGTTCAGAATCGTGGACTTGCCGGAGCCACTTGGGCCGACAATGAGCGAGATTGACCCAGCTGGAAAAGAGTGGGTAAAGTTGTGCACAACTTCCTTTCCTTCGAGCTCGATGCAAACATCGTTCAATTCGAAATCATGACCATTTTCCCAACCCCGGGAAGCCTGGCCTTGAGGATCTCTCTGGGAGGCTTCGTTTGCAGGCTGATTGAGATATGCCTCGATACGGTCAAAGCAGCCAAGCGCTCCGACTAGAACAGGGAGTGCCGTCAGAGCCACCTGTACAGGCGTGGTTAGAATCTGTATCACGGCTAGAGTAGTGAACGCCGTGGAGGCATCGAATCGTTTCGTTGAACTTGAGTATATCAATGCCACAAAGGTTAAAAAGGGCGACAGCAAGGCGGGAGTATTGGCTACAAGGTGTCAGAAGTCGGAAATTTGACTATGTTGTAGTGGGCGGGCACTCACAGAGCACATTCTTGGCGACCTGCAGGCGGCGGTAACGTTTGCATGCCTCCAGCTCGGCAACTCTTAGAGATTGGAGCCTGTCTTTCATGTCGTCGGTCAGACCGGCGGCCTTAACCCCTTCGATCTTGGACATGACAGTGGATGTCTCGCCCACGCGTTTCTCTACTGCTTCATTCCATTCTTTCTGGTTGATACGCACGAGCGTCGCTATCCAATAGACAAGCCCGGAACAGACTGGAGATTGTCAGCTGGGAATGCCCCAGTCATTGCATGATTAAGTAGACAGGAGGAACGAAGTGGTCATACCTATGGCGATGGCAACAGGAGCAACTGCAATGTAGCCGATTTGTCGCACGAGTAAATAAATGGCAGCAGCAACCTCGAGCGGACTGGCCCAGGCTTCATGCGCATTGGTCATTCCGAAAGCGATTCTAGAGACTGTCAGAAATGAATTTGATTCAGGGCTTAAAAGGTCTTCTGTACCTCTCAATATCGGTGCTCATGAGCGTAGTAGCTGCTCTCTGCGAGACAATATCCTTGGGGAGCTCCAGAGTTTTGTGATAAATGGAAGCTACCAAGGCCCCACGCATCATTGCTATGGTCCGCGCCAAGTTGGCCTTATATGCTGCTGTCGTGAGCTATTTGGTATTTCGTCAGTATGTTGCTCTTGGTTCAGGGCTTTGACTGCAGAAAATGAAATAAAAGAAAAACGATGACCTACAGCGATTCCGAGGTATATGATGGCAGTGACGCCGATCAAGCCGTACCCGGTATTCCTATCGCTCGTCCGCCCGGGAGAGCTCAGATATTCTGTCGCAGCCTCTACAAGCAGCGGCTGGGACACATTGAAGGCGCATAGCAACAGACGAGGAACGACGGTGACAAACAACGGCCAACGTAGGGCGCCAAGTATGGAAAGCAATAGCCCTCGTCTGGCCTTGGTGCTCTTCACAAGCTCGTCCCTCAGGAACTTGGAGTCCAGATGAGAATCAAGCTCGAACAGATGATCCAGCGACAGCTTGTCCTTCCAACCGCGTGCAAGAATCTCATTCAACCACCATAGAAAGGCTCGCGGAATAGGGCCAACGAGACTCTCCCGGGGCAGCGAGCCCAAACGACCCGGCAAGGTCTTGGCCCACGATTCCACCAACAGAAGAGAGCAGCGCAGAACGAGGGCGACGGAGGTGAGTATGGCAGGCTGGCGCAGCCCTGGTATGAGCCACAAGGTACGGGTGAGGACTGCCTGGCCCGCGGTGGCAGCGACAAGCGCCAGACCCAGAGAGAACGACGGACGCACGGTGGCGCAATGCTCCTTGTACGAAAGGGCACATAGGATCAGACTGGCGACGAGCTCGACAGCAGCGCTGGGGACCGCCCCTGCAGTTAGGGGATGAATTGCCCAGTATGCTAACAACAATGCATTGCAAGCGACCAAAAGGATCGAAGTGATGATTTTGCCGCTCAGGTGAACGTCGCCCCGCCAAGGGAGCAAGTTGGGCGCATTTCGGAGCCGCCATAGTCGAGCGGCAAAGGCTATGGTGGAGACGCCGGCGATGACGAGCGAGAAGCAAGTCTGTTCGAAAAGCAAGGTGAAGTCAAAACCTCCTCGGCACGTAGACGCGACAATGGGACCAATGTCGCGGTCATTGCACAGCTGGGGGTCCGTCATACTTGCAAGGGAACAGATCTGCAGGCTTGTCGGTGGTGATGAAGCGCCGAAGCACCACAATGGAGGGCTTTCATATTCATGGTAGAGAGTTTATATGGTTGCCTAACGGTTGGCTGTTGAACATCGTGGCCCGGTGTCCACTGCCCTGCAGAAAGAATCCTGGTCGCTTAAGCCGAGCCAACGAAGAATATTGACTGCCCAAGTCTAGAATCAATCTGGCGCAGTGTGATTGCTAAATTGGAAACACTGTAGAAAAGTCCCCGCAGTCCCCGTTTTTGGCCGCCAGTATAATAACCTCAAGCTTTCCCCACAACATTAATACATCGATGGAGGATTCGAAACATGACTCTTTATTCTATTCATTTCTTCTTCATGTCTCTGGCTTATGTATAGGTACTTTGGAGTGCGATCAGCACCCTACAGACTCCTTTTTTATTTAAGCTCCTTCCACCCTTTTTCTCCAAGTAGCTAGATATGTGTCCCTGCCTTTTCTGTTTTATTTACTTGTATGGAGTTTATACCTAGACTACCTATATAAACTATCCCTCCAAAGTGTGCTACTCATCAGTCCGCAATGGCATCGTGCCAGTCCCAAACTAGCTCGCCGTAGCGGCCGATTAGAGTCGTCGCGATTGATGCATCCCTCTTGAGTTGCTTAACCAAGACGCTTGCCGTCAAACAGCCCCTCGCCGAGGAGAGGCTTGGGGCCATCGAAATAATGATCATAGTCTGTGCGCGCCGTTCTTTTGTGTAAGTCAAGATTCTGCGCTCAAAACCTTCACCAAAAAGGCAAAGTTGAATGTAGACTCACGGTTTGCATTTTTGTATTCTTGGCTATGCTCCAGTAGCCACTCGTGAGCCAGCTTGTACTTGCTCATCGGGATTCTCGGTAGGATGTGGTGCAGCAGGTGGTAGTTGTCGTCATGCGGCTGGATGAAGCGCTGAAGGACGCTACCGTATGGACTGGTACGAGAGAACTGTAGATTTCACTCCTGATTAGTGCTGTGCAAGAAGCTAGTAGGTCCTTGACGAGAAGCTCAAGGGGGAATATATTGAAATAGCGGAGGAAATTTTCGACTTACATGCAGGACACCATCTGCGGGGTGGAGTCCCCCATGGTCGATGATCTCACGGAAGACGTAGACGGCATGGGTCAGAGTGCATCGTGTTACATGGAAGAGGACGCAAAAGGAGCTGACGGGCACGGGGCCAAGCATAAATCGCTCGCGGGGCTCGAGAAGAAGAAATGAAAGCGCCCAGACAATAGTCCACCAAGCTGTTAGTTGGACGGGTGCATCAGGGAGGGAGGCGACAGCCTCCTTGGACCAGTGAGACCAATCGAAGACGTCGTAAAGGAACAATGGGAAGATATTCTTCAAGTCCTTCTTGCCGGTCTAGACCCGAGTAATCCATGTGTCAGTCGATTCATTGGAACAATGGTATATGCAAGTAACATCACTTACTCGATAATGCTTGAGGCTTGAGTCGTTGCCTTCGCCATGATCGGGGTCCTTATTGGTACCGAGATAGTTATGATGAGCATTGTGCTGAGCACGCTGAGTCTTAGCAGTGCTCAGAAGAGGGGGAGCTAGAAATAGATCTGCCAATAGATCGTTCAAGGGCTGAATAGAGTCAGTCGAAAAGTTCACGAAGAATGGAGAGACTGCTGGGAACTCACTCGCTTGCGAACAAGGTTACCGTGAATGGAATCATGGCCGACGCAGGCGAGACCGCGCTGTCCCAAGGCCATGAAAGCCATAGCCACCAAGGCAGTGATTATGTTTGGGTTGCGGACGAAAATTTGGTGCCCGACAATGATGATGGTCCAATCTTGCAGAATTTTTCTAAAACCCATTAGCATCTCAACAGGGGAAAGCTGGGAAATAATTTCAAGTAGGTAATCCGTTTGATCATGGTTTTCTCACCTTCCGCAAGTCCAGAGACCCTCGGGTTTCTCCATCTCTCGCAGCATATCTTTGTCAAGTTTGGACCGAAAGTTGGCCATCTCTCCGAAGACTGAAGCGGGAACTCCATTTGAGTCCAGAGCAGCGGACACGGTTATGGTTTCCGTGGCCATTTTCTCGTAATTGGGTGGCCTGGAGTGTTTTGCAAAGAAGACAGGTTTGGATTGTGGCCGAATGGATATACTTCTTGCTCTACTCTTCAAGTGATCCTGCCTTGGTCAGAATCTTCATGTCCACTCAGGAACAAAGCATCTTATATACACCGAGATTGCAGGTAGCTATCCAAAAACATATTTCACCATTCTCCGACTGGTCGACCGCTGTGAGCCCGTGAACCGCTGTGAACACCCAGGATCGCATCATCGACCCGTGCCTACTCGCTCGTCTATGGCAAAGTCTCCCTCTGTGGCAGATCCACCTGCAGACGTAGAAGGCAAGCCGTAGAAGCCTTTCCCATCCAGAAGTGTCGACAGGCAGGCATATCGTCAACTATCGTGAGATATTCTGAAGCCTCGTTCTACGAAGCTCATGAAGTGCGAACTGACGAATCACAGTCGCCGCTTTGGAACTTTGCTACAGAATTGAGCCCTATGGGCCCGGGGAATCTCGGCTGCTCGACTAGGGCTGAGCACTGTATACGCGACCCTGGTCAGCGACCAGGGTTGTCATCTTTAGTCGCGCACAGTATGGATCTCTCAATACTACGTTCCGTATCGGGACAAAAGCTCGCCTGGGGATGTATTTTGTAAGGAGCAAAGGACCCTGCATAGGCAGAGAATCTTCAGCGCGGATAATTGGCCAACATCGTGGTATAGAAAAAGCTTAGTGGTATGCAAGTCGTGGCAACGTCGAATCGGGAGTCGCCCGGAACAGAATTACGGAGCAGAACTCTTTGCTTGCGTCTCGTACCGGTACGCGATAGCGCAAAAACTCGTTCCGGATGGGGGAATTCCGACATGGAATGCCCCCCTGGGATCCCTTCAGGGCGGTTATAGCCGTGTCTGGGCGCCGAGCACCTCCACGTGCGTAATCCTATCTGCCAGCAACCCCAGAGCATTGATCTCGCATTCACCCCACAGGACAACAACCTTGCGCCGAAGGATCTATACTGCAGCCGGCGAGGGGAGTTGACATGCACAATGGTACCGAAGTATAGTATGAACCCCGGTAATTGCATACGAGACGATACTTGGGCCTCTGAAACACTCGGTTCCGAGCACTTATAGGACGGTTTATATTCTTTCTCCTCTTTAAGTGAATGTTGCGTCGGTTTACTGCGGATTTCTCGCCTGCTAGGTTGTCAGGATCCTGTAAAGGTGACTAGGTCAAAGAACCAGGACAGAATTCTGAGGATTCAAATCCCTGGGCCAACTTAAACCAACAAGAGAGGAATGTCCGTTTGACAACATATGCTGTGCAATCTGTGAGAAGGGACCTGGAACGTTTGAACCTTGCTGGTGCATCTGAACGTGCTCTTTTGATTCCATATCATTAGAGGGGCCCTGCCATTCGGAAAAATACATATATTTTGGTCCCTGTAGATCGGTGGCTGATTGCATGATCGTGCCACAGCAGTACAACTTCTTGAGGATTTTGAAGGTCTAGACTCTTGAACAGTTTTCCCAACCTCGGAAAATGAGCACCACGTGTTCAAGGATTCATGTATCCGCTGTATTATTGTAGACGCAAATGTAAACTCGTCTCACACGAGAAGGAATGTGGGCACCAGGGGACCGCATGAAAATCGCCTTTGGCGGCTCGAGGAGAGAATTAGAATGTCATGGGACTGTAAAAGACGGTCTGGACCTGATTTAGTCACCAGGGTGAGGAAAGTTCCACAAGTTACGCATAGCTCTATGTCGTCTCGAGGCAAAGGCAACGATTTCCTCGATGAGTAGTGTGAAAAGTTCCGGTACACGTAAGAGTCAGACATAGTCGGTCCTCCAAATACATCCGGCTCATCTTCAAGAGTCAGAGAAGGACTTCTGCCCCTCCAGCTCCTAGTTCTCAAAGAGTTCCCTCTACATTGGATCAAAAATACTGTGCTCTTTGTTCAAATCGCGGTACGCCAAGGTGAGTCCAAACTCTCGTTACCTGACCAAAGACATGAGCTGAGCAGAACCAGACATCACTACTCTACACACATCACTCTACCATTTACATCATGGACGCTCAGCTGAAGAAATTGAGCGAGGTCAGTCCGTGGGCTCGGTCAATCGACCTCGCAAGACAGAAGGACGGGAGAGTGCAGCCATGGAAGCCTGCGCTCGAGGTCGAAGCCAAGGCGAAGGAAGACGGCACATACGATCAGATTCTGGATGTCTCCCACACGTACCCGGATATTGGTGACGGCGGAAAAGATGGGAGCCTCCGGGCGTGCAACTTTTGAGACATTGATAGAAATTTATGCCAGTCGTATCCCTCGATGATTAGCAAATGTCAAATACACTGACTTTTCACCTATCTGAAATTGAATCTCCAATTTCTGAAAGAAAAAAAGCCATATTGAATGACTGGATTTATGAGCGTAATCTATGATGAGAGAAATCTGGAAAATCTCAGATACACGATTTGGTCTTGGTGAAGCAAAGTCACAATGTCCCAATTAGACCGGAAGTGATGATAATGGCAATGATATTGATGAACGAGTGCAACAAAAGACTGCAGTGACTTTGCCAATATTGGTCTACTCCCAATCAGGAAACAGACAGTTCCAGAAATCGGGGCCTACTTCTACTGTTAGTGCATTCGGACCGTAGCGGGCGCTTACACCCCACACGGACATAGCTGGTTATGGGAATATAAATATACTATGTTCGCGACTCGGAAAGAGAGTCTCTGTTTGTTTATAGAATATCGTTACCCAATCAAATTTTCGCTGCATCTCACATACATCCATCCGTTTAACTTGAAAGCTGCTCAGAATGGCCACTACCGTGGACCAACACGTCAGGCTGTACTACCTCGGCGACTCTCCCGCGCTGGAGACGGAAAAGCCGTACATCATCAGCCCGGGCTTCATGAAGTCCATCCCCGAGTGCAATTGGAAATATGCGGCCGGCCCCATGCAAGTCATCAAGGACGCGCGAGGCCGCGAGGACGACTTCTCTCTCATGAAGCAAGGCTTTGCCTTTCGAAAATGGACGCCGTCCAAGATTGACTGGGAGAGCGAGAGCGACATCATCGACAAGTATCTTCCAGAGGCGCAGGAGTTTATCGCCAGGGAACTCAACCTGGGCGCTGGGCTAAAGCGATGCGAAGCCTTTGACTGGCGTGTGGGTCTCCTCTTATATGTTTTTTTGTTCAGTTTTGATCATACGTGAACACTGACGAGGACCGAAAATCCAAAGCTCCGGATCTCTGGCTCTACTGATGAGCTCACGAACTTGGACAAGGGTCACATGACCAAGATACGACCAGCCCAGGCCGTTCACATTGGTAAGCCTCGAAATGATTCTTACGGAAGGAATTCCCGCGCTGAGTTTTCAATAGACCAGAGTTCGGCTGGGGCCTTCGACCGACTGATTCGCCACTACGCGGTGGAAGACGTCGAGGAGCTTGTCTCCAAGTACCGAGTACAGATCATCAAGTGAGTCGAACTCCCCTCTCGTCTTTCCGTCCAGGTAGTTGACAACAAGTTTTCCTTTTCGCACAGCATGTGGCGCCCGTTCCGGGGTGTCGTCGAGCAGTGGCCCCTAGCCATCTGCGACGCGAGCAACACGACGCTGGACGACATGGAGGAGCTCGAGTACGTGACCGAAGAGTTCGTCCGCAGCAGCTACCTGGGCAAGTGGAGCGACAAGCTGCAGTTCTGGTACCTCAGCCGGATGACGAGCGACGAGGTCGCCGTCTTCAAGATCTTCGACTCGGCTTATCATGCTCCCCAAGGAGACTCGCCCGGGGCTTCTACCCGTAGGTTGATGCTCGAGACCATTTGTTGTTCCTGTACTAATGGGAGATATTTTAGTCGGTTGTCTTCATGCAGCATTCGAGATACCAGCCGTCGCTTCGGCACCACCTCGCGAAAGTGTCGAGGTGCGAATGTTTGTGATATCAGAATATTGATGAGCGCATGCTGGTGGACAATCAGTCAAGCGTGGCCGGGGAAAATTGGATGGAATAAAAAGTTTGGCTGTCACTTTAGTGGAAACAATAAAAGCTTGATCTGCCGCAACCTTTCTTGTGAATAACCAATTGTGTACCGATTGTTTGGATGGTTTTGCCATGCATCCCGTACGTAAAGTTATTTGTGCGCAGTTGAAAATGGACAAGTCTATTTCCTTATTTCATCATGGCAATCATGATCTATATTCTACTCATTCTTCGTGATCATCTTTTCGCTTTTCTGTACTAATGTGGCTACTTGCCACCGTCACAATCATCATCAATATTGCCATGACAATGAAAGGCAAGCCCAGCCACTCTCGCCCAAGTTCCAAGCCTTTGACCAACAGCGCACTCAGCACTGGCCCCGTCACGCTGCGCGTGATCATGCTCAGCGTGAGCGCAACGCTGTAAAATGTGCTAACTTGATCGGGCCGCACGGCGCCGCCCAACAGACTCATCACCAGGCCGGTGGTACAACTGCCCAGCGCGACCAGCAAGAGCCCGAGGCCCTCGACCGCCAGGCCCGGCGCCAGGCCAATCGTCATCAGACCCGCGGCAGTGACGGCAATGGATACGACGGCATAGCGACGGTCGCGAGCCCAAGCCGTCCAGCCGCGGGGGTCTGCGATGGTGCGGGTGACTGCGGGAAGCAGAAAGAGGACCAATATGCCCTGGGCACCTTGGAATAGTGACAAGAGTACGTTGCCGCGAGCATATGGCAGAGAGTACTTGGCGCCAGAGTATTGCAGACCAATCACAGAGAACAGCTCTCGTGCGGCGGTCTGCGGAGCAAATATTATAAGCAAAAGGAGAGCTTGCCGGTTTGATGTCATGGCGCGGAAGAAGAGCACCAGCGAGTTGTATGCTTTGCGGACGACATGGCGCAGTGTTGCGATAAGGCTGTCCGATCTGGCTGTAGGTAGCGCGTGTAACTCAAGAGACACAGCATCGACCGCTGAGTCTGCATGCTGGGCGGATTTGTCACGCAGTTCCAGAGTCTCGGGGATGAAATAGGTGATTATAAAGGTTCCGGTGAAGAGCATGATCTGTGCCAACAGCAGAGCACTCCAGGTGTAACCCTTCTCCATCAGAGGCGCGCTGATGGCGGGTCCAAAGAAGCCCGACAGCACATCCGCCGCGTGAAGGTTCAAGAAGACCTGTGCGCGCTCGGCCTGGCTTGTGGCATCCGTCACCATGATGTGCACCAAGCTGGAGGTGACGGCATCGCCGCCGCCGATGAAGAGAAAGACACCGGACAGCAAAACCCAGCGGATGCCCACGAACTGCCAATAGCACACAGCCATGACCCAGGACAAGGCGGCAAAGACGCCAACACCACTGAGGATGAGCACCCGGCGCCGCCCAATGCGCTCTGCCAACAGCCCGTACGGCACCGTACACAGCAGCGCGGGAATGAGAGGGACAAATTGCTGGAGGCCACGGACGAGCGCAAGCTCCTTCTGCACGGGCTTGACCTTGCAGTCCCTATTCCCGAGTACCCCTTTGAGTGGCATCTCCTCCTTGTAGTAAGCATTGCAGATGAGATTCTCAAAGATTTCGATGAGAGCGGCGGGCTGGAGATTGTCGCCGAGCATCATAGTGAACGCAAAAGCGTACAACAGCAGAATGGCGCGCCGCCTACGGTGGGACAAGGCGTCGACGGCCTCGACATTGTTGCTCAGAAGCGGCGAGGACTCTGAAGCGCCCCCATGGGCGCTGCGATCACTCTCAGCGATACTGGGGATAGCCATGTCCTGCTCCTCGACCTCTGTTACTCGGACGGGCCAGTCAGGGAGGTTGGGAAAGACTCAGTCGCTCGTCCGCGAACGAATTCGACAGAAGAGAAGTCGTCAGTACTCCAGGAACTTCAAGCACCGGGCAACGAACGATTGGGCTGCAATGATGCGAGTTCGTTTGCCGTGTCATGCCAGTTTTGGCCTAGCCATGAGGACCCTGGGCGGCGGATGCTCGATCCGGATCAGCCCATTGGGCTGAGCACGATGCCTGCGCCGTGAGATATGGTCGGCGACGCACCTAATGTGAAAGTAAGTTGCATACTCAAGTACCTGAGGCCCCTGAGTTCTTTTCCTCCCTTCGCTAAATTCAGGGACTGGTTACGTGTTGACAGGGTCTGGTGGCGTCTTACCGAGAGCAGTCATCCGGCTGACCCAATGCTTACCTATGAAAGCTTGCATCGTAGGATTTTCAAATTCCAACGTCTTGCCGTTGAGTTTCAATATACCATGCCGTGCTCACCGTCGACAGTTTGAAGCAGCGAAACATTTCGTCGAGGGCCAGCATGAGCAAGCGCGCTGCATGATCAAGCTTCATACGTACATGTATCCCATCCTTCGCCCCACTGTGAGATTGTGAGAGAAGCACCGTGGCACTTCTCGCGGGGGTCGGTTTCCACAGTCTATAGGGGGGTTGACACTAATGCCGCACTAGAACTCAGTATACCCTAGGGGACTTGACCCACTGCAGGCCCCGAAAGGACCAAGACAACGGGCCCTACTGGATAGACGCGGAGAAGCTCGGCGCAAAAAGCTTGTCATGAGCTTGTCTGGACGTCAGTGACAGTCGCGGCGCAGTGCATATTGGTAAATAGCAGCTTGCAGTCTTGCTGTCGGGTCATCTATCCGGTTTGGTTAGTTGCGAACCGTGCCCCTGTAATACTTGTCTTCGACTTGGATGGCCGAGAAATAGGCGACCAGGAGGAAGACATATGCAGTACCTCGGGACGTTCATGGCTAGACCCGGCTCTTCTGTATCTCTAGTCAACAAGGTGAAAGAGCCGCCGATTTGACTTGCTCAGAACCGAGTCCAGGCTCGTGCATGGTTTTTGTGACGGACATCCATTGGCCTCTGCTGCTCATTCAGGTCGATCCCGCGACAGGCTCAACACGAGTGAGCTCTGTCGACCAGAGTGAGAGTGTGCCATTTTCAACACATTCAGAAATCAAATGTTGGCATAATTTTGCCATCATCAAAGACTCCGCTAACGTCCCTTTCGGCGGTCGTGGTAAGATTGCAGTTGACTATCAAATCCATGTTTCACTATAATTCAAATTCTCATTATCATGTCTTCTTTTCGGAGCATGGAAATGCTACAGTATCATAATGACATGAGCCGTGCAAGAAGGCCTATATATTGTCTAAATATGTACTCAATGCCTGCAGCGCCTTTTCCAATACCTCGGTCTCATTGACGTAGCCGATGCGGACGTGGCCCTTGAAGTCCTCTCCGTTACCAAAGCACTTGGACCCAGGCAGGAAGAAGGCCTTGGTCTTTTCCAAGACATCAAGGCAGAACGCTACGTCGTCGACGGGTTCGCCGTCTTCTGGCCGCTTGAACTGTACAAACGCAGTAGTCCCCGCCGTCGGTTTGACCCAGGACACGTTGCGCGGGTGAGCCTCGACGAAACGCTCCAGGATCGCCAGGTTCTTTTTGGCGAGCGCCAGGTTGCGGGACAGCAGGTTTGGTCGGACGGCAGGGGAGAGCGCGTAGGCGGCGACCTGGTCGTCGAGCTGCGACACGCTGATGGTGGTGTAGTCGCGTGCGCTGGCGATGGCCTCGACCATCTCCTTGTCCCGCGACGCCACCCAGCCGAGCCGGACTCCGGCCAGTGCCCACGCCTTGGACATGGACCCCGTGACCACGCTCTTGTCGTAGTCCAACGACAAGACCGAGGGCGGGGCATCGCCCTCGAGGCTGTGGAACAGGGGCTGGTAGACTTCGTCGGAGAAGACGATAATGTCATGCCGGCGTGCCACCTCGACAATATGCTCCAACGTAGACTTGGGGATGGTCGCCCCAGTCGGGTTGTTGGGATTGTTGATGACGATCATCTAGCGTATCTGGTTAGTAAAAAGGACCTCTTTCTTCGTGGACTTGCTTCGTTACTTCTTACCTTTGTATTGCTCTTGATGAGCTTCTCGAGCACTTTCACATCTGGGACGAAATTGTCCTGTGGCTCCAGCTTCCAAAGAGAAACTTCGGCGCCCAAGGTCTCGGGAACAGTGTACAACTGCTGATAGGTCGGGTATACGCAAATGACGTGGTCCCCAGGCCCTACCAGAGTATAAAAGACTAGATAGTTGGCAGAAATGGCGCCTGCAAAAGTAACCACGGACTCGGGAGCAGCTGCGCCATCGTATAGCTGCGAGATGTTCTTTCGCAGCTTATCAGATCCTCTGATAGCCCCGTACCCGAGGCGTGCTGAGATATCAATTGGTGGCGAGGCCCCTTCGTCCGTGTTGAACTGGATGAGCTCGTCCACTGAGATGGAAGAGCAACAAGTCTCGGCAATGTTCAACACATCTGGCCAAGTCTCGTACGTGTCCATCCACTGCTCGACATCGAACGGAGGGATGCCAACCATCTTGACAGGCAAGCTCTTGAGCAATGTCAAGATTGGATATGTTATTGAAGAAAGCGAACTATCAGTCGCTGAAAGAAGGTGCCACCCCCATCTTGTATCGACGTTGAGCTTGGAATCATATCTCGGCAAATACAGAGTCTGGCGCATACCTCGTGCTGCATCCTCATCCCCACACCCCAGCTATTGAAACTGGCCCCAAGATTTGATCGATTTGATCTAGCCACTTAACCTAGATGAACACAACTCCCAAACCTCCGCTTACTCCCTGGCATCGTGAGATGCAATAAACCAACTCAACGCCACTGGTCCCAAGGATCGCCCAATACCTGAACAGCATTTAGCAATAAGACGTGATCAATAAGAGTAGTATTTTCTCCGCAGTTCGAGAACCCACCATCGAATCCAAACACGCAGTCGTTTTGGACCCTGTCGTGGCCTCAAAGTGCAAATCCGCCCCTGCGTGGCGCCTCGTCAGCAGAAAGGACCCTGCTACGTCCGCATTGTACCGATACTTGCCCCTGTGATACTTCTTCCCAAGTCATCGGTCCCACTCGGGCGGACGCAATTCTCACACAGCATACGATGCGGATGCGGGGTCCAGAATCCTCGCGCCGTTGCCGCATCACGAACAAGCCCCGTGCTGAAGAATGTCCCACAGTCATGTACACAGTGCTGCGCACTCCTACCCCGGCCAGCCTATACCTTAATCTAAGAAAAGAGTGGATCTCGACCGACGTTGTATAATGTAAACATCGTGAGATTTTGTTCGAGTATTCAAAGCGCGGAGAGCGAGTAGTCTGGCCAGTAATGCATGTTCCGTATCCCTGGCCACTCGAACCACGGCGGCATGTAGCAACGGTTTCGAACGCGATGGATTCGCAATATCGAATGTCGGTCGCAGTGTCCTCCCAAATTTGTCCTTGGATTACTGATCTCAAGGGTCTTTGAAACTATCGCACGTGTTCTGGAAAATACTGCACCTCTCAATCCTTCGTGGCTAGGTACTATTGCTTGTCCTGGCATCAGAGGTGTTGTCTCAAAGTACCATGCTGATGCGCCCTAGCGCCGAGGCATAGAGTCTGGCCGCCTGGCGGTCTGGATGCATCGTGAGTCTTCGTGAGTTCAGGTTGCAGTGGATGTCCGAAGTCACGCCCATTTCCAGGCTAGAATCCACCTTCATTGTCCGGGCAATGTAGTGGCCCTCCGAATAGTTCGAACTGACAGCTCGCCTTGCGCATCAGATGCCTGCCCACCGTTGAAGCTAAATATCAATGCTTTGGATGGCATCTCGGGACATAGATGAATTTTGAGCCTTCTCCAGAACAAAGACCTTGTGTAAACAAGTGTAATACATTACTCCCAACAGTCTTTCATTTAGACTGAGCCAGAAGACCGTCAAGATGGCGGCACTTGAAGTTGGCAAGTTAGAGAGTCTCGCCAACGAGATATCGCTGAAAGGTAGGTTCACCTCGAACGACAGCCCCAGTCTGATCTGACAGATTACTAACATGTTCTTCAGATTTCGGATCATCCATCCGAGTGCAAGAACTCAGCATCACTTCTGAGCCCGAGACATTTCCTCAATCGCATAGATATGCTAAACAGCTGTGTGCCTGCCTGTGGCTAGCATGCCTTCAACGATATCTCAATAATTGCCAAGTCAGCTGCAGCGTATTGGCAGCAGCCGACCTGGCCCTGCCTACGGCCAATTCCAAAGTGGCACGGCGCTATCAACTTGAGCCAGATACAGATTCCTCTGTTTCCTTGTCTAGCCTCACAAACTCAACATTAAGCGCGGAGGAGTGTCCAACAAACACGACTCAGTTCACCTTGGTGGATGGATCTCTGCTATGCCTCACTTTTGGATCATTAGCAGCCAATACCCAGGCGTCACTTGAGCTGCTTGCAGCTAATAATGGATTCGCACTGGTGACGGTAGTCGACCTGGAAGCAAGACTATGTCACTCATGGCCCGTAAGCCAGCATGTACAGGCCGATCTATCAACGAGGCTTGAGAAAACACTGCAGGTCGCACTGTCTAGATACGAGGCGGATGAGAAAGCGTCCATATCAAAGCTTTTTACGCCCACTCGTGAAGACCTAGACTTCCTGTCCGAGTGGAATGCAGCCTCTATTGAACCACACAACACAAATCTTTGCGCTGTTGTGTCGGAGAGAGCCAGGGAGTACCCAGACGCCATCGCCATTTCTGACGGCAATGGTACCTCATATACTTATGCTGAGATGCAACAACACGTGCTCCGCCTGGCCCTGATACTGAGGAGCATGGGCGTCCAGCCAGAGTCGTACGTCCCTTTTGCCATGGAGAAGTCGGCATTTGCTATTTTGGTCATCTACGCCATTGTACGATCGGGAGCAGCATGCGTGCCGCTCGACCCCACGCACCCTAGGGCTAGACATGTCAGCATTATTGAACGGTGCGGCGCCTCTCTGGTGGTGACAGACCAAGCCTCTCAAAATTTTGTTGGGGGCCTTGGCATACCAAGCAGGTTGTTGACGCCCAGCCTGCTCGATGTTTGTGCGAACGACCTTGATGTTGAGCTCGAATCAAATCCTGAACAGCCGTTGGAGTACCCTCAACCACACTGGGCTGCCTGGGTAATCTTCACGTCGGGATCGACGGGCGTTCCCAAGGGCGTGGTCCTGGAGCACCAGGCTATCTGCTCTGGCATCCGTGACTTCTCGCCAGTGCTGGAGATTGGGCCCACCAGTCGCGTGCTGCAGTTTGCGGCTTTCACATTTGATGTTTCGATCGAGGAGATATTCTACACACTTGGCAATGGAGGCTGCGTCTGCGTTCCAACGGAAGAAGACCGCGTCCAAGACCTCGGAGCGACCATGGATCGCCTCAAGATTACCTGGGTGGATCTAACGCCTTCCCTGACGAAGCTCCTCGATCCAACGCAGCTTCCTCATCTCAAGACCGTCAACGTCGGCGGCGAGCTCCTAGCCAAGACCGTCATAGACAAGTGGGCCGCCTGCCTTACTCTCAAAAATACATATGGCCCCGCCGAGACGTCTTGCAACACTACGTGCAACCCCAACGTCATGCCGGGCACCAGCGGTCGTGACATTGGCCGGCCCGTCGGCTGTCGAGTACACATTGTCAACTCCAAGGACCCCAACGAGCTGTTGCCCGTCGGCGCCGTCGGTGAGATGCTCGCCGAGGGTCCCTGTCTGGCGCGAGAGTATATCGGAGACCCTGAAAAGTCCGCCAAGACTTTCATCACAGGTATCCAATGGGCAGGGCCCGGCCGCAGATTCTATCGCACGGGAGATCTAGCACAGCTGAGCGAGGACGGCTCGTTGCAGTTTCTCGGCAGAGCGGATACCCAGGTCAAGATCCGCGGCCTCAGGATAGAGCTGTCCGAGATCGAGCATCATCTGAATGCTCACCGGGGTATTCGTTTTGCCATTGCGTTCATCCCGCAGCACGGCGCTGCGCAGGGGAAGTTGCTGACGGTCGTGGTCCCGCGACACGATTTCCAACAAGAGACTGTGACGGATCATTTCAGCACGGTAGAGGCCGACAGTCCGGCTTGGAAGCAAGTCGAGGCCGCGAGAGAGCATCTGAAGGAGCACTTGCCACTGAACCATATCCCCGCCGTCTGGGCTGTCGTCAAGTCACTTCCCATGACGAGTTCTCTCAAACTAAACCTTGTCGCAATAAAGAACGTGAGTATTTCAATCCAATACCCTAGCTGATATTCGCCCAACACGGCTGACCAAAATTGCAGTGGGTGGCCACCTGGGACCAAAACACCTTGCAAGGCTTCCTGGACCCCAGCGGGACCGACTCCAATGACGATGATGGCATTGAAGATGCTCTGCGGCTCAAACAGCCCCATTTGAAAGCTTTCAGGACGGTGGTAGCGACCGTACTGAAGTTATCCGAGCCCACGATATCCTTGAGCAAGTCCTTCATCAGTCTCGGAGGCGACTCACTCCTCGCAATGCAGGTAGTAGCCAGCTACCGAGCACAAGGATGGCAGGTAACGGTCACCGACATCCTCCGCTGCCCAACACTTTCTCAGGTTTCGGACAAGGCAAAGGCTCTCGAAGTCCAAATCGACTATGCAGCACAGCTTGCCGGGCTCGACATGTTGGCGCCGTTTGATATGTCTCCCATACAGCAGAGCCACTTTGCCATGCAACCCAAGGGTCGGAACGACTTCACCCTGGGCTTCCGCGTCGAAGTGAAAGACAATAGCATCACGCTTGCGCGGCTGGTGACAGCCTTGAGTCAAATCGTTGCAAATCACCCGATGCTGAGAGCTCGCGCCTATCAAGACCCCACAAGCAATTGGAAGCAAGTCGTGCAGCCATCGGCAGCTGGAAGCTACAAGGTCCAGTGGCACGAGAATGCGGGTGTGCAAGAAGCGCAGGAAATCCTGGAGAAGAACGCAGCATCTCTCGATTTCATCTGTGGGCCTATTCTGGCAGCGGACATGATCATCCGCGATAATCCCAACTTGCCTCGTATCCTCTGCCTTACTGCGCACCATCTTTTTATCGACCTCATTTCATGGCGCGTGGTTCTTGATGACCTCAATGTCGCCCTCTCTGGCAAGCCTCTGAGTACAGACGTCTCGCTGTCGTTTCCTCAATGGCTCGCGCTGCAAAAGAATCACTACGAGGCTGCCTCATTGAGTCCCTCACTGAAGTCCATGGGCGTGGGCAAGACCGATGTCGGCTTTTGGGGCTTGGAAAACAGAGAGAACCTGTACGAAGATGTAGTGATTGATGAATTCCTCATCCCTGAGGATATCACTTCTCTGATTCTGGGCCCCTGTAACATGACATACTCATCCGAGCCGGTTGAGCTCCTCATAGCAGCTCTGTGTCACTCCTTCAACAAGGTCTTTTCCGAACGATCTTTTCTCAATCTGTTCAATGAAGACCATGGCAGAGATCCCTGGGATCCTTCCATTGACATCACACGTACAGTGGGCTGGTTTACCACCCTGGCTCCCGTGTACTTGGAAGAATGCGACCGTCCCGATGCCGCGGCATTTGTTCAAGATGCCATACAGGCCAGGCTCCGGAACAATGCCTGTGAGTACTTCTCCACTCGGTATCTTCACCCAGAAGGGCGACGTCTCTTCAAAGGTCATGAAGTCATGGAGGTCCTCTTCAACTACACTGGAAGCTTTCAGCAGTTGGAAGCGAGCGAATCGATCCTGACACACGTGCGCGACGAGGCGGGCAGCCAGAGCTTTCACGAGGTTCAATCAGGCCGGCGTGATGCGCTCTTTGAGATCACAGCTCTCGCAGAACGCGGGCGTCTTCAATTCATTGTCGAATCAAATCGTCATATGTTGCATCGCGATCGTATCTCACTGTGGATGGCTGAGATTCAGAAGTCCTTGAGGGTAATCGCAACAGAGCTTTGCGACAGAGAGCCTGTTCTGGTATGTTTCCTTCCCAGTCACATCCGGTAAAAATCCATTTTTGCAAAATCCAGAGACTGACAAAAACCTTCTAGTGCGCTGCTCGCTTCCCACTCTTGGGAACCGTGAATTCGGAATTGTTCCGAAACATGTTGGGATCTGTGAGATCAGCCATGGGACTTGAAGAGCCATGTATCGAGGATATTTACCCCGTGACTCCCATGCAGCATGGTATACTGCTTAGCCAAACTCAAGACCCGTCGCTCTACCACGTGCAGTCGATCTGGGAGCTCACCACAACAGATGCGCCACCTTTGAGCGCTGGAAGGATCTCCGAGGCCTGGAAATCTGTTGTTGCGCACCAGCCTACTCTGCGCACAATATTTGTCGAGGCAGGTCATGGCCAACACAGCTTCTACCAAGTTGTGCTGAAGCAATTGGAGCCAACTGTTCAAGTCCTGGAGACCTCCGACCCTCTTTCATGTCTTAAACAATATCCAGCAGCAACCCCTAGGCACTGGGAATCGGGACACCGGCTTCTCATTGCAGCTTCGTCATCTCGTGTCTACTGTCGCTTGGATATCAGCCACACTTTGATGGATGGGTATTCCATGTCCGTCATAGAAAGCAACCTGAAGAGCGCGTTTGAAGGCCGCAACCTGTCCTCGGGCGGTTTCCCTCTCTCTTATGGTCAATATGTCGGATACAGCCTGGAGCGCTCGTCTGGTGATCCGGTTTCCTATTGGAGGCAGTATCTCGCTGGCACCGACCCCTGTTTGTTCCCAACTCTTGCGCATCGGGCACCGCCGGAAGCGAAGCGACGACGTTGCGAGGCCCATATTGACTTTTCAGACATTCACACCACTGAGTTCTGCCGTGAGCATGGCATCACCATGTCCACTCTCGTCAGCACGGCCTGGGGCCTGGTCCTTCGAGCATATACGGGCAAGAATGACGTGTGCTTTGGCTATCTGGTTTCTGGTCGCGATATTCCCGTCCCAGGAATCGAGCAGTTAGTTGGAACATGTATCAGTATGCTGGTGCAACGGGTTTCGATCGAGGACTCCGCGACGCTGAAGGATCTTTTGCTGGCTGCTCAGGAGGACAATCTGAACAGTATGCAGAATCTCGATTGTTCTTTGGCCGAGATCCTGAATGCCACTGAGTCTAAATCACGCGCTCTCTTCAATTCCATCATCTCGTATCAGCGTCTACTACCAGATGACCCCACAGCCGAGTCTCGCAAGCTGCAGATGACGGAAGTCATGTCGCTCGACCCGGCAGAGTACGACATCTCATTGGGCTTTTTCGAAGACGAAACCAAGTTGCAGCTCAAGCTAAGCTACTGGGATACAATCCTAGATGGTCCCAGTGTGGAGAGCCTTGGCCATACTTTGAAGCAAGCAGTGCGTTGTCTCGTGGAAGCGCCTGCCGACGCTGCCAGGACCTGCAGTATTCTCAGCCCTCACGACAAAGCTCTACTGTTGGAAAACAATGCGGAGTCACCAGAAAAGGTCTTCCGTTGCATCCACGACGTCGTAGGAGATCATGTTGGAATAACCCCAGACGCGCTAGCCCTTCACAGCCGAGCCCTCAGCTTGTCATACAGGCAGATGGCGGACGCATCTGATCGACTGGCTTTGCATCTCATTTCCCTGGGCATCGGCAAAGCAAATTCCGTTGCCCTAAGTTTCCAGAAGTCACCGTGGGCAGTGGTTGCCGCCCTTGCTACGATGAAGACCGGCGCCGCGTACGGTTGGATCGACTTTGATGCACCAGCGGATAGGTGCACAGCAATCGTTTCCAAGCTGGCTGCTGTTTTGGTTCTAGGCGATGCCGTAACCACTCTGAAGTTCGAAGACATCTCCCCGACCCTCGTGGTTGAGGAAATGTCTGATAGCCTTTGTCAATCCCAGGCCCTGGTAGCTACTACAGAGTTGCCCGATGTGTCGCCTTCAGATACGGCATTCGTACTCTTCACCTCGGGATCGTCAGGCGAACCCAAGGGCGCGGCTATCCAGCACTCTGCCATGGCTTCCAGCTCGTTCGCTCACGGCAGGGCTCAGTCTGTCAGGCCCGGCAGCAGGGTGCTCCAATTCGCTGCCTTCACGTTTGATGTGGCCACTGCGGATATCTTCACAACGCTCATGTCGGGTGGCTGCGTATGTCTACCCACGGAAACCGAGCGCCTGAATGACCTAGCGCAGTCGATACGCGATCTGGACTGCAATTGGGCTCATCTCACGCCGTCCGTTGCGCGCATCCTTGACCCAAAAAGCGTGCCAGGTCTGGAGACGCTAGTCGTCGGCGGTGAGACGCTGCCGGAAGATGTGATCGCATCGTGGTCTACTCGTCTCAATCTTGTCAATACGTTCGGTCCTGCAGAGTGTTCTGTCACAGTCGCCTGCAACGCGAATGTCACGACTGGCTCGACACCGGGGTCTATTGGTGTCCCGGTGGGAACCCGCCTTTGGATCGTCGATCCGAACGACGACCATGTGCTTCTACCCACGGGCTGCGCGGGAGAGATCCTCGTCGAAGGTTGGGGCCTGTCTTCAGGCTATCTTGGTGATGCAACCAAGACGGCTCTGGCTTTTGTGGAGAACCCTCCATGGTCTCGAGCTGAAGACTTCACCGAGACACGTCGCTTCTACAAGACTGGCGATCTGGCTCGCTGGAACTGGGCCGGAGAGCTCATCTTCGTCGGGAGAAAAGACAGCATGGTCAAGCTTCGCGGGCTGAAGATTGAGATCAGCCAGATCGAGGCCAACATGATTGAGCTTCTCCCTACGACTTGGGTCTGCGCCGTAGACATTGGCCGTGCGTCGGAAGCTGCTGTCGACGAGACGGTCATTGCCTTTATCAGTGATCCTCTTGACTCATCAGTGCGACAGACGTCAGCCGACCAAAGCCCCCTCGCTTTGCCCTTGTCAGCAGAAAAAGCCAGCCTTGTGGCAAAGTTGCGAACGGAATTGGCCAAGTCATTGCCATCCTACATGATCCCCACAGTCTACTTGCCCTTGACAGTTATGCCCATGACTGCTTCTCAGAAGATTAACCGCCGCCAACTGAAAGACATTGCTCGAACATTAAGCAGCGAGGAGCTCGCTCTCTGTGTCGCGCAGACAGCTAGCGGTCAATCAACGGCGCCCTTGACTGGAGGCCAACATGTGCTTGCCGCAATGTGGCAAGAGTGCTTGTCCCTACCAGCTGGCCTGCTCTCTCCTGAGAGCCATTTCTTCCAAATCGGCGGCGACTCACTCACGGCGATGAAGCTTGTCATTTTGGCCAACAAGCAACGCATTCCTTTGCGCATCACCAGTATCTTCGAGAACCCGACCCTAAGTGCCCTCGCCGCAGCCTATGAACAATTCTTGAATGACAATGTGGTCTCTACAAAACAAAGTTCCGCCAAAGACCATACTGCCCCGTCACTCGCTCCATTCCAGCTGTTGGGCCTCTCAGCTGAAGCACAAATCGATCTCAAGGGCGACCTCGCCAGCTCGTTGGACATTGCTCCGACCCAAGTCGAAAATGCTTTCCCAGCGACTCCGTTCCAGGAAGCCGTACTGGCATCCGCTAGCCACCAGCCTGGCGCCTTCATGCTGCAAGAGGTCATTGAGTTAAGCCAGGACATCAGCATCGAAAAGCTCAAGACCGCTTGGTCGCAGGTGGTGGAGACTACGCCTATCCTTCGCACTAGAATGTGTCACTCGAGCGTCTGTCCGGATATGCTTCTTCAGGTTGTCGTCGCAGGCAATTTTCATTGGAAGGCAGAGGATTCCGATCTTGATGACTATCTGATGCGAGACAGCGATGCTTCGATGGGCATTAGCGATGCCCTGGCACGCTGGGCTGTTGTCACTGATTCTGGAAAGGGCAGTACGTACCTTGTCTGGTCCATCTCGCACTCTCTTTATGACGGCGAGTCCAGATCAATGCTTTGGAGGCGAGTGCAGGCCGCCTACCAGGACAGCGCATATACTTCGGGTCCCAGCTTTGACGCGTTCGTCCTTGATCACCAACAAGCATCCCGTGGCAAAGACTCGCCGGCCTTTTGGAAATCCTTCTTACAGCAAATCGATGCACCTCCCTTTCCCCAGCCGCCAGCTTTGTCCAAGAAGAGCCAAAACGTCGGCGGAGAGACTTTCCTCGAGTGCGATGTGCCACTTCCCTCCCAGAGTACTGTCACCCGGGCCGCGCTGGTCCGAGCAGCATGGTGTCTTTTGTTGTCCTTCTACACGGGAAGTGACGATGTCATCACCGGTCTCACGCTCACCGAAAGGAATGCGCCAATCCAGGACATTGATGAGATGTTTGGCCCGCTCGTCACCGTGGTCCCGCTGCGCGCGCGGCCGAAGCGGGAGCTGACCGTCTCCCAATACTTGCAGCAGCTTCAAGACGACTTGTTCTCTATCATGGAGAATCAGCATCTGGGGATGTCCAACATTGCGAAACTGAACGCGGAGTCGGGAGCAGCATGCGCCTCGATCCACAATATGCTGAGTATCAATGTAGCCAACGAGCAAACCTCCACACAGCAGAACGGACCCCTATCGTCTCTCCGACGTATTGACGAAGGAGCCTCGCGTCGCTTTGACACGATGCCTTTGGTCCTAGACTGTCTGCTCAGCAAGTCGCAACTGTCCATCACTTGCCGATTCGACGAGGACTGGATTGGTGGTACGCAAGTTGACTGTCTGCTCCGGCAGCTTCGGGATGTCATTCAGGCCCTTGGTTCTGCGGGCGATTGTACCCGGCTGCGCGATATTCCGATGTATAGTAAGGAGGACGCATTGGAGTTCCAGGCTACATCCCAACAAATCCTGCCATCAGTCAAAGAGCCTTTGCCGGCCTTGCTATTCAAAAGCCGGTCTCTAGACGCAGCTTCTGAGTGTGTCAGTTCCTGGGACGGCAGCTTGACCATTGAACAACTCGACAGCATGTCGACATCCCTAGCAGCCAAGCTCATGCAGATGGGCACTTCGCCGGGAGATCTCGTTCCTTTGTGCTTCGAGAGATCCATGTGGATGATCGTGGCGCAGATGGCTGTCTGGAAGGCCGGGGCGGCATTTGTTCCTCTAGATCCGACCTTTCCCGTTGGGCGCCTCAGAAACATCGTCCAGCAGTCAAATGCGCGTGTTGCTCTCTGCTCGCCAGAGACGATTCATGTTGTGGATGCGCTCGCTCTGGCATCTTTCAAAGTTTCGGCACAGTCCGCGTCCGAGTTGAGCCGATCATTGGCAGAAGACAAGGGTCATAGTATCGCGCTTCCTCAGCTCAAACCTTCTGATGTAGCTTACGTGCTATTTACTTCCGGTAGCACTGGAACTCCAAAGGGAGTTGTGGTAAGCCATGGCGCACTCTGCAGCAGTATCATGGCTCACGGAAAGGCGATGGGCTTTGGAACAGACACGAGAATGCTTCAGTTCTGCGCATACACGTTTGATGTGCACCTAGCTGAAGTATGGACTACCCTCGTCTGGGGCGGTACAGTGTGCGTACCATCCGAAGCGATGCGCTCCGACATTGTTGCCTGTTTCAATGACTTCAAAGTATCCATGGCTATGCTCGTACCCACCATTACTCGACTCTTTGGCCCAGCCGACGTTCCCACACTGACGTCTCTGTGTCTGGGCGGAGAGCGTCTGGGAGAAGACACGGTCGGGTCTTGGGCTGGCGACGTCACGCTGATCAACGGGTACGGACCGACAGAGGCGGCTATTCTGTCCATACTCAAGCGAGGGGCCGTCGACTCGAGGAGCATCGGCACGCCCGTTGGCTGCCGGGCGTGGGTGGTCGACCCCGATGACCACAACCGTCTCAGTGGTGTCGGCATGGTCGGCGAGCTACTTCTCGAAGGCCCGATTCTAGCCGATGGGTATCTAAACGACCTCGTCAAGACCGCGACCTCGTTCATTGTTGATCCGGAATGGACGGCTATGCTTACAGGCCACCCGGGTCGTCGCTTATACAAGACGGGTGACTTGGTGCAGCAAGACCCGCAAGGACACTTCAACTACATTGCGCGCAAAGGAGACGACACACAAGTCAAGCTTCGCGGTTTGCGCATCGAGTTGCAAGAAATCGAGCGAGTCGCTCAGGCGAATGATCATGTCCAACAAGCCGCAGCCTTGTGTCCCACGTCAGGGCCGTGCGATGGCAAACTTGTAGGCGTGGTCGCCTTGGCCACATCCACCACAGAGACTGGAGTTCAGTCTAAGATTCAGCAATTGAACGGGGGAAGTTTCAAGCAAGAGCTCGGCTCTGTCCATGAGTCTCTGTCTCGCGCTCTACCCCAGTACATGGTCCCCGAGATTTGGTTTGTGGTCGATGCTCTCCCACAACTTAGCTCGGGCAAGCTCGACCGCAAAGCAGTCAACGTATTTGTTCGAGAAGCACGCAGTCTTGAATGGTGCATCAACACATGGGGATCGACGCTTCAAGATGATCTAGAAGAGGTACACAGGGATCCTGCAACGGAACAGGAGTCGCAACTTCTGGAAGCTTTTCGATTGGTCCTCAAGCTTGATGCTCCTGAAGAACTAGGCATTTCCTCTTCGTTTGTCTCGTCGGGTGGAGACTCTATCGCAGCCATGAAGCTCGTGGCCCAATGTTCGAGGATGGGCTGGAAGGTTACAGTCAAGGATATTCTTCAGAGCAAGAATCTGATAGACCTGGCAAAGAAACTCGAGATGAGTTCAACGGCGATTTCAAAAGCGTTGCCAGAGGTTCCTTGCCCCCAGATTGGCACTCCGCGACTCACTCTCACTACTCTGCAGAAGGACATGATTCGCAGTCTCAAGGAGACTCCGGACAGTTACAGACTGCAAACGACCTGGGAGTTCAAGGGCAGCGGCGAGGAACCCCTGAATATCGATCTATTCGCACAGGCATGGAGAGCCGTCGTCGCGCAACATGCAGCCTTTCAATGCCGTCTTGAGAAGACAGCCGGAGACGAAGTCCGGATGGTACCAGGACCTTCCAATTCTGTCCCCATAGTCGATATTCTGCCTGTCGGAGATGGCAACTTCCCTTCCCTGACTTCCCCAGACTACCTCAACGGTCAGCCCTTGTACCGTATTGCGATCATGCCTAGATCGACGGGTGAGATTGCCGTTCGCCTTGAGATTTGTCACATCATCTTTGACGGCGTTTCATGGTCCATCATCATGCGAGATCTTCACGCGGCAATGCAGAATCCTCTCGAGCGTCTCGATAGTGTGTTCACCTCTTTCCCGCCGCTCCGAAACCCGTCTCTGTATTTGGAGGGCCCCGAGACACGAGAGTACTGGTCTGAGTACCTAGACGGTCTGTCCCATTGCGGCCTGCCTATCGCCAAGGACCTTACTGTCCCCATACTACAATCTCGAGGATCCTTGTCCATATCGCTGAACACGGGGCTCTGTCGCGACTACTGTCGACATGCGAGCATCACCACGGCAAACTTGTTCCACGCCGCCTGGTCACTGGTCCTTTATTCATTCTCGGCCGCGAGACTATCAGGTGGGCTGATTTCCACATCTCGCGATGTGTCCTTCCAGTACCTCGTATCGGGCCGCATGAACCAGCACGGCGAGTACGACGCCGACAACGTCGGCTGCGGGATTGACCTGCTCCCGCAGAGGTGCGAGATCAGGTCCGAGACAAGCATTGCAGAGTTGTGCCGGTGGATCCGGGACGACAGCGCGGGCAATTCGGGACAGGGCAGGAACTCTGAGCTTCTCAGTTACCACAGACGCCACAGCCGCACTGACGGGCGGCTCTGGAACTCGATGATCAATTTTCGCAAGTTCATGGGCGTTGAGCATCAGCAAAATGCTGGTGAAGAGCCGATCTGGGAGAGTCAGAGGCTGTGTGGACAGGATCCCTGGGATGTAAGTTCAATCCCTCTATTGTTGCTGAAAAGATTCGAGAAATATGATGCTGACTTGTTTTCTCGATAGTTCCCGGTTGTCCTACAAATACATGAAGAGGAAGCGGAGACGGAGATTGTTCTCGAGCACGACCGGACTTGTGTCGACGAGGCGTTGGCAACGTTGATTCGGGACCGTCTGGAGAGAGCTGTGGGGCTCGTGGTTTCTGGCGAATCTGCAACGGCTGCTGGAGTTACCACGGAGTTATCTTCGCTATGAGAGTGTTCTGCGAGACGTGGTTCCATTCAGGATAGAATCTCGCGGGCTACGTAAAGCATATATCATGTATTTCATATAAATCTTTAAAAATAAATGCTACCATCTGGTGATCCCTGAGACTTGTAAATGCTTCGCTGCATCAAGTTGGCCCTGGTGCTTATACAGCATTCCCATATCTGCCGATGTCCGTAGCCATGAGCCTGACCGAGCGTAGATGATATTTCGATCGCATGTCTCTTTAATTGCAACGAACTTGTGCGCTTTCCGGCCTTGCATATGTCAGAAAATGCACAGGTTTATTGTGATTGGTCCGAAGAGTATTAGACCAATGCTCGGGCAGATCTTGTTCAATCACGTATAGCCCAGCTTTTCACCGGCATTAAGCTCCTATGTCCGTTTGAAGAAGAGGGTTCATATATCCGGCGCTGGCGACGAATGATTCATAGAACGGGCATTCTTTTTGCTTTCATGGTCTGTGATTATCCCTTCTTTGTCAAAGCAGATTTGTGAACTACTTGCTCTTCAAAAATTAGTAGTTCAGCTGAATTTCTATTTATAATTATTTCCTACAATCAGACTCGTCAAACGCTACTCTCGAATACGCGTCCTTCCAATGTCGGCGAAACAGGCACCCTTGTACTATCGTGCCTTGGTGGTAGACAGCGTCGGGGCCGACCTGCGCCTAGAGCAGCGAGCCATGCCGGACGCTGTCCCTGGCAGTGTTGTAGTACGCATCCTTGCGTCTCCGGTGCTCTCTTACCAGCGGGACATATACGATGGGACACGCGGTAAGTGTCTGGGACAAATTGCGTTCAGATCTTTTGCAATCCGGTTGCACAGCAGAATTTCCTATTTGTGAACCGTCAAAACGAGAGGCTGACACGCTTTCAACGATCAGCCTACCCGTTCTCGACCCCGATCGTAGGCGGCTGCAGCGCCGTCGGCCGCGTGATATCCGTCGGCCCGGACGCCACGGCGCTGCAGCCCGGCAAGCTCGTCTGGGTGGACTGCGTCGTGCGCGGCCGCGACGACCCCGACGCCGTCTTCCTCTGGGGCATCCACGAGGGCTCGAGCGCCGGCAGCCGGAAGCTCGCCCGCGACGTCTGGCACGACGGCACCTACGCCGAGGTCGCCAGGGTCCCGCTGGAGAGCTGCGTCCCGCTGGACGAGGACCGGCTCTGCGCCGACGTCGACGAGGGCGGACTCGGCTACTCCGCGCGGGACCTGGTCTACCTGTGGCACCTGACCGTGCCTTTTGGCGGTCTGCGGTCCATCGACCTCAAGCCGGGGGAGACGGTCGTCGTGTGTCCCTCGACGGGCGGCTTTGGCGGCGCGGGTGTACATGTAGCCGCTGCTCTCGGGGCCCGCGTCATCGCCATGGGACGAAACGAGGCGGAACTCGCACGTTTGAAGACCTTCGTCCGGAAGGGAATCCCGTCGGCACGCGTAGAGACTGTGAGAATCACTGGGGACAAGGAGACCGACACCGCATCCATCAAGGCGTTCGGCACCGTCGATGCCGTGTTAGACCTGTCACCGCCAGCCGCTGCTCAGTCGACGCACCTTCTCAGTGCAGTCGCAGCACTGCGAAGAGGCGGACGGATCAGCATCATGGGGTCTGTCGGCCAGAACATTATGGATTGGAACTTTTTATCCAACGACCTTGTGGCCAAGGCCAAGTTAATGTACGACCGGGAGGATTTGTTTTTGTTTGTCAAGATGCTAGAAGCAGGTCTGTTCGGCCAAGGTGCAGACCTTGTCGAGACAAAGTGTTTTGCATTGGAGGCTTGGAAGGAAGCCTTTGAGGAAGCCACTACGTATGCTGGTGTTGGCCGCATTGTGGCTCTTACGCCTTGATTGATCTGGGAGATGATGCGCAGGAGGGGAAATGTGTCTTGGTGTTTAGACAGTGAGCATGCGGGTTCCGTCTTTCAATGAAATCATGCCCGACTGCGAACGGCGAATGAATTTCCCCCCGATAGCTTATTGTCACGTTTGTTGTTCGTGAAAGTCTTGTAGTTCGTGCAAATGCTATCTGGTCAACGAGCGGGACGGATCTCGGCGCCAGATCCGCTTTTTATACAGCAGCCGGGTCGGAGCCCGGAGCTGTGGGCAGGTATCGCCAGATGTACGCATGCATACTCCGCTTTCATCACATGCAACACCCATATACTAAATAATCTTGGTTTCTTCTGCGAGTAATTAGAATTCGAGGTTGTGATTGAAACATTGCCTCTACACTTGACTTGGTTTCTTGGTAAACTTGGACCCCACGCCGATGGTAAAGGCGAACTAATTGAGTGGATCACGGTATACACATCGCACTAAAGCTTCACCAACATGGCTCCAAGCGATCACTCAGGCACCGGCGCCGGGTCTGACGGGACTGACGTTCATGAACACGCCAAGAAACCAATTCTGCTCAATGCATTTGACATGTTTACTCCAACACACATGAACTTTGGGCAATGGAAGGTAAGTTGAATTCACAAATCCAAAGAGTCATTTCTCATACATGCTGCACCATGATGCTAAGGATCACAGAACCCGGCAGACAAGGGCAGCACCAAGCGCGATCTCGCCTACTGGATCGAATTGGCACAGCTTCTAGAGCGCGGCAGCTTTTTGTCCCTCTTCATCGCAGACACGTACGGAGGATACGACACTTATGAGGGCAACTTGGACAACTGTATCTCGAGAGCGGTGCAGTGGCCTGTCTTGGATCCCATCATTGTAAGTGACATCCTTCGTATTGTTCTAGAATACGACATTGGCTAAGAACTCTCGAAAATACAGCCAGTCTCTGCCATGGCGGCAGTCACTAAGAACCTGGCTTTTGGCGTCACGGGCTCGACGGCAGGCGAACTGCCCTTCCTCCTTGCGAGGAAGTACTCGACTTTGGATCACCTAACCAAGGGCCGCATCGCCTGGAATATCGTGACTTCGTGGAAGAAGTCGGCCTTCAAGGCCATTGGCCTCGACAGCCCGGTCGAGCATGACGAAAGATATCTTCAGGCCGACGAGTATCTCAGAGTCATGTACAAGTAAGTCTGGTTTTCGATTCACACTCTCCTGTAAGCGATTGGCCAAAGTGCTAAGAATACTCTTGTTCAGGCTCTGGGAAGGATCTTGGTCCAACGACGCCGTCAAACAAGACGCCGAGACGGACACGTACACGGACGCCGCCAAGGTCCGGAGCATCAAGCACGACGGCAAGTATTTCAAGCTGGAGACCAAGTTCATTGTCGACCCGTCGCCGCAGCGCACGCCGTTCCTCTTCCAGGCCGGCACCTCGCCCGCGGGGATTGCGTTCGCCTCAACCCACGCCGAAGGTATTTTTCTCGGCGGGTTCACGCCGTCAGCCACGGCTTCCAAAGTCGCCGGGATCCGCGCCGCGGCCGCGGCCAAAGGCCGCGATCCCCAGAGCATCAAATTCTTCAGCATGGTAGTGCCCGTCCTGGGCACGACCGACGCCGAGGCGCAGGCCAAACTGGCCGAACTCAAGAAACACGCCAGCACGACGGGCGGGCTCGTCTTCATGAGCGGGCTGACGGGCATCGACCTGTCGCGCGTGCCGCTGGACCAGGAGCTCCAGACGGCGGACAGCACCGACGCGCACCGGATCCACAGCCAGCTGTCCAACATGACCGAGGACCACGCGACCAAGTGGACGCCGCGCGGCGTGGCCGAGCGCGCGTCGCTGGGCGGCCTCGCGCCGCTCATGGTCGGCACGCCGGCCGCCGTCGCCGACGAGATGGAGCGCTGGATGCGCGAGGCCGATATCGACGGCTTCACGGTCGCGCAGATGACGGCGCCCGGGACGCTCGTCGATATCGTTGACATGCTCGTCCCCGAGCTGCGGAAGAGGGGCGTCTACCCCGAAGTGACGGAAGGAGAGGATCAGGGGCTATCAATGAGGGAGAGGGTCCTGGGAAAAGGACAGAGGTGGTTGCGGGATGATCACGTTGGAAGCACGTATAAATATGATGCTTACCAGGAGGATTCCCCGTATAAGCAAGAGGCCTCCCAAGACGCATCAGCATGATTCAACACAATCTTGTTAATAGTGTCGATTACACACTGCGGTGATAAATCCAATAAACTTCGCCGATTAATTCCGAGATACCAATCCACGACAGTATTCCAGGGGAATGAATCCCCCATGTTGACTTGGTATATCAATAGCATTATACCCAGTCATGCCTCTATTGTTGGTTATCACCTGCCGCAGTAAACACGTAGAGGTCAGTGTTTTGTTGCGAAGACCCCAAACCATTGGCACGGCATACATAATAGACCAAGACTCATCTTTCTAGATGTCAAATAAATTCTCCTTTAATCTTCTTTTCCATGCATCAATATGCCGCGCGATATGCTAACAGGAATTCATTCCTCAACCTGTCGTGGGTTACTTCCTTAAGCTGTTGATTTCAGACTCTGTTCTCAAACATCCAACAACGTCGAATATCAGAATTTTATGTGCCATTCGCGTACATAATTGACCAGAAACTCAATCCGCGCTCAGAGATAGGTGTACAACGTCACCAAAGTCGATCGCTCTATCCCAGTTCAGTATCACATTGCCGTTGCGCCTCAGAATCGACCCTCCGATTTGTGTACTGTAAGCAGTCTCTAGGACGTGTTTTCCTTCTGTCACTTCCGTGGCGAATACCAGGATTCTGTTTTTCAGCTGGCGGCCTGGGTCATCTCGATTGCCTGCTAGTAAGTACGCCTTTCCCACGGTATCTATCGGAGGCTCAGTGCGGATAAAGCCCTCCTCATCCTCGGAAAGGTTTTTGATCTCGGAAAAATAATCTACAGTCCCGCTGTCTATTGGGCTGTCTCCAAGACCTTTCTTGCTGATCATGATTTCGTATGCTTGCAGGATCAGACTCCCATTGTCATTGACGACAGGTTGCATTGCGTTGCAAACATACTCAATTTCTGCGATCTGGGGGGGCCCCGATTTGACAATTGAGTCGATTCGAGGAATCCACAATCTTGGGCCTGGAATCTCTCGCCCAATCAATTAAACCTCTGCTCCAAGGATGCCACATCGTATAGCCTCGCAGAAAACATCTTTGAGCTCTCTGGCCATATTTGTGTTGAAGCATTCCGACGATGCAGTCAGTCCGAGTAATCCTAATATTTTGTCGCGTGGCTCAGCGCACTTTCTCAGCTGCGTGCGTTCCATCAATCTGGCCAGGGGTACTCCAATACTGTCGACGTTTGGGGCCCAATTGTGGCGTTTACATGCTGTCCACGATCTCACGAAAGCATGTCGATACGACCATCTTCCTTCTTCTTCAACGACTCCTCCCCATGGCACAACGAGGGGCCGCCAGCAGTACGGCGGCAAGGTAAACGTCACACTCGATAGGCTCTGCTAATTCCGCAGCCCAGGACATGAGGTTCAGCCAGCTTCCGCTTAGCCCGGTGTTCATCTCGGCGGCAAGAGCCCGAGGGTTCCTGCTGAGGGCGCCCTCCTGATAAGTCCATACTCTGTTGTGCCAATCGTTTTCCTTCCATGTCTTGAGACCTTGATACCTGCGCAGCTCTTCTGGCACGGCCACCAAATGTCTGTTCAGCTGAGCTCTCGGGACATCAATAATCTTGCGAGCTGGACAAATAAGAGTTGTATGTGCGCCAGCATAGTATGATCCCATGCGAGGAATTTCTGAGTTCTTTTCGAAAGGATCATCTTGGTTGATGCAAATTCTGTCGATCCATAAGCTCTCCGGGCCTCCGACTGCAGCTACAGATCTTCGCATGTCTTGTAGCGATTCATCCCCTCTGAACTCGTTCATAGGTATCATACCGCCGTATATTCTTTCGCTTCTCCGGCAGGGGGCACCAGGAGCAGTGGTTCAGTGATTCCTTGATCCTGCATCTCTTGCCGCTTGGGCGAATCGGGAGTGATCCAACTGGCTGGGCAGAGTAATTTCGTATCTGCCGATCGTACAAGCCTCACATAGGACTCGAGGTGTAATTGTCGCATATCGACAAAACCCTCCTGACAAGGCAAAAGTTGGTGATTGTTGACAAGACTGTGTAACATTCGGCGCGGCAGCCAATGGCTAGCTCCCAGGGGGGTTACAGCTCCGCCGCCGTAGGTGACCAGATTGAACATTGCAGCTGCCCCTACCATCTCACTCAATACTTTTCTGGCATTGACAAAGACGCGGACATACAGATCAATCTCGATGTGATCGGTTTTGACGGGAGCTTCGGGGCTGGACTTGATGGACTTGATCTTGGACGACTGCAGCGGCAAAGCAGTGAGCAACTCGAGCGCCAGACCAACCCGGCCCACGCAACCTAACAAAACGCAGGTTTCGTCATGAAGGATTCTTGCTATTTCTTCCGTTCCAGCGGTCACAATGACCTCTGTGTGGCTGGCACTGGACACTACTCGTACTATCAACTCCTGGAACAAGGTCCAGGTCTCCTGTTGGTCCGCACCATCACTCATGAAGACGTTACAAGAATCATCCGCAACTTCAGCTTTCCAAGAAACCCGAGCATTGTCGTGGATGAGTATCACCGTTGTGGAGGGCTGAAGCGCTTGACGATCGCAGCGCATTTGACCGACTCGCGCTCGCTCCTCCGGGTTCAGTAACATTTCCTTGCAGCTCTGCAAAACCATGGCGTTCGCTGTGCTTGCGATCAATGGGTGATAATAATCCATATCTGCAACATGCTTCTTATTGTAGTACGCTTTGTATCGCCGTGGCGGGCTCAAGCCCAGGCGTTCAGCGATGCGTGATGCGTCCTCATATCGGGACATAGGATGATCCTGTCTACAGTAACGTCAGTTCATGTATCAGGGGTGCTATAGCACATATTTTCTTACGGTGAGTGTGCTTGCTCCGTGATGGATGGCGCGTCAGACAAGGGTTCGTCTCCAATGCCTCATCGATCTCAGTCAAACGAATGTGGATCCCGATTGTTGGTTGAAACTTGAAACTTGAAACTTGAAGGGGCGTGGCATCGGCGGCTGCAATTGCTTGCGGTCTTGCGCTGGCGGAGCAAGCTACTTCCTGGCCATCAAGCACCGTTGAAGATAGATGACTTGGGAAGGCCTGGGAAAAGCGCGAGCACTCAGAACAAGTAGATATTTAATATTTATGCGGCTGCAGGAGAGCGGCCTCACGTGGTGGCTGCGCCGAGATATTGATATCCAATGAGACCGCTCTGTTCAAATGCAAGCTGCCTGCACGTTGTCCGTTGGTAGATAACCCGCATAAACCACAAGGAGATATCATGGTCATACAAAACGCGTTGACACAAATCGACCGACAGATTCACTAGAACGGGGGCGCCTTTGATGTCACCAACAAGAGTCCATCGCTGAACAGGGGAGCTGTAACATAAAGTCCGAAGGCATTGGATCAAAAGCAGATCACGTTACAGTATAGAAGCGGCTACTTCTTCACAGCAAGTTCCATTCTTGAAAACCCTGCCGTGAGTCCCTTCCAGCATTCATTCTCTCAGTAGCAGTGACGATCAAGCTGCGCCATGTTGCAGAGGAAAGAGTAGCCTTGAGAGAAGGACCCTGTCGATTCGTCCCGGCTCATGCCAGCGTCCAACCATGCATCTTGGTGAAGGTCAATCGCTCTGAACAACAACCAAGCTCAGTCACATGTTGTTCATCAGAAAATATTTGCAATGGTTGGATTTTTTATTGTTCAGGCATGAATATCCTCTGCCCAAAGAACAAGAGACGTCTACCAAGGAAATGATTTATTGTCTAGGTTGTCGGCGTGAAAGATTGCCCCGCTGGGCCTTGCTCATCAGACGAGGTTCATCCACCGCATGCAGATCGAGTGTCCTAGAGCATCTTCATGATCCTCGAGCTCGCATTCCTTTGCCGCGTTCTTCCTGACTGACTGGAGCTTTCCCGTGTCGATGAGCGTTCACCGCCGGATCTTCAGTCTGGACATATTGAAACATGATGTCACAAACGCTGCTTTGATAGTCCAAGATAGCCATCAACTGACAGATGTTTCCGCTGGTAAATTAGTAATGTTTGTGCGAATGTCCAGAGGCTACAGCTCCTCGTCATCCTCGTCCTTGGGTCCGAAAACTGCTGCACCAGAGGACTGCGCGGCATTGTTTGCTTGTTGCTCCGTTGTAGCCCTGCCAAGGACGTCGCCCAGGGCGCTTGGGAAGCCTACGCTGCGGTCTTGCGCCAAAGCATCCACGCTGGCGCGCTGCTTCTTCATGGGACTACCTAATGTCGACTCAGTGGCCATGGACGCGCTCAGCAGATTTGAGACGCCAGCAGCTTGTGCTGTAAAGGAGGTCGTATCTGTTGGCGTCGTGTCGCTTGTCGGACCTGCTGACGGTGATTTTATGCTTGCTGGCTCCGCTGAGTGCTGCCTCTTGAGCTATTTCCAACCGTGTTAGCGTAACTTCAGAGACTATGATTCGGTATGGTTTGCACTTACGCGGATTCTGTCAATACCAGCCTTGAGTTCAGCCTGTATCTCGGCGTCCTCTGGTCCAAGCCGGGTCGTGTCCACTTTGGCGTCGTACTCCTGCTCCATCTTGCTCAAGGGATTCGAGTCTTCGTCTTCGTCCTCGCTGTCCTCGTCCATGGCACCATTGGTCTTCTTTCGCGACTTGCGCCTCTCGGTCTCGTGGTCCCGGAATGCTGAGAAACCCACGGTACCTTCCTTCTTTAGTGAGCCCAGATTTGAGAAGTCGAGCTGGGTGCTACGGCGCTTCGCGCCAGGCGTAGCCTTGGTGTCCTTCGCTGACGACGGCAGGATGCCCATCTTGGAAAGTTGGCCTACAGGCAGGTTTAGCTGTGCTCGCGCCCAAAGAAGGTTAACTCTTGACAGTTCAACTTACGTTGTCCACGGTAGAAAAAGGTAAAGACGGCATAAGGCTTGTCGGGGCCGTCAATGCCAGTCACCGTTTGGGTGCTGATCGTCTTGGGGTCCAGTGTCTTGGGCTTGGCAAAACTCGTGGTGTGCTCGACGTCGGCATCTATGCCATTGCTTCCAGCCTGTTTGGCGCCGCCCGTCTCGTCGTCATCGTCGTCGTGGGCGTCAAACTGCGGCGAGTACTCTCCCTTCTTGATCTCGCCCGAGGCTATCACTCGGAACATGGCAACCTTGATCTGGCCAGTTGCCTCCGGAGGTTCGTCGTCGTCATCGGACAGGGAGTCAGAGCCGGACTCATCCATGCCGTCGTCCAAGGAGGGTTGCTCGCTACTGCCATAGGCAAGCGTGTCGCGCGATCGGTTGGTCTTTTCCATATCCATGCCTGCGGTCACGGCAGACTTTTGGCGGCGATGGCGCCGCTCAAACTTCTGTCTCCTCTTCTCGACCTTCTCGGCGGCATCGTGGCCCTGCAGATCCAGACCGTTCAGCCATCTCTCCAGGCCGACCTCGCGGAACAGGAACTCTCGCTCGGCGAGGCCTCCGCCTTCGCTGCTAGGGACCTGAACCCATCTGCTGTTGACCCAGGTCTCCTCACCGGGGCGAAGCAGCGTGGCGACCTCTTCCTTGGCCCGACCGTCAAAGTAGATGTAGGCAGCTATTGTCTCATTCTCTGAATTGGTCATGGGAATGTAAGGGGTCACCGTGTTCGCGTGCCGGGAGGGATCGGCGTTGGAGGATGGGAGCGGACCTGCGAACAGCGGCTTGGGATTCGGGTTGTCGGCCGAGGGCTTCGGCGACGTGTAGGGAATCGCATGGCCGGGAGTCAGCAGGGTGATTGAAATGGCAAAGCGGGCAGGCTCGTGCTGCGAGGTGTCCGGGTTGAGCTGCGGCGAGGGCACGGGAATGTAGGTGCTGATGCGAGAGATGCGAGATTGCTTCTGCATGCCGTGCTCGGAGAGCGGGGCTCCCTTCGCGTGAACGCTCACGGCGATGCCCTTGAAGCAGGGCATCGTGACTGATATTGGGCAATCAGAAGAAAGTGGGACGGGGTTCGTAGGAAGGAGATCTGCCAAGCGAGGTCGGGGGGGTCGTGAGGCTTGCGCAGTGTTTGCCGAAAGTTGGTTGTGCTTTCGTCTGGAGGGGTGGGAAGGTCGAAGGTCGCTGGCGGGGGAACCGACCCGAGGGGTTTCTCGTAGGCGGATTTTGGAAGCGTTTGTGCTGCTAAAAGCCAAATCTGGTGGTGATGTTCACGCGAGGCCGCGGTGGGTGCTCTAGGTCGGACGGTGTAGAATCGGTAGGTTGGCAGAGCTCCAATTTCCTTCGTCGTATCGGCCGATGCCCTTTTCAGACTTGACACTGTGGACGTGTGGACGGGGGAGCTTGTTCACGAGGGTGATGTCGCTCTAGGTGTTAGTTGATTGTCCAGATATCGGGAACAGTCAGAAGAGAGAGGCCGCGGTTCGGATACGCAGTGTTCTCGCTCTCACGTTCGTCAGCTGGTGAGGGGCCTCTGGGCGGTAGGAACGAGTAAATGCGGCTCACGTCGCACCAGCTGATGAGGTTTGTAGCGGTGCAACTTTTTTTTTTTTTGACTGGATGTTGCTTCTT
>JACVEI010000102.1:0-14127 GCA_018115615.1 Pestalotiopsis sp. DP-2020a | reverse complement strand
AGAGTTATGCCAGATACATGTGCTTCTCCATGTGTCGGCGCCATCGACGACCATACGGAAGGATCGGGATAGGGTGACGAGACGGATCTCTGCCTCGAGCTGTCGGGTTCCATCATCCGCGGCCGACGCGTGGGAGACGTGTTGCATTCGAGATTTCGCCGTGAACGTAAGAGGAAGGGACCGGCAGCGATCCCAATGACACGTTCAAAGTTGTCTGGACCTGCAAGATGTGAGAGTCCCTGCCTCACCTCTGCTCTCACATCACAGCATCATCAAAATTGCCCGCATTGGCTTAGATGACAGGTGACTGATCGATATGCCGGGGACAAAANGTCTGGACCTGCAAGATGTGAGAGTCCCTGCCTCACCTCTGCTCTCACATCACAGCATCATCAAAATTGCCCGCATTGGCTTAGATGACAGGTGACTGATCGATATGCCGGGGACAAAACTCGGTAGAGCGCATGGCATTTGCATGGCTCCGCAATTTGCGCCCACGAAGTACTGTAGTGCGCTAGAGCATCAAGGCAACTGTCTCTGTCATGGAAACCCGGTGCGCGAGCAGGTGTAGGTATGTTTTTTTTTTTTATCTCTCANACTCGGTAGAGCGCATGGCATTTGCATGGCTCCGCAATTTGCGCCCACGAAGTACTGTAGTGCGCTAGAGCACCAAGGCAACTGTCTCTGTCATGGAAACCCGGTGCGCGAGCAGGTGTAGGTATGTTTTTTTGATCTCTCAAAGTCTTCCAGCGGGCGAAGATCTTGTGGTTTTCTCCAGGCGTAAACCAAAAAGACACAAGGCCAGATTCGCTGGTGTCGCGCGGCAAGGCAGCCGACGGCAGAGACCGCGACATTGATTCCCTCCATTTTCGAGGGCGCGGTGTTACTGATCATGCAGACTGCCAGAGCTGCATGGTGTAACCGGCAGGCCTTCTCCTTGTGACGACAAACGGACAACCATCCGATATTCACAGGCGACGGCGCAGAGGTTTGAGTGGTGGCCGACGACCATCATCTGGCCACCCCTGCGGTCGACAAGCGCAGAGTATGCACCCAGGCCAGGATAGTGGGACGACCTGATGCAAGTCGTATCAATAGTTGACAGCTCGTCTGCCGAAAAGGGCTGCCACCATACGATCTAGCATATGAGGTAGCCTTTATTCGGCCCTGTCTCGTGTGCTCAACATACAACCAGCTTTTGCCAGCGGCTGAGATATTCTCGCTGGGCTGTAGCAAATAGTCGTCCTAGGCAGGGATCAGCAGATGGAAGGGATAGAAAAATAAAAACCGTTGCGCTACTGTACGTGTGCAAACGTTATGCAGGTATATTGGCCAGTTGGGAGGAGGAGAGAGATGAAGGAGGACACCATACGTCAACTACCTGGGAGTCGAGGCTGGCCCAGAGGCGTAAGCAGAAGCAGAGCACCAAGAGCCACGCCATCTTGGTACCTATGTAGCTGATCATGTCCGTCAGATCATATACTATGGGCACATTATCTAGATGCTGCTGCTGACACCACTGCAGCGACGGCGCACCCGGTTTGCGGCATGAGGCGAGGTGAAGGGTGGGAAAGAAGAAGAAAAGAAAATATGCTTCTGGAGTCTTGGCAGCAGGCGCCTGCTTGCTACCCATATGTATGTGTATGTGTATATCTGCAGATGAGCAGACGCCGGTTCATGTTTTGACAAGAGTCATGATTCGGTTCAACATTGTTGGTGTACAGAAGAACAATCCCTGGGCTGTAACGGGAGACGCTATCTGTGTAGGGGGAAGAGGTAATGCCCTGAAGCTGCCCATGTACACAATAAGTTGCCCAAGGAACTTGAAGGTACACATTTAGGCATCCGTCATCTAATGCACAAACCTTGCAAGTATCGACTTGCAAGTGGAAAGCACGACTTGCCAGTCAAGAGGAAAGTAGGTAACCTAGGTAGGTGCGTAAGAACAAAAAGATGCAATTGAATGCAGCTGCCGAGGCTTCCCGTGCTTCCAACGTTCCTGCCTTCGTAAGGTCAATCAATATACACGTCTCGTAAACGACCAGAAGGAAATTGGATCTATTCAGCTTCTCTGTCATCATCTTTTCTAGCTTCCGATTCATACTTTTCGTATACATGAGAAGACAGCTTTGTCAACCTCAATTCCGGGATGCGAGTGCAGCAAAAACGACCCGGCACTCGGACTCCTATCGAACCTAAAAAAAAACACGTGCTTTCAGGGGGCCACTCATGAGAAAGTAAGCTGAAAATCAACAATACTATCGACCTGCACAGGCAAATCACAAATCCCATTTTGCCAATTCTTTTTTAATTTTTTTTTTCTTTCTTTCCTTCTTTGATCAACTTGCTTATCCCAGGTACCGAGCTACTTTACCCGCTGCGGAGCCGCGCGCCGCACTCTCGCATCTCCACACTTTTTTCATCTCTTTACAGTGGTGCTCATACAGCTGCTGTAGGTACTGTATGTACCTACCTAGGTTAACCTAGAGAGGTCGTCTGTCTTCTATTCTATTAGGTTACTCTGTGCTGGAGCAACCAACCAGCCGCTCTGATGCGCACGCATCCCCTGCCCCCGATACATCGAGGAATCTGCAAGCAGAAAAATACCATCATATAGATGACCCCTTCACGGACCTGAATGCGATAGATACCATGGCCAGAATCCGCCTTGACTTATGAGATACGTAGGTACCGAACAGTAACAAGAAAGAACTAGAAAGATCTGACCTACATACCTACTACTACCACTGGACGTACTTCCTGCGTGCACCAGAAAAGCATCCGGCAGCCCGCTCAGCTTCCTCTCTCTGCCCCTGTCCTGACCATCAACTTTAGCAACCATATCCTGGCTTCTATTGTCCGTCTATCCTTCGTCTTCGGCATCTATCCGCCCAAGGCAAAGAAAAATCGAGGACTAGGTAGCGAGTGAGAGTGATGCGCTCCCTCTACCTGGCCAGGAACCATACATCTATTCATTCGCCTTTTTCTCCTCCCACTCACTGCCAGCAATCCTTGCCAGTCTATTTTTTCCTTACCGCAGGGGCCCCCATCAACCTTATAAAAGGGAACGCCCTTTTCCCTCTGTCATGAGCGCGGGTCAGCATGGGGGCGTCACCTACGGTTACTATACCTCCAATATGAGCGGATCACAGCGACCACCGTCCAATATGAGGCCCGCCGCCCAGTATCAACAGCAGCAGGCCCAGCAGCAGCAACACCACACCGAGTTCACCGCTGAGATGCGTGATCGCCAGGCACGCGGCAAGGATCCTTACCAGGATTCCGAGGACTCGCTAGACGCCAGCCACTGGGCAAGTGCAAGTAGTAGCAGTAAACGCCGGTAAGCTTCTCTTCGTTCTGCTCATTCTATTCGTACTTACACCTTTCTTTTTCTGGTTTGCTTTCCCATCTCTCGACTGCACGCCACAACTAATCATTAGCGCTAGAGAGGAACCCTTCACCGTGGTGGAGAAGAGACGGACTGCTGCTCAGGTGCTCGACACGCCCGAGCTGCTCATGGATAGTGCACAGCGAGGCAATGATGTAGGTCGAATCTTGTTTGTCAATTCCTGGAAGACTGTCCATTTGCGCCCTCCGAACGATTGCGCTTGGCCGGTTGTGTTCTGCATCTTTCGCCTTGTCACCATATTTGTACGGCTTCTTGGCCTCGTATAAGCCTATAGACCCAAGGCCTTGCATCCTTATCTCGCGCTTGCCCTCAGTTTCCAATCGCGGTTCAAGACATCGCCGCATCCATCATCTGAGAGTTTATATGAGCCTCTAACTCACCACATTTCAATAGTCTATACCGGCAACCCGTCTCCGATACACGCGCATGCTCTGTGGAGTTGAAGGGCCGGAGCAGCCGTCCCGGCACGGCTCGTCGTCCGGTTCCAAATCATCCGGCTCGCGGAGGCATGCCGGCGGCAGCAAGAGCCGGACACATACGCCCAAACGCCAGAGCAGCGGTGCCAGCAGCGAGCGTGCAAACATGTGATACAGGCAGTCCCGATGCACCATGATCGAGCATTTACCTCGAAAGTCGTCCGAACTCCCTTTCCTCCAAAGAAATGCGACGGAACTAGTAAAGTGACCTCGGTGGAGGCCATCGTTTGTCGAATTCGGAATATGAAGCGAACGAATCTGTGGCAGCATGCGACATGCCATGTGGGTGGTTTTCTGATTTACAGCACAAGGACAGTCTTTTCCGCAAATGGTCTTCCCCCTTGGTTTTCGGGGTCCGGCGTGTTTTCAGTTTGTGAACAAATTTTAATCTTGGATGAAGAACGTCAATATCAGACAGATGGTTACAGGACAGCGGGCTACATAATCTTTTGTAATTGTGTAGGGATCACAGCCTGCTTTAATGTATATTGACTCAAATAAATAAATGATGCAAGTGCTGACTGGCCGTTTTAAAAACTATTCTTTTTTACCTAAGTGCCATAAATACTTTCTCAAATTGTGCAACTATGGCCCTTTAAGTATTTTTTTTACTACGGAGTATGTTACCCGGTATTACGATCACGTATATTGGGACAAGCTCATGTACGCCGCGGACCGCAAAGTGACATGGGTGTCTATGCAACAACGAAAAGAAATGCACATCAGGTTTGATCGAAAAAGTCATGAGGACCCTGGGTATCTCTGTATTGTCTCAACTGATTGATTACCATCTGAGTGGGAAAAGTATGCCCTTTCGTGTGCTTCATGAGCACCAAGATACAGCGTGAACCAGAAAGCTGGCCTCACACTACCAATATTCCATACCTCCTACCAACCGAACCTGTAGCGGNCATGAGGACCCTGGGTATCTCTGTATTGTCTCAACTGATTGATTACCATCTGAGTGGGAAAAGTGTGCCCTTTCGTGTGCTTCATGAGCACCAAGATACAGCGTGAACCAGAAAGCTGGCCTCACACTACCAATATTCCATACCTCCTACCAACCGAACCTGTAACGGGAACATTGTGTGCCAGTCTGAATACAGCAGTGCAAAAAGCAGGGCAAAAAAACGATCCTCCGACCATCCCAAGACTAGGGTTTCTGACCTGTGCCGGGTTCGGATCTTCCAATTCCACCAAACAGCCGCGAACATGTACAAATCAGAGACATGATTTTACTGAGTAAATGATTAGAGAGTGTTCACGAGGACATCGCCAGAATATTGACATACCATGATCTCATCGTCCATGGGGGCATCTCCGTTGTTAGCGGGAGCAGGGGCACCGCCGTTGACGTTCTCGTTCTGGTTACCGGACTCAAAGTAGTCGGCCATCTCGCTGTCCAGCTCCTCAGCCGACTTCTTGGCCGGACGAGAGCTCTTGGCAGCGCGGGCGGGCTTTCTGCGGCCGGCCCTGGCGCCACCAGCACCAGCGTCCTTGGTGGCGGCCTCCTTCTTCTTATTGGGCACAGCAGACTTGGGCTGCGACTTGGGCTGGGAGATGCGATCAGTCAAAGTCTTGGGTGCAGGTGCAATCTCGGCAGCCTTGTCACCGCTGACGATGATCTCGATCTTGATAGGTCTACCGTCGACCAAAAGTCCGTTCAGCTGGTTGAAAGCCTTGGAGGCACCATCACGCTTGCTGAAGGTGATGGTGGCAACACCACGGCTGGCACCGCCGGGGCCATATGCAAGCTCCAGGCGCTTGATGGGACCGACAGAGGTGACGAAGTACTCCTACGTGGAAAAGGTTCATGTTAGTGATTCGAATTTCGTACAGGTGTCCAATCGTAATCGCGGTATTTCGAACTCCGAGCATCGGCAGGAAACCAGAAGAATAAGCCCTCCCCGGGTATGAACGTGTGCACATCTCAACAGCGAGCACACAGTGAGCGTTAGTAAAGTCAGCAGCCCAACGCAGAGCGCCTCGGGCGTTGAGGACACTGCCGGGGCATGATCAGAATCATCACCATCATCGTCCTGTTCCGACCAAACTTTATGCCCATAGTTCCGAACAGCCAAGGCGACAGCACCGATACATGAATCTCCGTATAGTATCATCTGAATCAGCATCCCGTTCCAGGGGTGCTTCGTACCAACGCATGCTAAGGCTTCCAATTGCTACCTTGGAAGCCGAACGCGAAGAGTCCACCTTGCTGATCTGATCGGAAACATGAACCACCATAACCCTCAGATAATGTGCGACTCAATGTCCTCGGGCCCGCTGTTTTGCTGTTGCTCACTGGTGTGCTCATTGCGAGTCGGAAATTTGAATGTACAGATCGTCAAGCATTCTCAGCTTGAAGAGTGCCTGCACGGTTTTGCATGTCTTTCAGCGCCATAGTCAACTCGTCTACATGAAGTGATTCGATGCAGAGGGTGCCAATCCTTGCAGAGTTCTTCACCATGTATTTCGACGAGGACCTGCTCAACTCCCGAGTCTGTTGCAAGCAGAGCTTTGCACATAGACGTGCAGAGGAAGGAGACGGGGCAACACGACAGCTTTCGATCGGCCGAATTGTCCATCCCATGAGAAGGGAGCGTGACTTGGCTCGATCGGATGATGCATATGATCTTGCGCGCGCGATTGAAGGAGGATGTCGATGAAATTCCACCGGCACGAAATAGCCTTAATGGAAACATACCTTGATCTGTGACTCAGTCACATCCTTGGGCTTTATAGTGTGTTAGCATAAAAGTCCAGCTGAAGTAGGCGGCGCGGGGTTTGCTTACCAAGTTGCTAACGACAACCTTGCTGTCACCGGGTCCTCCAGAAGCCTTGGCAGGGGCCTGCTTAGCAGCAGTCTGGGGCTTCTTGGAGTTCTTCTGAACTCCGCCGACGGGGGCGACAGTGGTGGTGCGGCCCGAGGCACGGCGTGCTGGATTGCGGCCACCACGGCGGCCACCAGCCTTGCGCTGGGTGGAGACGATCTCGTCAAGAGACTGGTCGAGCTTGCCGGACATCTTGGCTTTGAATCGAGGTGATGTGTTGGGAGAAGTTTGATTACTGGGCGGCAGTCGACTTTCGCGTCGGCTGGGTTGGCACAGTGACGGTGTCGGGCGGACTTCGTAGACTGGTGATTGCAACGAAGAAGCTGTGTAAAGTAGCAGAGTGCACTTTCTCAAGTTGCGCTCCTGGTTCTGTGGCAGCTGATGTGAATATTAGGAGTTTCTGTTGGCGAAAGAAATATGAGGAAAGCTGTCGGCGCTCGTGAAACGCGAGACGGTCAGAAGCGGTTGCGCAAGTTGGCGACTGCGGCAGAAATAGATTTGGTGGCAGAAGAAGAAAAGAAACAAGAAAACACGATAGATCTCGTGCGTGCGAATGGAAAATAACGCGATGGCGGGCGCGAAGAGATGGACTGGTTTTCTGCCGGGTGGGAGAAAGATGAAGTCCGCGGGCGTGGATGTTTTGGAGTGGAGGAGCTGAAGCCTGATGGACGGGCGGGCGCAAAAGAAATGGGGGACGAGAGTCGCGAAGAGGGAGCGCAGGAAGGGAAGGGAAGGGTCAGGCAGCCGCAGCGCAGTCCAAAATAAACGGGGCGTAGGTAGGCGGCGAGCGAGCACTAGGTACAGTAAAACCAAGGTGGGTCCCCGCCTCTGGCGCGTCAGGTCAGATCAGGGGAAAACCTGGCGCTAGTCCCAATCCGATCTATCGAGTCTTGGCCGTATTAGCTTGCGTGTCAATCGCAGATAGGTACCTCGTACAGTCTACAGATCGCGCCCGTTTGATGGTTATTACATGTCTTGAGCCGTTTGTCATGCGCCCAGAACCTTTACATAGGTGGGCCTTTGATGTTGCTGACGGGACCTGGCAAAAATGAACATCAGTCCTAGATGCTTGGATCGCTGGGTTGGGAATTTGTATGCTACGGAAGGTGCACTGTAAGAGTGAGTTTGTGGTGAATTAGAGCAGCATCGAGACATGATTCACATCGTTTCCGCCCGGGTAGAGGTGCCAATCCAATAGTGATTGATTGATTCATAACTTGTGACAGACTCATCGCGAAACCCTTGATCTTAATGACTGTCTCTTTTGTGCCCAATTCTCATCATGTCCGCCTTCATTATGTGGCCAACCACTGACTTGTCGACCGCATTGCGAACGACACCAGAACGTTTGTGTGAAATTGGTCCTGTCCACAGCAATTCACTGCTGTTTGCGTAATGTAGCGCTTCTTGTGCCGTGCATTCGTACCTCCTCGAGCGCCTCATCCCGTATCTTTATATACTTGGCTTCACTGTGCAGTCATTTTGCCATCGCCGATCGCTGCTAGGAACTTCATGACTTTGCGACGCCCGAAGACTTTCCGACTGCTGGGGCTTGTTGTACAGGCTTGGCGGTGGCAGCCTTCTCTGCAAGAGCGCTGTCGGAAGAATTGACCTCGAAGAAGTGGTACAGAACAATGAGAACCATGGCGACGGAGCCAAGGATGATGGCGAGTCGGTACAAATCGTCGTCGGAAATCATGGTTGCGGGTTTGATGGCGCGGCCGATTCGAGAGTATGTATTGCTGCACAAGGAACTGCAAAGGTTGTCAGTCTACTATACAGAGTCTCGGCGATGACAAAACTGACCTTCAAAGAAGAAGTGTGAAGTGCGCAAGTCCACTCGTCGGAATGATGCGATGGGTGCTGTCGTTGAAGGTGTGTAATTGATGTTTAAAGGCCAGCTGGAGCTTTGGTACATTCCAATGGGACATTGATTAATTGATAGCCGCCAGGCTGGGGGGTACGTACTCCATTCCTACGAGCATATGGAGACTTGCAGGATGTGGCTGTGGAGGCGCGTTAACGTGGCTCTCTGCTACTGATGGACCGTGCGCAGCGTTCTCTGCGACTCTAACCAAATTTTTTTCTTCTCTGGAAGCATCATGTGACGTAGCTTTCTGGGAGCCCCTCCAGTGATCTTTCAGGCGGGCTTGCAGGCTCAGCATCCCACCAAAGCCCCCCCACACCACCCACTAACAATCCACCATTTATCACTGGAATCGATTGAAACTTGCCTCACTTACCGGTAGAGGGCAAGGTTTCGAGTCTCGACCTACGGAATTCCACAGCGAAGTGGTCGCAAAGGAGGCAATTCCTGCAAACATCGCTGATCAATTTCAGCGGCCCAACGACATTGACGGAACTACTAGACTGTCGCACCTCGAACTACCGCAAACATGGCGCCAAAGGGTGGCAAGGACGACAAGGGCAAGAAGCCCGCCGGGGCTGGCAAAGTCCTTGATGATAAGACCTTTGGCATGAAGAACAAGAAGGGAGGAGCTGCGCAGAAGCAAATCAAGCAGATCCAGTCCTCCATGAGCAACAGTGCCGAAGCGAAGAAGAAACAGTCACAGCAGGAGGCCAAGGCGAGAGAGAGGAAGGCCGCCGAGGATGCCCGCGCCGAGGCTGCCATGCTGCTCAACAAACCGGCGCAAGTACAAAAGGTGCCTTTCGGTGTCGACCCCAAGACTGTCCTGTGTATATTCTACAAGAAGGGCGATTGTGAGAAGGGCAAAAAGTGCAAATTCTCCCACGATCTTTCCATCGAGCGCAAGACGGAGAAGAAGAACCTGTACACCGACGTCAGAGCCGAAGAAGAAGAGACCAAGAAGAAGGAGACGTCCGACGACTGGGACGAGGAGAAGCTGCGGAAGGTCGTCCTCTCTAAGAAGGGCAACCAGCAGACCAGCACCGACAAGGTCTGCAAGTTCTTCATTTCGGCCATCGAGGATGGAAAGTACGGTTGGTTTTGGGTATGCCCGAATGGCGGCGACCAATGCAAGTATAAGCACGCTTTGCCACCTGGGTATGTTTTTCTTCTGCTCTGTCACATCACATATATTCTGACATTAGCGCCAGCTTCGTCCTCAAGACCAAGGAACAACGCGCCGCCGAGAAGGCTCTTATGGACAAATCTCCTCTGAAGACGCTCACGCTCGAAGAGTTCTTGGAGTCCGAGAGGCACAAGCTGACTGGTACCCTCACGCCCGTCACGCCAGAGTCCTTTGCCAAATGGAAGAAGGATCGTTTGGATAAGAAGGCTGCCGAAGAGCAAGCGAAGAAGGCCAAGGAAGCTACTGGCCGTGCGCTCTTCGAGAGTGGCGACTGGCGCTTCCAGGAGGAAGAGGAGAGCTCAGACGAAGAGGGAGACGAGGACGACGAGGACGACGACGACGACGACNCTGGCGCTTCCAGGAGGAAGAGGAGAGCTCAGACGAAGAGGGAGACGAGGACGACGAGGACGACGAGGACGACGAGGACGACGAGGACGACGAGGACGACGAGGACGACGACGACGACGAAGCCTGGAACCTGGAGAAGATGCGAAACGAAACAGAGGCTTTGCGCCAACAGAAGGAAGCAGAACGGTTGGGCAACGGGGTCGAAACGAGCACAGGAGCCAATCCCGCGACCGAGCTGACAGAGCCCTCCGAAGTCAACGACGTCGCATGATGCGATACTATTCAGTCCAGACTTTTAAACGTNTTTGCGCCAACAGAAGGAAGCAGAACGGTTGGGCAACGGGGTCGAAACGAGCACAGGAGCCAATCCCGCGACCGAGCTGATAGAGCCCTCCGAAGTCAACGACGTCGCATGATGCGATACTATTCAGTCCAGACTTTTAAACGTGACGGCGCCCAAAAGAAGAGCTGCATGAACAGTGGCAAGCCAAGAGAGAGGAAGCCAACAAAAGTCATGTCACTCAATCAGTAGCTGAGCACTGATTTTATGTCGCGCAGGCATGCTCCTACGTCGCCACTACCTGTTGCCCCTCCTCGAGGAGCTGGGCAGAACAGCAGGCCAACGACAAGACATGTCGGCACCTCAGCTATTTTGGAATCAGAGTCTGCATATTTACGTGGAGAATGACCGTCATGAAACAATATATCATCGTGACTATATGCCTGAATCAAGAAGACCATATCCAGAGTACTTTTACATTTCTATATAAACTCGGATACTGCCTCGCCCCATCGGGCCATGGGCGCTATTTTGATGCTTCCCGACGCAATGGATACTGCTTCCCCCCGTCTCCCATGGTTACTGAATGTGTCGGGTAAGACCGAGATACAGCACTGCACCCATGAATCTGGGCCGTTATAAATACCTAGGTTAGTTGTATAGTAGAAGGCGCTAAGTACGTGTATAACAACTCTACCTCGTACGNCGGGTAAGACCGAGATACAGCACTGCACCCATGAATCTGGGCCGTTATAAATACCTAGGTTAGTTGTACAGTAGAAGGCGCTAAGTACGTGTATAACAACTCTACGCGGTGGCTTGTTAGACATCGTCAAAAGAATAAGCAGTACCCGTATATTGAGACATGCATGCTGAACCCGAAAGTGCTGGCATCCTATCACATTGACTCAAGTTACCTATATGGTCTTATAACTAATGGTTTCTGCGAACAGAGGCCCATCGATTTGTGGTTCGAAAGTGTGCAGCCGCATTTATCCAAGATTATGCATATAACGGTGATGAAGACGCGCTACACGATGCTGCATGCAACTCGTAGAATTGACAACTCATTCCCAACACTTACCTTTTGAATTACTTTGAACCTACGACAACATTTTTTGAAAACATCAAGAACTGCGTCGAACCTTGCATTAAAGGCTCGAAAATCTCGGACAAATATTATTTTGCCGAAAAAAAGTTTTTGAAGCTCGGTTAATCACGATCGAGCTGCCCGGATACTGCGTGCCATGACCACGGTAAGACTGGATAACTATGACATGATCTTCGACGAGGGCGCATCGGAAGAGGCCGATGAGGATGGAGTCGACGTTGTGAGGTACGAGGAATCCGGGGAATCTTCATATGAAGTCGGTGATGGAGGGTCTCGGGCATTTCCTCCTGCGATGGAGGACGACGAGATACAAATGGCCCCTCTTTCAATCAACGATGTGGACACAGACGAGCGATCCGGCGAGATTGCAGCGGGTTCAAAAGATGTTGAGATGTACGATGCGAATTTGGAGGCAGCCCTACACCACGCTCTGGCTGAAGACAATGTCAATGAAAGCGTTGGAAGTTCACAACACGTGAGCCTCACGGGACAGACCAATGGACGGCGGGCACCAAATGGTAAAGGCAGGATGGTCAGAATGGCGGCGGCTGAGGCTGTCTCAAGTGAGGATGAGCTGGCAGCAGATGCAAGCGATTCAGCAGGAGCATACACAGAAGGCGCGGAAGACGTGGCTGCCCCGGTCACCTTAAGTCTGGTCGCGAGGCCAAAACACCAGGGCAAAAGAAAAGCCGCGTCTCAAACATCATCGCATCTACACATCTCAAAAAAGCCAAGGTTGGATAGGCCGCAACCCAGACCCTCGCCCCACGCGGGATCGTCACGACAGGGAGCGATCGATATGGAAAACGACCGCCTCCGGGCCAGACAAGCGCCCAAGCCCGTCTCTGCAGAGATGGCCGAGGCAATCGCCGCCATGGACCAAGAGATACGAGATGAGCAGCCCAAGAAGCGGGGCCGCGGGAGGCCCCCCAAGGCGGCGAAGAATGGTATGTTGTTTTGCATTACGGCCGTTGCAGGGTAGCCTGACCCACGCGCTCCTTTTTGCTTACACATACACGGCAGGTCATCAAGCTGTGGTTACGGCGGTCAAGTCGGGAAGTGCCAGTATTCCGGCGGCAGCCAGCGGACCCGGACCGGGAGTCAAGAGGCGCGGCCGGCCGCCCAAGAAACTCATGAAGCGTGTGCCCAAGTTGACTCCCTTCTGCTGCGAGTGGATCAGCAGTTCCACCAAGTATGAAGACGAAGATAACGACGACGACGACGACTCATCCGCCTTCGGAGGCGGTCCCTGCCCTGCTGAACTGCAGAATCTCGAGACTTTGCGTCGACATGTTTACATCGTCCACGGCTCCGAGTCGGCACCATATACCTGCGAATGGGGCAAATGCGCTTCTTCACTGGAACCCGTGACATTCGACAACGAGGGGGCGTGGACGGCACACATGGAGCACAAGCACCTGATTCCGTACTCATGGCACATGGGAGACGGCATCCAGAACCGTGGGATCGAAACGCGGGACATGTACAAGAACCCCGACAAGCTCCCTCGCTACCTCTTCTCGGCGGACGGGCGGCAGCAGGTCACGCCAAGTGTCCGCGATCAGCAGTTCGACGATGCGAGGGACGCACGGGAGCGGGCGACGAGGCTGCACGAGTTGAGAAAAAGGGTAGACGAAAATGCCGAGGCACCAGAAGAGCGCGAGCGGGCATACTTGGCCCTACCGCCAGTCTGATCAGACCTGAGACGAGTATCAAGGCATACAATACCCTTTATGTATCAAAGCAGGCTTTTGCTGTTGCAATACTTGAACAGAATGATTTTCATGTCAAGATACGATACCTCTTACTTACAAAGGAGGTATGAACCCACTACAACTATTGGTTTACTTCAGGAACAGGATGTCGCCTAATTCCGGGACATACGTACTCTGTAGTGATCTCTCTGCCTTTCTTTGTTTCTACTTGGTCCTGCGCGATAGCCTCACCATACACGATGTCGGTCGTTTGAGCCTCTAGCGGGCACGTGCATTTGTTTGTTTCGATCATCCAGGGGCAGATCAAATCAAAGTTTGGGATTATTACAAACCACTGGCTGAAAGTCCTGAAAGTCTCTTGAGACTTTCATGTCGTAGGTTTGCGTAGAGCGTATGCAGCAGAGCGAAGTACATATTCGTAATTGGATGTACATATTTCCAATTCAATGATTTTCTTTCTCTTGGCCCTTTCATGCTGCGTATCATGTCGCGCAGAGTTGTTTACCAATGAGCCTCTCTGCATGAACGGGGATCCTCAGCCTGGGCGACATGGGGGTGGGCAAGTCTCAACTGGTCAGACGACCCAGAAGACGTGGTTGTCGTCTGAAGTACTTGAGAGGGTAGTATTGTCGCATCGCATCGCGGCAAGTAACGATAGTTGGGGAAGGGCAACCTTGTCTCTCCCTGGGATTGGAGAGCCGGGGGATATTCTTTTTAGTGGAAAGCCTCATTGTTGCGCGTCGAATGAAACCCAACTCTGGCTCGATGCGTGTCATGGTGTATAGTACCGTGCTGCTGCACAGTAGATGGAAGTCGGCTTGAAGGTACCCGCCCGTACCGTACTCTCGATGGGTTCCGGACACAGCCATAATACCCAGGTAGAGAAAGGTTTTTTTTTTTGTTT
>JACVEI010000115.1:92297-116181 GCA_018115615.1 Pestalotiopsis sp. DP-2020a | reverse complement strand
ATCGGCATCCCGGATCAGATATTTGGCGCTGTTGACCATTCTTGGGAAAACGAAGATGTGCCCATCTCGCTCAACGATGTCGATCGCGTGACTGGCAGCAAGGACCAAAAGCTGAACTGGAAATTCTGGGACCGGCAGTTCTACTACGTAATGCGCAAGGTCGAGGAAGGGTGTCACATGGAATACGGAGAGGACGAGGTCGTGCCCATCGATATCGTGGATCGAAAACCAGCTGCGACCCTCACTCACACAAACCATGTCGACAAGGTAGTCATGCCCAACGAACCCGGAAGATTCCTGGGTCGACTGAGAATACCAGCGGCCAAGATACCGAGTGGTGTACCTCACACAGATTTCCTCAAGGAGGCAAGCTATACCAGCTTCACCCAGAACGAGCACATTGTCTCCTACTTTGCCTCGTATACGCATCTCGATTCCGTCTGCGTGTTAACGACGGCCCCGAGCGAATACAATCTCAAAACCGCGCTCACGAATATACCGGCACCATTAAAGACTCATCTGAAGCGAAATGGCCGTGTCCAGGTCATGAACTGGATACACTGCCTCGCAGACGCCGTGTGCTATCTTCACAGCAGAGGAGGATCGCACGGCAACATAAAACCAACATCTGTGGTCTTCGACTCTGATCACAGAATACTACTCACCGACCGGTCGATTCTGAGCTTGGAGGGAGTACCAATCTCGTCCGAGAGAACGGCCTTCAACAAGGAGATATACGACTACGCCGCCCCCGAGCAGTGGGCCCGGCCAACGAGTACTGCGAATCTGTACACCAAGAGCGTACCGACCTCGCCCTCGGCGTCGTCTTCCAGCTCCGGGAGCTACACGTTCTCGATCAACAAGGGCGCGCCGGGCTACGCCGCGACGCAGCACCACGTCCTGCAGCAGCCGGACCCCCAGGCGGCCGACATCTTCTCCATGGGCTGCATCATGCTGGAGCTGCTGGGCTTCCTCTTCAGCAAGCGGTCGTCCAAGTCGTTCGCGTCGCACCGGGGCGACAAGCACCGGCACGCGGGCAGGGGCGGCGCGCCGCTCGACGCCTCGTTCCACAAGAACCTGGGCCAGGTCGAGTCGTGGATGGCGGCGCTGGCCCGGGAGGCCGGCAAGAAGAACAAGGAAGACGACGCGTTCGTGCTCCGCGGCGTCGCGCCGCTGCTGCAGATGGTCGCGCGCATGCTCTCGGCCGCGCCGCACGACCGGCCCTCGGCCCACGCCGTCGAGCGCCACATGTACCAGGTGCTGACGGAGCACTGCGGCATCGCGGAGCCGCACTGCGTGCACCAGTACGAGAACGCGGCCGCGGGCCTCTCGGCGGGCCTCGAGAACATGCGGATAGGGAGGGCGGGATCCGACGAGGGCGAGTCCCTCTTCTCCATCGCCGCGAGCGGCAGCGCCGTCGGCAGCCGCCGCGTCAGCCGGCAGAGCACCCGGACGGTGACGATGACGGCGGCCGGGGCAGGAGGCCTGCCGCGGAACAGCCACCTCTCGGTCGCCGAGGCCGTGCCGAGGGGCCACCGCGCGATGCAGAACTCGATCGCGTCGACGGCGACCCAGTGGGGCGTCCCGTACGCGGCGCTCGAAGATGCGGCGCAGACTTGAAAGTTCATAACGGACAACGGCAGTGGCTTTTGGAAATACAATACCCGCCCGAACAACGTGCACTCATGATGGCTATACGAGGATTTATGACTTTTCTATGTATTTCTTGTCCATATTTCATGTCTTATTTCTTTTACTTTTCCAACTCGAGATGAAGGGTTCAAGGTCGAGGGTTAAGGTAGAGACGGGAGGAGAGATCTGGGAGTCCTCGAGTAGGGCTGAGTGCTGTCATGTTCCAGTAGCACATGAATCAATCTTACAAATGAAGTTCATCTCGGAGTTTAATGATTGTACGGTAATCGCTTTGCCAATAAGAGTACAGTACAACGGTCGGAAAGTTTACAGCCGTTGAACTTGCTTCTTCGGCATGGGCCGTAGCGCTTACTGTATCGATTGAATTGGTATTTTCTCTTATATCAACATGCACTCCGTGTCGGACCAAGTATGATACTACGGACCAGGAGGAACACAATCATTTCTCCTTTCGCACAAAATCTTACCGACCAGGTCATGCTCATTTGTACGTGCAGAGTCTGTCCAGGGGAAAAAGACGCCCGTGGAACAAGGAGGAGGATGCGTCCCAGAGTCTGTATCTGAGACAGATCGCAGGGTATCGTCACCATCACATCCTTTCGAAGGAATTGCGTCGGGCAGCACATTACAGCTCAACGGCTCCTGTCGTGCTTGACGGGTAACAGACGTCTGTCACTTTGGTATATCACACACACCCGAGCGAAACCAGTCTATGTATGTCTTAGTCAATGTTGAGGCTGAAAACCCGTCGAGAGGCGGCTGAAAGTCGAAAAAGGTTCGACAATTGATCTCGTTTGTTTCCCATTTCGTCTCGAGAAGAAAAGTCAATTGATACAAGATGCTTGACGCGCCGGTAATAAAGCAAACAGCTTTGCAGTCCCGGTATGCATGCTTTGTACATACAATATAGCCCAGGGGTGGTGGAACAACAAGCGAGATGCGAAATGCAATGCAACAGATTGTTGGGCATATTGCTCCGAAAGTTTTTGCTGACCACTTTGCAGCTAGGTTAAGCAATTTGACCCCCCTGGCCGTTTTGGCTCCAAAAAGCTCCCCCCGGGCTCCCCAAAGGCGCGTCCAGACCGAGATGGTTCGCGACATGCNTTGCAGCTAGGTTAAGCAATTTGACCCCCCTGGCCGTTTTGGCTCCAAAAAGCTCCCCCCGGGCTCCCCAAAGGCGCGTCCAGACCGAGATGGTTCGCGACATGCTTGCGTCATCAAGAGGCCCAAGGAAACAGAGCAGATTTGGGAAGACAGCTCAGAGAGACGAGAATATCCCCCGGTCAGTTCGGCGCCAACGCGGTTTCTCGACTTGCGGCTATTGAATCTTCCCCCATGGCAGACGAAAANCTTGCGTCATCAAGAGGCCCAAGGAAACAGAGCAGATTTGGGAAGACAGCTCAGAGAGACGAGAACATCCCCCGGTCAGTTCGGCGCCAACGCGGTTTCTCGACTTGCGGCTATTGAATCTTCCCCCATGGCGGACGAAAAAGAAGCAGCCGGGAGCATGGATTTGGCACTACCAGCAGGTAATTTCACTTTGATGCCATGGCCCAAGAAGGCCGGAGCTGTTTTACCTGGAATTGACTGGCAGCTGGACGCGACAGAGAAAACAAAATGCATGGTTATTTGCAGTCGGTGCCAATTTCGCGACAAGTGTGCACTGTGCACTGATCCTACGGGTGATTTTCCCAGGTTCATGCATATTGGGTAGAGTAGAACATATCACCAATATGGGAATGAGGAAGGAGTTCAAGTGGAACCCGGTAGCAGCATTCCGATCTGCTGCACTGATGCTCGAGTGTTTGAAAAAAGGCGAGGACCCAGACGGTTGACGAGCCGTGCCTCTGAGCGCTTGAGCGCCTCTGTAGAAGCCCACGCCCTCGCCCAGGCGCTCGGCGCTGGGATCAAGCAAATGACAAGACGGGTGGCCACAGCGGCAGCGCGGGTGACGATCACGTTTCGACGATCTGGAGAAAATGGGAAAAGAAAAGGTCTTGGCAGTTTTTATGCGCTATAACGTGCGTATGTACCTGAATAAGGCTTCTGTTATGCACTTAACTGTATCTCAAAAAAAGGAGTTATACATATATTTAACTTTGTTAGTCTGTTCGGTGGAATCGTTCCTGGATGGGAGGAACCTCTAAAAATTCGAAAGAGGCGACTCACCTCTGCTTCTTCCTCAAAACTATTTTCTTAGATCTCCTGATGTGGGCCAGATATGGTTCAGACCAGAAACGGGGGGGAAAGACCACATCTCGAAACAAACGGGTGACAGGTTTGACAGATCATTCGGTACCGAGTAGCACGGAGAGACTCGAGAGATATTCGTACGACCTGGGTATTGTACGACTCCAATCTTGAACCAGCTGATGAGACCTCTCCATGGGGAAAGTTTTCTCTTCTGACAAGATGCATGTCTGAAGAGGCTGGGATGGTCTTTTCTGATCTCGATATCCTTCTCGCTGCAGGCCCCGCTGGGTATTACCGCATCATGACAGGAAAACAGGGGGTGTGGGCAATCAATCGGCACGAATCCGGGACAGATCTGGGAAATCTAGGGAAACAAAAAATTGTTCGAATACGNGGTATTACCGCATCATGACAGGAAAACAGGGGGTGTGGGCAATCAATCGGCACGAATCCGGGACAGATCTGGGAAATCCAGGGAAACAAAAAGTTGTTCGAATACGGATTGCCATCGTCCATCATAAGTCTGTAGTGCAGCCAGCAGCGAGTAGAAGCCGTCTAAGCGGTTGCGAAGGGGGCGCCAGTCCGTTCTAGCCGTCGTGCTGTAGTGGCTATCAACGTAATGTTGGTTGCCCAAGAGCCCGCCTAGCCAGTCAGGACGGTGGTCGCTAGGACTCGTTGCGGCCTAGCAGACTGCCACAAGAACACGATCGCGGTAATTGAAGTCCTTTGGATATGCATTGCATCTGCAGCCCATTCGCAGCACCAGGAAAGAATCCGCTCTGCCTCTGGCCTCGTAGCCTATCACACCGGCGATCCACCCACGCTTTCGTCCAAGAACCAAGGAAAGTCAGGACCAAGTTCAGGTCCCGGATAAGGTCGCCAGCAGCGCTGCGGCCAATCACAAAGCACGCACGCTCCCCTAGCAAGCCTAGGGCCTGTCAAGGAAACCAGCGAGCCGTTTGATGCAGACAGGGGCCAAGACACTGATGAGAGACACCAATCGAGTCTTCTACAGCGGAAATCCTCAGCTGCGATTATTATTGCTCCGACCAGCTCTGAAGGCTCTGAGCCCTGCCTTCTTCCTTGACAATCATGGATCACCGCCAAGCCAGCTAGCTGTTCGGAGCACTGCGTAGCTTGCGTAGTGCCCGTACCTTGGGCGTCCCATTCGAATCGCCCCCCCCATGGGCCATGTAATACTAGAGCGGTAGTGTAGTGGAGGCAAACACCAGGTAGCCGGTAGTACCTGTGGATTCTCGATCATGGCTCTTCTCGGTCCTTGTCCGTCCCCGAGTACATACATACTACCGAGTACTTCCTCTCCTTCCTTCCCACTCGCTCCACTTGCTTGATATCCTCTTTCCCATCTCTCTTTCTCTCGGATCTCCACGCCGGCGCTGTTGGATAATAACAGCACCTAGTCCCTCGTTCTTGCGGAGACAATCTGGAGTTGCAAAGCGGTCAAGGTTGTTGCTGCTCTCTTCGTTTGTTTTGTTGGATGGGTCCATCGATCGCTCTTACATATACTCCCTAAAGCCTGCCTAACCTAGCCTTCTTTCCCTTGACGACTTCCTCTCGCTTCCTGTCTGCTTTGCCCTTCGCTCGCTCCCGGTCCCTCGGCGCGTCACTCTTCCTTTGACTTTGACGAAACAGACCAGCTCTGCTTCAACTTGCGTTCAGGAACGGCCAGATCCTCTTTGGAAGAGTCTCAGGACCAAAGTCATCCCGCAACACAGACTGCTCGTGTCGAAAGTAGTCGTGTTATACCTCAGCCGCAGCACCTGGCTTTGATATCAATTCAACTACCTCTCCTGATCTTTTTGGATTTTTTTTGGAACTGGTTTTTGGCNACACAGACTGCTCGTGTCGAAAGTAGTCGTGTTATACCTCAGCCGCAGCACCTGGCTTTGATATCGATTCAAGCCTACCTCTCCTGATCTTTTTGGATTTTTTTTGGAACTGGTTTTTGGCAGACGACTTTTGAGTTTCTATCACATCTCTCTCTCGCTCAACCTCGCCCTCAAACACGTGCTGGAAAGTTTGTGTTGGATTATACTCTATCCCGCTTACACAATGAGGTCCTCCGTCTTGCTCTCGGCCGCTCTTGGCAGCGCCACCACCTCGGCCTTGGCTACCATTGAGGCTGTTGGTAGCAAGTTCTTCACCAGCGATGGTGACCAATTCTATATCAAGGGTATGCTTTCACCATCTGCCAATAGTCCCCTGAAGCATGCTTTCTAACATACAGCTAGGCGTTGCATACCAGCTGGTATCTACTGATCCTCTGATCGACACTGAGCAGTGCCAGAGAGACGCGAGCTTGATGCAGGAGCTAGGTGCCAATGCCATTCGTGTCTACCATATCGACCCTACGGCCGACCACGATGGTTGCATGCAGGCTTTCGCTGACGCTGGGATCTATGCCATGGTTGATATGGACACCTTCTCGACTTACATCCTTGCCGTAGGTTACATGCCTTTGCGCTATTCGCTCTCCTACCTTTGGTCACCCCGAGACTAATACTCCCTCTAGGAAGATCTTTATTGGAACCAGACCCAGTTGGACCATTACGCAGCTGTCATGGATACTTTCCAGGGCTACGACAATCTACTCGGTCTCTTCGTCGGCAATGAGATCATCACCTCGAACGGTCAATCCCTTGCCGCCCCCTTCATCAAGGCTGCTGCCCGCGACCTGAAGGCTCATCGTAGCTCCAAGGGATACCGTGAGATCCCCATCGGCTACTCTGCCGCAGACATTGCCGAGCTTCGCCCCATGCTCCAGGACTACCTGACCTGCGGCGGTAACGCTTCGGAGAACATTGACTTCTTCGGCCTCAACTCATACGAGTGGTGCGATCCCGCCACTTACGCGACCTCTGGCTATGCGAACCTAGAGGACGATGCTGCCAACTTTCCCGTCCCCATCTTCTTCTCGGAGACTGGATGCAACGTGCCGGGCCCTCGTACCTTTGAGGACCAAGCTGCCATTTTCGGTTCCGAGATGGTCAATGACTGGAGCGGAGCTATCATCTACGAATGGATCCAGGAAGCCAACAACTACGGTCTGATCTCATATGGTCCCACTGTTGCCGCCACCGTGGTCGGCACGAACATCGATGGCGGATACAGCCGAGCCGGCACTCCGACTCCTGTTTCCCCCGACTTTAGCAACCTCAAGAGCCAGTGGGCAGCTGCTACGCCTACTGGTGTTGCCAAGTCCGACTACGATACCTCGAGCGTCTCGACCCGATCCTGCCCGGCTTCGACCGCGAGCGGCTGGCTCGTCGATGGCAACGTTGCACTGCCCACCGTTGGAGAGACCTTCTCCGGCACAGCATACTCGACTGTCCCTTCAGCTACGGGCACTGCCGCCGCCGCTGCCGCTACCACCTCCAGCACCAAGAATGCCGTTTCTGGAACTAAGGAGTTGACCGGCATGGCTGCTGGTCTTGCGGGCGTCATGATGATCTTTGCATTCTGGCTATGATCGCCAGTAAACCTATCTGCCTGTGGATGATCCACGGTGATTTACTCCAAACTTTATTTCTACGCGTGCTAGCCACGGACTACTACTACTCAAGTAGCAATGGTATTGCTGATAGGCACCATTGGAGATACCCCCGCCACGTTGCGCTGGAGGTTTGATGCATTGCATGCATTTAGTACGAGATACGGCATTTTACGCGGCTTTGAGCTTTTGCATTCAGGTACATACGATTATTTTGGGATGCTCGCACATTTATCATAGAAGCCGCGCATAGTTGGCATAGAGCAACTGCGAATCGGATTGGGTTTACTCAGGGACCCTGGAATAAGTAAAGGATACTTGCTTTCAACTCTCTAGTCTTGAGGATGCGAAGAAGCCTTTTCTGTGGAGGATCGCGAGCTGCNAACTGCGAATCGGATTGGGTTTACTCAGGGACCCTGGAATAAGTAAAGGATACTTGCTTTCAACTCTCTAGTCTTGGAGGATGCGAAGAAGCCTTTCTGTGGAGGATCGCGAGCTGTGGCAAGACAATGCACAGAGCATCAAGCACGGCTTTACCTAATTGCTAATGGCAGTCGAGATGAGATACCCCAAGCTGTCTACACAGCATACAATGAAACCATCTTCCAAATTACTTGATTGTCCCCGGTCTGTATGCGACTGTTGCTCAACCCATGACATGACATTCATGGTTCGATGCAGGAACGCTTCGGAACATGTCAAGTGGAACAAGGCTACAGCTACCTCTTCCCAAGCACCTATGACATCTTCTATTATCCAAAACCGGAGTTACTGCTCGACGATCAGATTTCAGCTTCCTCAAGATATGTCTCATACAAGCGGGAAGGCACTATGCCCGCTGCTGAATACATGAACAAGGTCACTTCCCTTTCTCGTCCTGAAGTCAGGCAATGTTGACATCACAGAAAGCTGCAGGCTTGACCCTTCTTGGCCTTTGCCCGCTCGTAGCAGCTTTATAAATTGCCCAATTCCTCATCTCCCTACTGTACTTAGAACCTCAACATTAGCAGTACATTCTGTCAAGACAATACTGTACGTTCCTATCGAAACAGCACAAGCATCATTAAGACGCATCCATCCCCAACATTCAGCCAGAGCCTGAAGCAACGCAAACATGGAAAACTACAAGCCCAGAAATCCAGCCGTCCCGCTGTCGTCATACCGTCACCAGATGAAGCAAGAGTCCGACGAACTCAACTGTCCATCCCACAACCGCCAGAGATGGCCCGTCGACAGGACCTGGCCCGAGTGGCACGCCTAGCTGCCGATGCAACGTCGACCAAAGTTCCGCTGGGCCCTTGCCGTCGCGCTGGCCGTGCTCATCATCGCCGTCCTGATCCTCGGCATCGCGTACGGGACGCAATACTACGCCAGGTACTTCGTGGCCCAGACGACCGAGGCTGTCAAAACCATGACGGGCGGGGGCTTCAGCACTCGATCGACACTGCCGCGTGCTACAGCTACATCGACGTGGGCTGTGGGCCTGGACGATCAAGATGGCCCCTCGGATGTCGTGTGGAAGAGAGAGAAGAAGGACGAGGATGATGGGTATGAGATGTTTGCCGCGAGGTACACGCCCATGATTCATCAGACGACGCCTTGTTTGGAGGAGTATGGGTGTGCCAAGCTCTATCAACCTGTAAGTTATGCTCACCGTGTCCCCACGTCTTTGGCTTGTCTATACTCTCAGACAACGCAGTCACCTCCGAACACAAAGGTTAATCAATCGTGTATCCCAGGCCATATGCTGCGATGCAGGTCTCTTCTATCACAAGACAGACTTCCATCTGAGCAACTCGGGCATCTACTGCAGCAACAACGAGACCTTCCCGCTGGACGGCCATCTCACGGGCACCATATGCCCTCGCGGGCTTCAGCACTGCATTCATGACGGCGGTGGTTGCTGTCCCCCACACAGCAAGTGCTCCTAGGAGGGGTGTCTCGTCTACAACAACCACGAGGGATTGCCAGGCACCACGGCCTCGTCGGCTCCTCCGGCCAGCAAGACTACGGACGGGCCGCCCTACATGGCTACAGTCTACAAGATTGGAGAGGTCCCAGAAGCAGCGGCTAGATGCACGCGAATTCCCCTGCTGGACTGTTTGGTAGTTGTTGGTGTGGTGTTCTTCTTGCTTGGGGCATGATGAATTGGAAGGACAGAGTTTGAATCATTACAAGTATACACGTAGCTGAAGATCGGTAGTGCTCCTAGGAATCACCTATTCATTGCTTTCAATCTGCTCCGAGGCTTGCATGAACCAAAATCTGCAAACTTGGTGTGACGGACGCATACTGATTATGGCAGGTCTTGGATGACATGACACCTTTTGCACGTTTTTATTTTATTTTATTTTTTTACTCTGATGAAGTTTTGGGTGGGCTGCGATCCTGCGTCTACTAATATGCATGCATGAATTCATTTTTAGTAGCACACCAAGCTGAAAGGAATATTCGAGTAGAATATCGAATGCAGGAGTAACTGCCAGGTCGATCTGCTTATGTAGGTTGGAACAAAAGTTATTTATGGCTGACTTATACAGGAAGCGCGCCGAGCGGCAGGCGCGGTTTCAGATGTCATGCGGGAGACCTGGGTTGCGACACTGACGCGTAGATCATTATGCACGGCGATCGGGAATGATGTGAGCGATGTAACCGTAGGGCTGTCGAGTTACAGAGACGTCGCTGCAAGCAGAAAAAGATCGGATGGCTTCTGGAAAGATGGTTGACTTGAGATTTTGCAGATGAGATGGGATGGACGGATTGGGAAAACCTATATAGTGCACGTCCATCTGTATGGATGGCAAGTTGCTTGGTTATGATAGTGCGATTTGGTTGGGCAGATTTTCCAAGTATATAGAAGGACGCCAAGACGGTTGCAATTGAGCTTAATATGTACCATTCCTTATAGTATTGATCAACTTTCAATTCCCCACGCACTCGCCTCTATACAGTTTCAACCAAGATCCATAGAGCGGCACCATGCCCGGGGAATGCTGATGCGGGATGTGTCGGAATAAGCCAATGGGACTTGAAATTCGGTTTCGCGACCGAGATTTCCTTAACTGTTTTCAAGGGAAAGCTTGGGATCATTCCAGGTCATCGAAAGCCGTCGCATGAATCTCGGCCCAAATCCTCCTATCTGGTCTTTGTCATACATGCTTCGGTGAGGCTGAAACGCGGGCATCTCGCATATGGATGGTGCAGAGGCACACCTGAGAGCTGCTTATCTCTGGTCCTTTCCATTGGCATAATTCCAATAATTCAACCTTGCTTTTTTCCTATTTCAAATATTCTGAATGGCCTATACCATGCTGCTTTGATCACCAATACTACACGAGCATTATTAGTCGGTTGACCATCCGTCTCGTCATCCTCGCATAAGACAAGCGTGCCACGAGGGTGCCGATGAGACGCTCGACATCCCGGCGCAGATCATGATTCCTGAAGGCTNGTGCAGAGGCACACCTGAGAGCTGCTTATCTCTGGTCCTTTCCATTGGCATAATTCCAATAATTCAACTTTGCTTTTTTCCTATTTCAAATATTCTGAATGGCCTATACCATGCTGCTTTGATCACCAATACTACACGAGCATTATTAGTCGGTTGACCATCCGTCTCGTTATCCTCGCATAAGACAAGCGTGCCACAAGGGTGCCGATGAGACGCTCGACATCCCGGCGCAGATCATGATTCCTGGAGGCTNCATCCGTCTCGTCATCCTCGCATAAGACAAGCGTGCCACGAGGGTGCCGATGAGACGCTCGACATCCCGGCGCAGATCATGATTCCTGAAGGCTATAGCCTTTAGTTATAAGCTAACGGCAGTTGCGCGTAATACGCGCAACTGCCTCCGCTTGCAGGATACCGTCCTTTTGGCAGTCAAAAGATCGGTCTTCCTGGCAGTGCTAGATTTTGGAATTTTAGACCAAAATCTAGTTTTATAATAATATGGCGTTTTGGGTCCGAGGTTACCGCTCGGGTAGAAAATAAAATAAAAACACGAATATAAACTCGATCGGAACCAAATAATAAGGAAATTAAAAGCAAATATTATATAATATTATATTTTAAATATATTTGCAATCGAACAAGAGCTAAAAATATTGTACCGGTACGAACTAGAATTATCGTTTTCGAAAAATTGCAGCGAAAGCATCTAATAGGCTGCTAACGCCACGCCAAGCTTTGTGGCCNCCGCTTGCAGGATACCGTCCTTTTGGCAGTCAAAAGATCGGTCTTCCTGGCAGTGCTAGATTTTGGAAGCTAGATTTTGGAATTTTAGTCCAAAATCTAGTTTTATAATAATATGGCGGTCCGAGGTTACCGCTCGGGTAGAAAATAAAATAAAAACACGATTATAAACTCGATCGGAACCAAATAATAAGGAAATTAAAAATAATTATTATATAATATTATATTTTAACTATATTTGTAATCGAACAAAAGCTAGAAAATATTGTACCGGTACAAACTAGAATTATCGTTTTCGAAAAATTGCAGCGAAAGCATCTAATAGGCTACTAACGCCACGCCAAGCTTTGTTGCCGTACACCGCCGTCAGAAAAGAGTAAGATCCTCTATCCTTACAACGTCTGTCTCACTAATTCGCCGCGACACAAGGCCTTCCTTCTCACCGGCGCTTGAGTCTTGACTCTTGTCAGAGACGGGGCTCGGTATCTACTACCTTGGGACCCCTAGATCAGACGAGTCGGGACGAAAACTATCTCTGACCTGCCCGTTCCTTCTCATCGTGCCGTATCTTGATACCATCCAGCGAGAAAGCCCCGAACAGTTTCAGAAGTGAGGCCTCGTGACAAATGGAAAGTGGCCTTCGTGTACATGGCTAGATTCGCGGGATGTCTGAACAGATGTGGAAACATCCACCACATGCAATAGGGTGGCCGTGCTCATGCAATATCATCGCACCCGAGATTTCTGGTAGGTATTTTCATGACCGCTCTTTCAAGAATGACGAAAGTTGTTGCGAGTTTCAACGTTCCGGTGGGATCTTCAAGCTCGCGTGATCATGCAACCCACCCATCCGCAAGCGGGGGGACGGAGAGCACATCTGATAGATCTCTTGTTTTACGAAGATAAAAAGCCAGCGCGCTCCTCCCCGTTTGTCCCGACGGGTTTCACTACCGCCTCGTGGGCGCCGTTCTGAGTAGCCATACACACCGTCGCGCAAGCCTGATACCGACATCATGTCTCTCTTCCTCTGCCGCCGGACAGACCACCTCAACGGCCGCGGCCGGCTCTTCAGACCTGAGCTGGACGACTCGCTCTGCGCGTCTTACCTCGAGGCAGCAGAGAAGAGCCGCAAAACGATTCCCGAGGAGATGTCCTTTGAGGAGATTATCAAGAACGTCACGTCCCCAGTGAGTGTCACCACTCGACCACGAGCGCTTCCTGCAGCGTTCAGAATAAAGACTGACAGCATCAACGCAGCCCCGCTCGCTCAACGACTTCATGGACTACCTCGTCGAGGTCGGGCACGGCGCCGAGTGCCTGCAGTTCTTCCTCTGGTACTGCGGCTACGTCGAGCGCTGGTGCAAGCTGCCCCGGGACCAGCGCGACCTGGCGCCCATGTGGCGCCACAGCCACCACAGTGACGACGACGATACCAAGCAGCAGCGCAAGCAGCACGCGCGCACGCGGAGCTTCCCCGAGAACATGGAGCGGTTCAGCCGCATCTTCACCATCCTGGAGAAGAAGCCCAAGGACGATAACTCCGATTCCACCAGGGCCACGGGCAAGACGACGTCGACGAATTTCTCGCGGCCGCGGATCCTGTCCCCGGGGATTACAGTCGAGAAAAAGGACGAAACCGAAGAAGACGGGCCCGACGAAAACCCGTGCCCACCACCATCCTCCTCACAAACCCCGACCCAGCCCTTGCGGGACGAAATCTTCCGCGTCGCGCACCAGTACATCTTCACGGGCGGCGAGCGGCAGCTGCGCCTGACGCCCCGGGACCGGACGGCGTGCATCCGCGCCGTCGAGCAGACGACGCACCCGTCGGCCCTGCTGCCGGCCTTTGCCGCTGCCGAGGCCATGCTGCGCGGCCGCTGCCACCCGGCGTTCGTCCGGTGGAGCGCGTCCAACGGTGGTGGTGGTGGCGGCGGCGGCAGATCGCGGATGGCGTTTTCTGCGCTCATTTCGCCTGGGCGGAGGTGAGGAGGAAGATGAAAACGGATGGCTGTCTCCGGCGACACATCAGGTTGGCAGTGCTTTTATATTATCGCTGAAGTTGATGGCATTACAACTTCACAATGGCCATCCAGAGAAGGATTTATGTGGGTGGCGGGACGGAGTAGCCCGCTCAAGCAGCTATGTGAGGAACGTGTTGGGCGGGAATCTTGTTTCTTGATACCATGGTTGTTTCACAAGCTGACATAAGTAAACCTTAGACAGCAATGATGATGTACGATACTCTAACAAGAGTCTCTCAATCGTATTCCGTGGGAACAACCTATTCTGGTCTCTCAATAATATTCTATGATGGCTGAACCACAAAATTCACCTCGCAAAACAAAAGGCTCTTTGTGACGCTTCAAATTTCTTGTTGGCAGAAATGTTTGACAATTTTATTACTGCATAGTACCTACTCCCAATGTCGATGAAAGGGGTCAATTAATGAAGGTTCGTCTGTATCAATCAGATCCCAATATGTGTTCGCCTGTCCAAACGTGTAACGCCATGTCTCGGAATGAGCGCATGGTGCCTTGGGAGAGTTTCTCTAGTCTCCATTGATCGAGTATTGGTAGACAGCTCTTGAGTAGATGAAAACCCCGAGGGGGCCGTAGGGCAGCAGGGTCAAACATAAACCGACGACGCAGTATGGAATCGGTTATGATTCCTTTCTTTGCGAGAAGTTGGAGAAGCCACAGAGAAACAGGGCCATCGTCGTCTCGGTAGTCGATACTGGGGTGAAGTGTCGTCGAACGTCTTATCCGAGACATTTCCACATAAGGTAAGCGTCCACAGGGCTCTGTCTGAATCCAAGGGCATGGACCGGATGGAATGCCAAACTTGGTCCTCTTGGAAGCCTGGCTTTTGTTAAAAATGGTCGAAATATCCGCAAACTCTCGTACGCAGGTGTTCTCCCATGGAGGAAGCTCACTCCAGAACGAATGCAGTGGCGATCCGGGCAGCTGGTCGTCCTTAAAGTCCATCGGCAGCAAGATGGCAATGATCCCTAAAAGGCAGATGCAGCGCAGGATTCGATGATTTTCCCTTTCAGAAAAATCCGATTCAATTAGAGAAGCCGTGGAGGCACCCATCGCCACTTTGACCTTGAACTCAGCCATAAGATGTTTTTTTGTCTCATGATCCTCGAGTGCTTCCCTGCATAGTCCCAGGTTCCAGGAGTATTCCGGGATCGGCTGCGCCGTGCTGCCCAGTGCCAAGTAGGTCCGACTGAAGTTCGAGACCATTTCCGTAAACACTCCACGTGAGCAACCTAGCTCGAAATCGTCGTTGCCGAGAAACGGCCTCTAACTCATCCGTCGAGCAAATATCTTCACAGCGGCCCAGCGAAGGCTCTCTTGCCCCATGTCGGCCTCGAGGTAATAATAGAGGAGTTTGTACTTGTTTGGAGTGTAGATTCTGGCAAAGCGAGTGTTGCTCAGAGCGAGATTTACTGCATTGTCGTAGCTCTCCTTGAAGGTTTTGCCGGCAACCGCGCGGAATATCTTCATGAAAATTGCTTCCCGATCTGCAGGGACAGCGTCCAGCGAAAGGTATAGGTCGTTCATCTCGAAAAGGACGGTAGCGCTGAGCTACGAACTTGGTCAATGCCTAGGCACGTGGCGTATACCTGATGTAATAAAATGTCTCGCTCTTACCAATTTGGAGATGGGTATGCGAACTCTACTCTTGGAAATGAGAAGTTAGAAGAGGAGTGAATAGTCGTTTAGAGAGTCTGCGAAGATGGATATCTCATGTTCGGTAGACGAATTTCGAGAAGTAACGTATGCCGGCAATGGCTGTTCTGATCGTATTGTCCCGGATTTATATTTTCCGTTGGGTGTTCATTGAAGAAACATGATATGCACAAGACTTGGGGAAACAAGAATTCCTGGGCAAGACGAGTGGCTGATAATTCAAGGGAAAGTGTTATGGACAATGACTGCCCCAAATGACCTTGGAGCAGATTGAGTGTCGTCATGTATCCATGCCTCTTTCCTCATCTCACCCGGATGGTCGCTTCTTTGACGGGCCGTTGCCGTTCTACATTACGCCTTACATGATGAGATGCACTGATGCACTCTCAGCCTAGGTAGGTACTTGCTCAGATGCTGATAGCGATTGAGACTTGCGATCTGCGCAAACAGTGTTATGGTTCTTCTTTTGAAGGGCGGATTGCGCTGACCTCAAGAGTATGCTGCCCGTTCTTCTTGGTAATGAACAAAATTGCCACCATCGGCGTTGTATACACCACTAACCATAGGTACTCGACAGACCACAATTAAGATGCCATTATGTACAGCATGGTAATTTGCTGCATGATTCTTGTTTTACTTGTGAGGACGTCAACAAATACATGGCTTACTCATAGTATACGCCATCAGTATACGCCATCAATGATGGCATTTAGGCAGTCGTTTAATGAACTCCGTATATCGCAGCCGCGAAGGTGCATCTAATAATCGTCGTCCGATCAAGTTGAGAGAGATAAGCAACCATGTAACTTTTTCTTATTGAAAAATGGTCTGCTCTTCTCGGCGTGGGTAGCCGAATTGGCAGCAAAGACAGATGCAGTATAGTCGATCTCACGCCCACCCCCGCAATCAATCACGACATGCCCCGGACCCTGCTCAGTGCTAACCAATGGCCATTTCGTGAAGCGATAACGAGCTTCCTATTTCGCCTCTAGCACCTCAACTTTCGGGTCGCTCTTGTCCAGACGTGCATTGGATCTCGGCCGGGGCCCCGCGCAGGAGGTACATGACTTTTCTACCAGAGCACCGCATGCTTCTGAAGTAGCGCAGAGGTCGGAATGTTTCTGCCTGGCGAGCCCTGCATATTGCGGCTTACGACTTGTTTCTTGGGCGCGGCGAAGGAAAGACGCACGAAATCGGCCTGGACTTTTGTGCAGCATGGGGAGACACAAGATACGTCAGCCGAAGAGTCGGTAGGCGTTTATCGGACGGGGATGATCTGACGAGTGAGTGCATGGAATGATTATCGCTCACCATGCCGGCGGTCATCCACAACTACCTGCTACATACTCTACTGCTTCACAGCTGCACGCCCAATCCGCCTGGCTGAATTGGTTGCGCAACTGATTCATTATTTTCTCCGAGCTTCTTCAAACTGCCGTGCGTGTCGTGTTTGGATCGGGAAGAGCCCAGGGATCATTTTACCTCACCATTGCGGTAAGACTGGTCGAGTCTGTTTCGCGTAGCTCCCAGCTGCTCTTGGCGATAGTTTCAACCCCCGCCAAGCCCGTTTCAATCGCCAAATCATGCCCGCCTCTCCCTCTGAAGACCTGTACTTCACGGGCGGCGAGCACGATGATGGTCACAGTGATTACGCAGATCAGCTCTCGCCCTCGGACGGTTACTTTGCCACGGGTCCCTCGTCCAATGTCAACAACGTCCCAAGTATCATGGTCCCCGACCCCACCGTCCGGGAGTCACAGTCGCAGTCTGAGAACAAGGACGAAGCAGAAGCCAACAAGGCCCTCCAGGCCAGGCAGGAGTCTCTGTTAAATAGCACGGCCCGCGGCGACTCGCAACCCCAGGCTCTGTCCGCCAGAGACTTTATCGATTCCCAACTGCAGAGGTCGGCGCCGTCCACGCGATCCGACTCTACTAGAGACCAGCCGCCGACTATATACACGCCGCCCACCTCTTATGCGCCCTCGTCGTCGACTGCTACGTCACATCCTGCGTCAACTTCCAGGCAGCCATATAGGCCCTCTCCGTCTCCGGGCCGCACCCTCTCTCTATATTCCGAGGCGCCCCCGGCCTATACGCCTTCTCACACTGCCACCACACCCCTCTCACCCAGTAGAGAGGCCGACCAGATCTCCAATTACGGCTCCATCTCATCGTCGTCATCCAGCATGGGCATCGAAAATGAACGCCTCCTTGGGAGGGACCCCGAGAGCATGGGCGAGCCGGGAGGAGAACCAGCATACTCACCACGCTGGAGCAGGCGGATCAGGAAGAGGTTCCCGTGGCTCAATTGGAAGATAGCCTTGTTCGCCTTGGTGTTATTGGCCGTGACGTTCGGCTTCTTGATACACGGGTATAAAGCTGTGAGGGGGGACTCGGTAAGTCCAAATGTCTCATGCCAGCTTTATATGTGGGTGGTCATACTAAACAAGACGCATAAAGGGCAAAATAATCAGGCCAGCATTACCCGAGGAGGGCGACAAATCACCCTCGGAGCCAACGACGCCGGACGAGCCTTCAGATCCGGCGCAGCCAGGGTCGCCGGCCCAACAGCCGCTGCAAGGAACATATTGTCAAGATGCCAAATATCGCTTCACCGACCAGATAAGTGCGTGGCAATTTTCTCATCACCATAGTGTGCAAATGTGCTGACTCAACATGATATAGTGGCTGTGGATTTTAGCAAGGGAAAGAATCTTAAATTTGTTCAAGGAGTGACTGGTCACTCTGGAAACATGAACGTTCGAGCGGGCGGTCAGGTCAACCTTCGAAAACTTGACGAAGGAGGATACCCTCGAGTCGTCGTTGAGATCATCACCAATGATGACCTCCTGCGACTCGACAGCTATATCGACCCAGATGATCAGGAAATGAGCATTACTGTGCCAAAGAAGTTCCTGTCCGACAATACGGAAGAGGGGCCTTGTGTGGAAATGCGAGCCACCATTTGGGTTCCGCAGGACGCCGAGTTGCAGCAGCTGCTCATTGGGACGGTTCATCTCGACATTTTGACCCTTGATGACCTCTCTATCCGGGTTGAGGAATACACCAAGCTGTCCTCGACGATTGGCGAGATCGCGGCCGGCCTCTCCAAGCCAAAGACTTATGAGCTTCCCCCGAGTTCTGGAAGTGATGCTCCCGACTTCACATTCGTCCCAGCAAAGGAGTCGTACGTGTTTGATTCGAGGATCATTGAATTGTACAGCACCACTGGTGGTGTGAGTGGAAACTGGCCGCTGTATGACGTGTTGGGCATTCACTCCACATCGGGCAACGTCATGACCAGCATCACACCAAAGCCGGCGTCTGAGACTGCTCCGAAGTCTGCGATACTATCGATCAGCTCCGTGTCTGGCACCATACACGCCAATGAGCCCATTCACCAGCAGAGAGACATCCCCCTCCGCGACTACCTGGTCGATGTCAAGTCGACCTCTGGCGGCATGCACTGCGCCTTGGCCTTTGGAAAGGGTATTGAACTGAAGAGTACTGCCAGCGATATCGCGGTTGACCTTCTGCCCGTGCTCGACTCCGGGGCCTTGAGTCCCAACGAGCCGGCTCAACTGGAGACTGTGACGACGAGCGGCACGACGGCAGTGCGCATCTTGGAGCCTATCTGGTACGGCGCCCAGAGCGCCGCGGCCGCTCCCGACTTCAACTGTCTCCAGGCCGTCCACAAGTCCACCAGCGCCAACATTGGTCTCCGGTACCCGCAGTCGTGGGTCGGCGACCTCCAGGCAGACACGACGGCCGGGTCGCTCGTGGTCAAGGGCAAGGACGCGAGGGTCACGAGGTCGAGCGGCGGCTGGGGCGGAAGCAAGCTGACGGCCTACAAGGGCAAGAGCGGAGGCGGCTCGACCATCTCGGTCAAGACGATGCTCGGCAACCTGGATGCCACACTCGGTGATGAATAGACGACACATTTTAATGGGAGCACGCAAATTTGGTACTCTTGGTGTTGGAAGCAGAGGCTTTGATTGTCTTGTGATATGGAGCACATTTTTGAAATACCCAGCATTCGCTATCGTTTCTTGGTCATTGGAGTTACGGTTGATATATTTGCAGGCCGCAAGGGAAAATACCGTGATGCTTGCGAAACACATTTGGAAGGGGACTTTCAAGATCCCAAATATTGATACATTTTCAATAAAACACACATAACACGTTCAAAAATGTTTTTCATTATCTGGGAAGAATGATTAATTTAGTATCACAGCGTCTACAACGATGGCTATATTAGAATCCAGTTTGTCAAAGCCCACCATACACTCATAACAACGGACTTTTCAGATTTTCACCGTGTAGCAAAATGTCACTCTCTTGCTGCATACTACAAACCATATTCACAGTGCTTACTCATATACGGTCATTTCGAAGTATTCGACCTGAAAATAATCCCACGTCTTGATTTCGCTGCAATTAGCCACGTATGAACGCTCATCGGCCCACAAGAGCAGAAATTGTATCTGCCTCACCCAAGGCCGTAATCGACCTACACAGGGACTCTCAATTCAGACATCAGTCGACATTTCACCCGTCCGCTTCGACTTGGATCACAACGGTTTGCACGTGCCAGGACAAGAACGCCTCCATCAGCCTCTCTCCCATCGTTCGCCTCTTCTCTCACGAGCGACAAGTGAGACATTCGGGGATTTCGACAGTTGCTCGTGGGCCACCCATTCGTATTCCCGTGATCTTCGCCGCCGAGGCGTCCTGTCCAACGCCGCGCTTGGCGTCTGGTGCGAGCAACGGCGCGACGTGTACACCGCACCCTCTCGACAGGTACCGTATTTCTGCCCGTTCTATCCCAGAGACTGGTTAGTCTGCAACGCCAAACTGAGACATTCGCGTGTCATTGCTATTGCCGTGACTATCCATCCTAGCGCCAGGACCCGGGCAGAGATACGAGCTGATGGGTGAAGCCGCTTCCTACTTTCTCTCTTGCCCGGATGCTATATCCGAGTTTGACAGACCATTAGTCGGCGATCTCCCTGACACGTGCTGTCTAGACTCGTTTTCCCTCTTCTCCATGGGAAAACAGAGAGGGGGGAAAGTGGAATGGAATGACTGATGCCAAGATCCCACTGCAGAGCCGCGAAGCCGAGAGATCATCTAATCTGTACATTCTGCTCTCGAGATGCTCTTTCCATCCCTGCCTTACCCTGCCTTCCTTCTCCTGTCTGCGCGATCCAGTTGCCAGAAACACGACTCTTGCTTGTCTTGGCATTAGTAGTGAATCATACGAGTTGTGTGATACACCAGAAAATCTTTCTAGAAGCGAGTTTCAAACACATGGCAGAAACAGCAAAAATAAACTTTGAGCCGATGAGCCGCCAGGAGCCGCTATCCCGTGTAACGGCAATAAAAAAGCCCCGGTCACAGTGGTAACCAGTCTTGACTTCTCCTCGCTTGGGCTGGTAGCAAACAAACTCAAAAAACATCACAGTAACAGCATTTGTCTCTGCATGGAAAACAGCGAAGAACAACCTTGGCGCCCCCGGGGGCGCGAGACCGGGGGAAAAAAAAAAAGTAAACGAAAGCACACGTACCGAGTGGGAAATTCCCATCGAATAATATGCGCGTCATGGGCGAGTCCGGAGCCAGCCCCGGACGAGGGTATTCATGCAGCCTTTCAAAAGTTCACGAACCCACAACGGTCAAGACACTCCAGTCTCGCATGGCTTTTTTTCTTTTTTTTTTTTTTTGTGGGAACCGATCAAGTATCACACTTTCTCTTCTGCAGCAGCCTTGACGCCACAGGAAATATGTGCAGTCTTGTTGTCTCGATTGAGTCGTGCAAAAATCGAACCATTCATTCTACAGGCAAAAAGGGCGCAACGTAGAAGACTGCAGAGAAAAATCTTAAAAGGGACCTTTTTTTTTTGCCTTTTCTCTTATCGTTATTCCCTCATGTTGACTGTGAGTTTTGACGTGGCTCTTGGCATTGTCGTTTCCGAGTCGCGCAGATCATGTTATAGGACTTTCTTTTGTCTTTGAAGTCATGTGCTTTTGCGTAGTAATCATAATTCCTATTATAGTACTTTCAGTGGCTTATAATGCATTGTATAGCTGACTTCTAGTATGCTAACTAACCTAGGTGGTCGGGCTGCCTGGAGTAGACTTCGCTTCTGCATCATACCCAAGAGCTCACAGCTCAGCTCCTGGCTTGCTACGATGCTAGGATTGGCTACAGCAGGCTCGGTCAGTGTCAAGTCGGTTGATAGATGTGTCTATCTTGTCGAGGCTCGCTGCCATCATCGAAGCTACAGCATCTCGTAGCTCCAGATGAACTCTTTTCCTTATTGACACAGTTATACCGTTCCTCGCCTGGCGCATGTATCAAAAGAGGATCATGGAGCGTTACCTTCGCCGGACCATGCTAAGATTAGTATAAGGAGAGGATTGCATATGCACGAGATCACCACCCGGCGGGCTTGGTTTGCGATCGTCGTAGATCTATTGCCGGATTGCGACTCAAGATGGCCTGGGCGGAGCAGGAGAGACGGAGGGGTGGGAAGGCCAAGTCCTCTACTCGTTGCCAGATTAGGCAGCTCGTGGGTAGTCGAGCCTCTGTATGGGAGCTGGCACTTGATTACCCAGGGCGGCACGACGTTTCCAGCAGCTCTTGGCTCCGACACGGGGTGCATATTCATGTCGAGCATCGAAGAGCCATTGGCCTGGTGGATCTGTTCGGTGGCATCCCTTGAGCGGTTCTTTTGTTGCCTGAAGGGTTGGAAAGCCGTGACCTCGTCGCGCCGGAGGCCGGCTTCGGCAAACAATCTAATAACAAACACCACACAACGAGACAATCTAGGCGCATCCTCGAACCACATAAGCTTCTCACTTGGGTCGCGGAAAGCGTTTCGCTTCTTGTTCGTTGGTGCTTCCTGCAAGCCAAGCCCGCGGCCTCTTGGAGACCGTTGTTGGATCAAAGATCCCGGGTAACGATTCATCCTCCACTGCCCAGGCGTGCCATCGCGCCTCTTGCACCCGTCACAGGAATCATGGTACTCCTTGTGCCGCTTGACGAGGCCAGACACCTATCTCATCCGACAATCTGATGTGGATTGAATAGAAAATGCCGAGAGTATCTGCCATTGAGATAGAGTTTCGTTCTCGCGCCATGTGTGCATGGGCCGAGCAGCAATACGGAAAAGCGCCCAACGGCGCGGCGCCCCCAGCAGCCCTGTTGGCACCCCGAGGCAATGTAGGGCAGAGGCTACGGGTTGTCAAGCGAATCGAGCCGCATTGCTAGCTCTGGAGCTCACACAACCCACGGCTGGCGGGCCCTCGAAGCCCTTTCAGCTGATGCAGGACTCATGTGAGAGGTGAGCTAAGGCCGCAACCTGCAAGAGGGGGCCCGGGACAGTAGGGCGGGCCAAAGACAATGATCGGGACTTTTTTTCCTCTCTCTTGTCCTTTTCAGCTGGGCCTCATCAGTCAGTAAGGCAGCGAGGCCGACCAACCTCTGATTTGAATCGCCAACGTTTGTTTCGCTGGGGCTGCTTGACTCAGCTCGGCTGTTGCGTCATATTCAGAAGGTGCCTCCGCTGACGGTACGGTATGCAACGCTGCCGCGGCTTCATGCAGTAGTGAGAATAGGCTCAAGACAACGACCAAACAAAGCGAGAAAAGCTTCCCTCTTGGTCGATTATGTGTGTCAATGTGCGTTCTTGGCGGTAAACAATATTAGTCAGGTCATGAACAAGGCTGCCGGAAAACTTTTCTCTCTACACGCTAGACGCTTGCCTGCCGTCGGAATCAGGAAGGTGTGTTGTCATGATGTCTGATTGGGTTTCCCGACCGAGCAACAACAAATTGCAGAAACGAGAACAAAAAAGACGTCGATTCCGGAGGGCTGGTCGATGGACGGATTGATGCCAGGCCAGCCAACAGACAAGCCGGGATGCGTGAGGCTGTGACCCATGAAAAATCCATGAAAATCCGGTCTGGACCACGCACCGACGAGCCGGGTTTGCTCGGACACTAGGGGATAGGATTGCTGGTTGGCTGGGAATAGCGACGATAAACGGAGAAGATGGAGCCTCTTTGCAGATCTGTTCTGATTTGTTCGCATGGGGCATACCGTAGTGTACTGTGCGTATGGTACCGAAAACTCTCACTCGATCGATCACTGGCTGCGCGATATTGGGAGTCGGACAAACAAAAGGAGAGACTGGAGTCGTTGAAGGGGAAGAAAAATCCCAACCACGCCCTACAACGCTACGATTACCACAATATACAGCTCAGAGCTGAACGACCATATCGGGATTGTGGGCTAAGCAAGGTCGACGGCGGCGCACGGCAAAGCCGTTTGGGCTGCCCTTTTGTCTGGGGCCCATTGCTTAGCAAGATCCTCTTCAAGCTCGGATGGGGGCTGTTTGTCGCGGAACCGGGCAGGTCCATCTAAGCAACAGGACTTGGCAGGACTTTTCGGATCGCTCAGTGCCTGCGACTCATGTTTTCCGTTTCGCCCACATCCGAGGACACCTTTGAGAATCGATAGTATGGCCCGCCAGATCCTCGGGTGATTCGCAAAGCTTGGCCGGCGCCGTACGTAGTCATGAGGGGACGTTCGACAGTGTCGTTATGTGTCAGGCCATAATTCACTTGGGAGAGGAG
>JACVEI010000115.1:4147-89825 GCA_018115615.1 Pestalotiopsis sp. DP-2020a | reverse complement strand
GGGGGGGGGGGGGGGGGGGGCGCAACATTTCATGTTTCGTGTGGCTGATCCAGCATATTCCCGTCTTCACAACGGCTCAGCCATCTCTGGGTTTATGCTCAACGCACAAGTCCTGCAAACATGAACTATGCGGGGGCTTAGGTATGAGGAATAATCTCCATGGCGGATGAATTGCGTACAAGCCCTCTGGCCACGCACTGGACTGCGCTCTGGGTTGTACAAATGCACATACTGCACTGCATGCCGAGGTCTGCTTCGAGTGCGGCGCGGAATATGAGAGAGTTAGGAAGGTAGCATTTTGCGGATAAATCATGGGCGTGCACCTGGGGGAGGAATATATTGGTCTAGCCTCGACTTTTCTTCTTCTTGTGTCTACGCAACCTACGAAAAAGGGAAGTGCATGATGCAGGAGTTCCCTCTGGCAAACCATTGACAAGACGCTCATCGTGTTTCTCACAAATGATATTTGTTTGGAAAGGGAGGCACGGGGTTCAGAGCTACATTTCGAACACGACACTCTGGCTGCCGGGGGACGCTGACCGCCGCTGGATTTTGTGTCCCGGGCGGCGGGCGGATTTTATCAGGATGCCGTCGGTCCATGGCAGCGCAGGGGCGCAGCGTTCATACGGTAAGAGCAAACCTGACGGATATCGGATGTTCAACGTAATCGCAAAGAAATATTCAAGTGGTTCTTCACGTAATAAAAGTATCGCAACGCTCCGTTCCCCGAGCCGATCTGACGCCCCGTTGCAAGTCGAGCACAGACGGCAATGACTGAACAGCAAGCACAGTGAGGCCTGAAAGTATGGAGCCCGAGCAGCCTGATAAGAGACGAAAGGGCCCGTATATGGTCTAGGTGTCTGGAATTCGTGGGGCGTAGCAGGAAACATTGAAACTTTGGTGATGCCTCCATCTTGTCATCCAATTCTTTGTCTTTTCTTCTTCGCTGCTACCCATCGCTGTGGTTCTGCATAAACATATACACGATAATAGAGGAGGCATTACATCAGGGACAGGCTTGCGTAGGCGATGACAGCAACCGGCATGCTAGTGGCGTGCTTGTGCTTGTTCTCGAAGGCGACGGCAAGCCTCTATTGGTGTCTACCATAATGTAGGGATGTACCTCCATACCCCTACCTACTTTGTCCTGCCGGGTCTGGCAAGTAGGGGCGGCGGCGGCGGCGAAGGCGGTACCTCGAGTACCCCGCCAGTGGCCGCCTTGGCTGTCCCGTCAGCCAGCGGCATCAGGTGCCTTTTTCTGCACTTTTTACCTGCCTACCAGGCTGCTTACCTATCCTCTGCCCTTGTACCCGCAGCGTGAACCAGCCAGTCACCGGGCAGGAATCAGACCCGCCCTCGCTGCTTTAATCGGGCGCCTCAGCAAAGGGGGCAAAAGGGTGGGCTCATGTCTAGAATTCTCTAGCTGCTAAAGGAGTAATGGAGCGTCAATCTCTTCGAGCCCCAGCAGCGGACGGCCTATGATTGGTCGCAGAGTGACTCTCCCATTCTTCTAGTGTATTTCTAGCGTCGCGCCACAGTGATCATCTCTGCCCGGTTCCGTCAAATGCACTGGGAAAGAGCCCCAATCGCGAGTACCACAGCTGGCAGTAAGTACTTGTCCAACAGGCAGCCTCCTTGTTCCCAGGCCTGCTTGTCCGACAAAGACCGTGCGGAAGCGCTGGGGAACATTCTGTACCCATTCCAGAAGCCTGCTGAAAGTCCTTTTCCTGCTGCTCACCTGCAAGAACAAGAAGGTTCTCTTGATTGGTCTCGACGTGGCACAAAAAAAAGAAAAAAAAAGAAAGAAAAAAAGAAGGGAGGCGCCTTGTTGGGCAAGTCGCCTCTCAGCCCAGCGCTTGATACTTCCTTGTTGGTAAGCGAGCAAGACTTGGGAAAACCTTCTTCTTCTTCCATCAAAGCATTCAAGCAATTTCAAAGGGTGCAAAGAATGCGTCTTGTAGTAGTAAGTAGCATTAGCGTATGGGCAGCCGCTAGTCAAGGTACGTGGCATCAACAGCGAGACACCAGACACACGCACACCAGAGGCTTTCTCTCTACCTTTTCCCCCGGCGGCCGAAGCCGAAGAATGGGAATCGCAACAGTTGGCACTGGGAAAAAAAAAAGATACATGGAATGACCGTTTGCTCGACTATACGTCGCGCCTGGTCGACACTGTACGGCAGTACGAGCATCTTCATCCCTGCACCCGACCCATCCATCCCACGGTAGTCAAGCCAGCCCCTGCCTGAGCCCCTGTCCCAGTCTCGGTCCTCCAGGCGATCAAGTACCCTACAGTGCGACTGGGGTGCTGATGGAACCTCCGGCCGGGTTGTCCATGTTTTCGATATCTACCTACATACCTTACATACTCCCAATCCTGGGCGTCTCTGCACTTTCCCCCCCTTCTTCAACCACGACTCTCGCACACCCTGCCTCTGGTCTGCAGCAAGCGGTCCAAACAGTGTGCTGGCTGCATCTCATTTGTATCAGCCTGTCTCCGTCCTGCACGAAACAGAGATCCCAACCTACATTACATACATACTACCTACTCACTACTCCGTACTGGTTTCGTTCTCCTCTCCAGTCCGTCGATTCTATACATACATACATACCTCCATACTACAGACCCCATCCGACTACTGCTGCGAGTAAGAGGGACGGCTCCCGACATCACCACCCTACAGCACACCCAGACAACGTCTCGGTCCATCGCGACTATAGACAGCAGGCCAGCAGCATCTCGCGTGCCTAGATCTCTCGGGTTGGAAATACCGACTACAAGTCGTCAAGGGCCGCTCGACGAGCCGCTCCCCCACCCATAGCATCGTTCGCTCGTTCGCGAACTCGCTGGTTGCTGAGCTAACCAAGCATCGCACCGCCCACGGAACTTGCGACGCTTCAACGCTAGAATCGAGTGGTCGCTGGTCCAACGCCAAAGTGACTTCTTGTCCAACTAACGCTGACGACACTCCACATTCGTCACCAGATTGCACGACCGGCCCGCTCGTTCTGCTTGGTTTTACTGCAGACTTGCTCACTACCATCTGCCCGGTTCTCTGGATTCCTGACTCCTTGGTCCTTGTCCACCTTTTTCCACCACGCGGCTGGTCCTAGAATCCAAATCCAACTTCTACTGCTTCAGCCGCTCGTCTTTGTTGCTTCTTCTCGCTCGCTCCATTTCACTTCTTCCAATTCCTAACCGACGACACCACTTTTTCGGACCTCTGAGAAGGAACTGGGAGAAACTCTATATGAGGAAGCAAGTATTCTATTCGCCGCCCTCGAGTACTGTCTTGCAACCTCTCCCACTTCTAGCACCAAAGCCTATCTAGCACCACTTCGCACCCTGCCGCTGAAAGCGAAACCCTATTTCTGGCCAGCCCGTCCTCGACTGTCCCGGTACAATTTTCCCGGTAGATTGCTAATCTTGCGGATTATCCCCGCATCGAATCAACTTTTGTTTGTCTATCGTGCGTGGGGATCATCTTCGCCTTGATTCGGGTTTCGTCAGTCGGGAATTACTCGAATTGCTCTACGTCACGTATCTGCTTTCGTATTATTACTCTTCGAACGTCGTTCGTGGTTTGCGGGCTTGTTTTTCTATCCTGACATTCCCTCTGTGTGTTCGAGTTCAGCTCGACACGTCCCAACAGCAACTCGAGCTACCGACTCCTACTATCTTTCTGGAAGAAGACATCCGCGAGACATCAGCGATCCGTGCTCTAGTCCTTGGAATTTCATAATACTAAGCATACGCTGTTCACCAAGAGCTCCGGTGGTAGCGCCATTCTGAAGACAAGCAGCACATCCGCAACTAGGTCTGCTGTTCTAAGTCGTCTTCGCAATTCTGTGCGGGGACTCTATCGTCATTGAATGGAGCAATAGCTTTCATTAGGGCAGATTTGCAACTGCATCACCTCTCCTGTCTGCTTCTCTGTCCATCAGGAACTCCTGCTCACGACCCTTCTGGGCAGTCACGGATTTCGAAAGCATGGGCAGGACCAAATTACGTGGTAATTCACCTACATATCTGACTCCTTCTACGAAGGAAATCTCACCACCTTCGTCACTTTACGGGGACTGGGACACGGAGACGGCCATGTCTCGATCGCGGCCAACCAGCTTGGCGGTCCCTCGCACATCGTCACCCGGCGCCAGGCTCCCACTACTGGGCGAAATTCTGGCCAATGCTGCGCCACCGCCGTGGACGCTCAGCGCATTTACTGCATACTTGTCACAGAACCACTGTTTGGAAACACTCGAGTTTCTCGTGGAAGCAGATCGGTACCGGAAAGCCTACGAGAACCACTTCACGAATCAAGGCCACGCGACAGACGACGAAGATGAAAGCGTGTGTTCGACATGGCAGAGGATTATGCAGGCCTACATCATGCCTTACAGCCACCGAGAGGTGAACCTGCCTGCACACGTCCGGGATCGCCTGCTCCTGCTCGAGTGCTCCGACTCGTCGGTACCAGAACCCTCCGAGCTAGATGAGGCCGTCGGCATCGTACTCGAGTTGATGACCGATTCGCTCCTGTACCCGTTCCTGCAATCCGTTGTTAACACTGGTGCCGATACTCAGGGCCAAGAAGTCGTCGGGGAGAGGAAGAGCCGGTCGCGACTAAGGATACCTAGAGACCTCATCCACTCGACTGAGGAAGGATCCCAATCACCGAAAATAAGTTTTCTACCACTCCTTCTTGGACGGAGTAGCCCCGTCGTCAACCGATCCAACTCGGGGTCTGGCTCAGCTTCTGGATCAGGTGTTGGCTCAGAACACATGGAAGTGGATCTCGTCGCCGACGACAGCAGCAGCCCAAACACCACACCTGGCGCAGAACCCATGACACCGCCCACCACCCCACCTACATCGGACTTCACATTCACGCCGCCCAACAACAATCTTCACCGGGCACTTACGGGAGTTGGCTGGAGGAGGATGGGCGCTCGTCTAGGCTTGGGCAAGAAGAACAGGTCAATGCGTCACTCACAACCTACAAATATGCCCACGAGTGCCGCCCCTGAGCCACTTTCATCAACTCGCACCGGTCCGGCTTCCTTATAGGAAGTACAGGTTACATCATCATTTGCAACCCTTTGCAGTGCAGATATTCCCCAGCAAGGTCTGTCTGCCCACGGTGAGCCACAAGAATATATGAGGCCATCTTGGGAAGACCCGCACCCTGGGCAAAGGTTATCCTTTGGCATGCCCTCAGGGGCTTGTGGATATTCGCACGCGCTCAATGGGGTGGCAGCCGATGGTGTAGCCGCAAAAGCCGGGGGCACTTTTTCTCACACGCGACCTCTGGTTCGCAAGAGCCTGAGGACACGACACCGCAACTCGACGCCGAGACATCTCAAAGTCCCAACAACGGAGCAAGACAGCTTCAATTTTCCGTTTCAACCACCCACGCCAGCCAACATGGCGCCAGACTGTCTCGTCCCGTCGCCACGTCTATCGACCGCGGGACCAATACAGTCAGGTGACCTGGAACTGGACACGGATACCGAAACCGAGGTTGGAATTTATCTGGAAGATGTCGACAGAGACGAGGCCAAGGTCGATGAGGTACCCACATCTTTCACGTCCTTCACCGATCTGTCTAGCTTCCTTGACGTTCCAATCGACGAGAACCACTACGACTCTACCACGGTAGCCGGTCTGGGCTCTGGCAATAAATGTTCTTACGGCACACAGTCACCAGATGATCTCTATGGCTGGGAAGCCGAGCTCGAGCGCAAGATCACGTGTGGCATTGCGAACACTGATGTTTGCAAATGCGACACATATCAGTATGAGAGACCGACTAGTAGCAGCAAGCGCGGGCTACTGCATCGAGTCTTTACACATGGTCGTCGACCAAGTTGAGTATCTTCCAGGCATGGCGGGACTTGACTCGCAGACGGCGCACCTTGTTACGAATAGAAACATTTCAGGCAGCGGAATCTTCATCTTTCGACACCGCAGCAATAGGACCCTGAAAAGGTCCATTGCAAATAACGACCATGATAGACAAGAGGGTATTTGGAAATTGGCGAGGCGTTCAAGATATCACGACACGGAGTTTTTATGATTCGACATTTTGGGTTTTAAGGATATCCTCACTCCTATTCGGCTTTAGGAGACATCATCATTTTTGTTTTGGCTTTCATGTCATGACGGGACTGAAAAGAATCTGATTGCATTTTTCTGGGGGTGGCTGATGGGTATTGCACATATCACAAGCATTGCAAACGGAGTTTTGACCGGGCGTTGGCATAAGCGCAATTGTGTTTAATGAAAGCGACTTGGAATGATGGGGATTGCATATCAATGCAAGGTCAGACTCGAAGCGAGAACAGGCACATCAGCATTACCGGATAACTAGACGTCCGTGTTGAAAAGAACAAAAGCATCATGCATCATGGTCAAAAAGCCATATCCATCAACTATTCGTCCTCTTTCCTTTTACGATACCCGTGAACTTCGTGACATGTTTCTTTGACACTGCACGATTCATAACAGACTCAAAATACCCTGGCACTGTTTTGCACTCTTATGCTATGCAGCGCGGATAAAACAGCATACCCATATAACATCTGAATGTTGTCCCATCTCATTTCGTTTGAAGCTTACGGCAATCTGTGATGTGGGAGCACTCAATACAATAGACGACATATGGTCTCTGGTTCCATGAAATTGATCTTCGAGGCTCGTAGTTTCATTCTGGCGATTATATGGTGGTATTCAACATTTTGGTTTCTTCCATGGCCCAATGCTGTGCCAATCATTTCTTCTTATTTACACGAGAGCCCGGCCAGTCTGGTATTTTCTGATATATGTTTACTGCCTGCCGCCCTGATTATCGATCCGGGGCGGCCACATCACGATAACTGCCAGGGCCGCACGATGCCGTCGTCTCCAGTCGTGACCAGCATCTCCTCGACGCCCCTCCTCTCTGGCGGGCAGCCGGGGTCGAAGCGCTTGCACCAGGTGACGTGGTTGATCTCGTGGGGGCCGTGGGCGTTGGGCGTCGTCGCGACTACATGCCACGGCGAGGACTGCGCCTTGCTCTCCCCCTCGGCGGACCCGTTGGTCATGTGCACATCCCCGTCCAGCTCCGCGGCCGCCTCGGCATCTGTCGTTGTTGCTATGGTGTGCGCGTCGCTGGCGGAACTGCTGTCGCCCTCGCGGTACACGGTCACAACGCCGTCGCTGCCCGTGGTGGCCACGAGGCCGGAGTCTGCGCTCCACGCCGCCGAGTAGATGTCGCGCGTGTGCGCCTTGGGCAGGACGGCCGTGCACGACCACTCCTCCTTGAGCGACCGGCGCATGGTGTTGGGAATGCCGCCCAGGCCGCCCCAGGCGTGCTGCGGCCGGTCCTGGGCGCCCTCCTCGTCCTCGTCCGACTCCTCGTGCAGCGTCCACACGCGGACGGTGCAGTCGGCGCTCCAGGTGAGGAGGCGCGGGAAGCGGCCGTCGGGTCGGGGCCGCTGCTCCCACTGGACGCCCCAGACGGTGCCTTCGTGGCCCTCGAGGACGGCGACGCAGACCCACTCGCCGTCGCCGTCCTCGCGCCAGACGCGGACCGTGTCGTCGTAGCTGGCGCTGGCGAGCACGTCGGACGAGTACCGGCCCTTGTTGGACCGGTTGGTCTCGGGACACCAGGCCACGGCTTTCACGTCGCCCTCGTGCTCGTTGAGCACCGCCACCGTCTCCCACTCGTCGTCGGCCTCGGTCACCCCGACATCCTCCCAGATCCACACCGACTTGTCCCGGCTGCACGTCGCCAGGTACTGCCCCGACGGCGAGAAGACGACCGACTTGACCTCGGAGTCGTGGCCCTCGAGGACCAGCGTGAACTCCCAGTCCTTATCGTCGGCGTCGTCGCCCGAGTCGTTTGCTGTTCCTCCTCCCCTGGCCGTCACCTCGGTCTCGAGGCTGCCTCCCTCGTCCGCCGAGGGGCCCTCCCAGCGCCAGAGCCCCGCCGTCGAGTCGAAGCTGCCCGAGACCAGGCACAGCTTGCCGGGGCCGAGGTTGGGCTTCCAGGCGACGGAGCGGACGGACCGCGTGTGGCCCCCGGTCAGCGTGCTGTGCGACGAGAGCGTCGAGAGGGAGAAGACGGTGACGGCCTTTTGGTGGGCCGTCGCGATGAGGGGCAGCGTCGGGTGCGGTATCGAGGCCCAGGCGCGCTCGTATAGGTCTGGCTTGAGGGGCGTCAGGGCTGTGAGCGCGAGGCCGCTCGATGGCGAAGAAGAAGGAGAGGTTGCCGCCGCCGGCCCCTCGGGTTCCGTGGTCGACATGGCGGGCGCTGGCTTTCTCGGTTGCTGTAGTAGGTGGCTATGGTAGGCGGTTGCGGGGTTGGTATGTCTGGTAATTTTCCTCGGTAGTTTGCGGAAGGATAGGAAGGAACTGGACGATGATGAGCACCGGCTGACGTCCAGATCTCGGAAATTATATCAATTGAGATGCAGCTCGCAAGATGTGAGACTGGCTAATTAGAAGATTGTGTTTGTAATCAAAAAGGGCGAGTTGTATGTGTCTTGGAGGTCGGAGTACACCAATGTCCCGCTGGGCAAGAACGTTGCGATAAGCTATTTTCTTTGCCTTATCGCGCCTGCATCGGAGACGTTACGGGACTGACGTATTGCGGGGCATTTTTGTCTTACCTCATTCCAGTGTCTCAGTATACTCCAATCCACTTCACGTGCCGGTTTGTCTCATGATATACTTCGTACATGGTGTCTACTTGCTGGAAGTCGGTGAAGCTCGTTCTTATCCACGATAATGCGATTTCCCTCACGGCTCAGTCTTGTAGCAAGAGAGCAGCTGCAAACACAACTTTTGTAAGATCGTGTATGTAAGCAGAGGCTCTATAAGCTGTTTATTCTTCATTGATCTTGACATGATCATATGGGATAACGAGAGGAAGTGTTCGAGTGGAATCCAATAGTTCACTTAACATGCACGCCGTGTCAAGATATTACTTCCATGTTTTTTATTTATTTTCGTATGTTTTCTTCGTACAATATCATCGACGCGAGGAATATAATCCAGGCGGACATTCATGGCCGTCACACAAGAGTGGTACAAGAGTTGCGACTTTTAGCACCAAAGTGCGACAATCGCAAATGCAAGATCTACGGGTTTCCGAGTTTTCACCAAAATGCAATGGAAAGCAGACCCGGGCGGACTGTTTTCTATATGTCTAGAGTTTACCAAGTGGACCTCTCCGTTTGTGAAGACCGAACCATGGGCCCGAGAGGAAAATGGCTTATACAGACTTTTGTGCAAAGTCATATGCGAATGATCCCAAAATGAAAAAAAAAAAATAAGACGGAACCTCTGGAACGCCGGAATTTTGATAGTATGCACGATAGCAAGATTGGCAGCCACCCGTCAACGAGAGCCCCCTTACTATTATTGCTCGAAACGCCGCCCTCTTGAATGGAGGAATGCAAATATCGAATGCTGCAAACAAGGTCGAGTCATGGTCTTACTCGTTTTGGAACAGAACGCTGATGGACTCGCCGTGGTGGACGCGGCGGATAGCTTCTGCAAAGGCCGGGCCGATATCCAGGACCTCGAGCTTGGGACACAACCGCTTGTGTTCCCCTTGGGGGACTGAGTTGGTGACGACGAGCTTGTCGATGGCCGATTCGTTGATGCGCTGGATGGCATCGCCACTGAGGACGCCGTGGGTTATGAGAGCGTAGACCATGGTGGCGCCCTCCTTCTTGAGGAGCTTGGCAGCTCTCGTAATGGTGTTGGACGTGTCGGCCAAGTCATCGACCAGGACGCACACCTTGTTGGCGACATCTCCAACAAGCATCATGGTGGCGTTTTGGCGGTCCGTGATCTTGGTAGGACGACGTTCCTGAATAGGCTTAGGAGTAGAACAAGCATATGAAAACGAGCACATTACCTTGTGGATCAGGGCGAAATCCATTTTCAAGGCGTCCGCAATTGCAGACGCCCTCTTGGCGCCGCCGGCATCCGGACTCACTACTATGGCATCCTTGAAGTTGGGAATGGTTCGCTTGATGTACTGCTTCAGCATGGGCCTTCCGTAGAGGTTGTCTACAGGAACATCAAAGAATCCCTGGTATTGCGGGTCGTGTAGGTCGAGTGTGATGATGTGGTCGGCACCAGAGCAAGTCAATAGGTCGGCGACAAGCGTTCCGGCCTGAGCTACCCATTGCTTGTAACCTGGTTTCGGTACGAAGTTCATCAGAGGCTTCTTCTCGTAGTCATGTGTCGTGAAGGTGGCGGCAGGTGTCGATGGGACATTGGGAAGGTCGGGGCGCTTGAAGTAGCTGTCGCCGCTCTTGACAACTGCTGGAGTGCTGGTGCCGTTGGCCTCGGAAATGTTTGCCTTGCCGAGCTTGTTGTTGAGGCCGTCCATGCCATTGGTAAGTCCAACACTCTTGGGAATTCCAGGGGCAGGCGTGGCAGGGACGCTCTCGAAGGTGTAGCCGTTGGACAGGGTGGAAGGCTGTTTCGACAAGGGAGCGCCGGTTTTGTTGTAGGGAAGATCTGGTTGCCTCGAGTAGGGGAAGAGTGGCATGACTGCCGTGACTCTCTTGGCGGAGCCCGTCTTGCAGGCCGAGATCATGATGCAGAGATCTATGAAATGGTCGTTGACCTTTCCACCGCCGGATTGGATAATGTAGACATCCTTGCCACGCACGGAATCCTTGATCTCGCAGCGGCTCTCTCCAACAGAGAAGCTTCCAAGGATCCTCTGGCACTGAGGCACACCCAGGATGGCGCAGACACTGTCGACGAGTGCCGGGTGGGAGTTTCCACCGAGGACGACGATGTTGCGCACCATGTTGTCGCGTGACTATGAGACTTGGCTTGCAGATAGTTGTGTTGGTGGGGTTCTAGTCGAGAGGATAAAGACGGGATCTGCGGGGGAGACTGGAGCGCAGCGGTGCCAGTTAGAGTTAGAAAGCAGGACAGTCAAGTGCTGCCGCTGTGCAAATATGCTCTCTCGGATCTTCCGTATGCACTTGGGCGGTTGGAGACCTTGAACAGTGGTCTCTCGGCGGCTCTCCGAAGAGTGACTGGCCGGATGCGATTTGAGCGCAAAAAAAAATAAAAAATTTCGCGATGTAGGCGCCCGGTCACGGAGGGTGGTGGTGCAGCGGCACAAAGAGAGCCGAGGGTAGCTTTTTTTAAGTCCTAAGACAACCAGGGATCGGAAAGGCGTCTTTGCTTTGCCGGCGAAAAGCGAAGTTTTGGGGAAGCTGTCAGAGAATGCTCAAGGCGCGGCGGGCAGTGTGACGTCGGAAAAGGCAGATTGTTACAGATAAGCCATGACCTGCGTTTCCAGGGTTCCAGTCTGCAGGATGTTTGTTGCGTGAGAATAATTCCACAAGGAGAAGAGGGTTGTATGGAGCAGATCCAAGAGAGCTCAAGAAGAAAAAAAGGACCACGAAAAACCCAACCACGGACGCCGTCAGTGAGGGTCCTAGGAGCTGGTCCTAGAGGGAAGAAAGAGCTCTGGGTTGGGGCCTGGTCCTGACTCTCGCGGTTGAATATTTTTTTTCCCTCCCTCTTACCTCAAGGCACAAGACTTTGGCGTGGGGAAAAGATTTTTGTGTCGCGCTTAGTGGGGTAGCAGAGGCCTCTTTGGAACAGTAAGGTAACAATAATATGAGGGGTCAGGATTGCCCAAAAGAGCCTAAAGATGCATTGGGGATTGGCGAATGCCAGCGCGTCGATCAGCGATCTGCACCACCTGCACGCCACGATGCAATGCCCTATGCGAGACTAATAACTCACTTAAACCTAAGGTAAGGTAATCGAGTCTCGCGACAGGAAACTAGGTACATGGCATTCCATTTACCGACATCAGAACAATTGGTATGGCAATCGGCCATTCTGCATCGCTTTCAATTGGATATATGAACTTTGACTTGATATAACTCGCAACTTCACCATTGAACAAGATGCCGTCACAAGATTCGGTCGGTGTAGCTACCTGATTGGTGAAACCAGGTTCATTTGCATGTGAGCCTAGGTCGGGTGCGGTACAAGGCTTTGAGTGCACTACCCCGTAACTGGGGCGGTCAATACAGAGTACAACACCTCAAGAATGAATAAAAATACACTATATTACAGTAGGTACGAATACATGTACCTGCGCCTCTTTCTGCTATACTATTTTCAGGGGAATTTGAGTGGTAGATATGTGACAGACCAATACATAAATACATCAATTTCTCAGGGCTGACCAGTGTCTTTGTTGCCAGTGTGACCCCAAAGTCCGTCCTGACTGCTGATCAGATTCAGGCTGGTCGCTCAAAAACTCTTCCCCCACATGGCTGTGACAAGCCCCGAAGCGAAGAAGGGTTTTCCCCCATAGAGGAGCCCCAAGCCAGCCAACCAGTGGCAGCCTGTCAATATCCAATCCCCAATTTACCACATTGAAAGTGAGAAAAAAATTTCCCGAATTCGGACCAGTAATCGATCGCCTGAGTTGGGGTTTTCTCAGTGCATCCAGCCAGCCAGCAGTACATTAGCGAGCCGGCCTCGAGACGTACGAAGTACCCAGCAGCGCATGAGCCACCTGTGCGAGCTACGACAGCCAGACACCAGACACCAGACACACGCGCGGCTTTGCGGCAGCTTGTTAGGCTGCTAGACCCTGCGCCAAACCTCTGCTGTGACACAATCGCACAGCAGAAGCTCTGAGAGTCGCAGTTGGAGACATTGTTCGGGTCCCGAAAATCACACACACACACCCACCCGCACGGTCGATCTCTCAAGGGAAAATATCGGAATCTTGTCACCGCTCTTTGTCGTCATCCAGCATCTGAACCAACGCACCCGGAGACCTGGCCCAGCACCTTAAGCACCAAGGGCCAAGATGAGGATCTTGGAGGCTCAGAATGCCACACTGACCAACGTCGAGGTCTACCACTTCCTCCAGAAGCAGGCCAAAGAGTATCAGGTCCAAAAACGCAGGGGGCCAGGTAACCTGGAAACATTGCGGAGAGAGGTTAGTAAATATAGCTATGTCTTACTGTGTTGTAGGAATGACATTTATTATTGCAGCAATTTTTTTGCTGATGCTGTTTTTATCCTAGCTTCTTCAATATTTTGAGACTCACCCTGGCCCGCTGAGCCAGAAGCCGTCGGCATATGATGAGACGTCCATCTCCAGGCTGCTGGAAAGGCTGAGGCCCCATGAAATCACCAAGGGTGAGATGATCATGATCCTCAACATGCGGCCGACCAACCCCGTGGCATTGAACACTGTCATCGAGGACATGGAGGTTCGCTTCGGGCCGGAGCAGCAAGAAGATATCTCTGCCGGCATCGCAGAGGTGCTTGGGCAGTTTTCGGAGGAGGAGGGAGGCGCCGTTGAGGATCAGCAGGATTCAATGGAGACAACGGAAGACCGATAAAGACACCGACTGAAACGCAGCGGCACCATTTCCAGCACATGAAGTGTTCGGATTTCTATCGCGAAGATGAAAATACTTGCATGCCCCCCGCCTGCGCGTTGAAACTCAACCGTCGAGAACGGTGCTCACATTGCCACGCAGCCGCCCTCGCTCTGGCCTCCCGCCGCGGTCGTGGTTTTCATCGCCGTACTGAAGATCTCCTCAAAGGCCAGCTTGAACAGCTCACCCGTGGTGGCTGAGCATTCGGCGTATTTGTCTGCTCTCATCTCCTGCGCTACCCTGTACGCTTCCTGCGGGTAGATGACGCCATTGGGATCTTGCTCCGACCTCAGGTCTCTCTTCAGACCCAAGACGAGAAGGGGCAGTCTGGATTCTGCTTGGAAGGTTGTGCGAACCTCTTTGATCCACTGGTAGCAAGACGTGTTAACGAGGCGGAAGAAGAAGTGGACGGCTCTCGAACGGAGAGACAGAAAACAGACACGGGTCACTTACAACTCTTTGCATGTTGATGAGGCTCAGCCGCTGGCTGATATCGTAGCAAATGATGACCATATCTGGCTCGAGCAGCCGCCAGTTTTCAGGGCTCGAAGTATCATAGAACTCCAAGCGGTAACCACCTCTCTTGTTTCTTGCCTCGAAAATAAAGGGCTGGTCCATGTCACGCAAGAGATCGACGTTCATATTGCCCTCGAGTGCGCTGGCCCCTTTGCTCATCCGGCTAGAATGCGATCATGTTAGAAAAAGTCATTTCCCAGAACTTGTGCCCTTTGGAACGCACGCCAGACATGTAGACTTGCCGACCCGGGCGTCCCCGAGGAGCAGGATTTTGACTGGCAGTAAGTCTCCCATGGCGATCCTTTTTTGGAAATGTATGTGAGGAGACCAGCAAAATTGATATTGAACGAAAGGGGAGATGAGAGATGCCGAGTGATGTTTGTTACGATCAATCCATGATTGCTGCCGATAACAGTGATAGATAGTAGGGTGTAATAGCAATATGTAGCGCAAGTACTACTGCCAGCGCTCACTACTGGACCTGCCTAACCTCGAGGCGGGGCGGAACCAGAACCGCTGTAGCTATTGCAGCTTAGGCGCTGCCACACTTTTGCACGGTTTTCATACTTGGGCAGTATATCATACACTTTTAGCCTTTGGAGTCATACGACAGCCGAGGAGGAAGTCGATAAGTCGTGATTGGAAAACTGGCATGCATGAGCTTTCTCAGTAAAACGATCAGCAGCTGCCGGCCCTCCAATTTGTGCGGCACCACCATCCAGTCTCACCTCTCGGCGAAAATTTGCTGCCAGAGCCGCCTGATCACACACGCATCACGTGTGGGAGCCGTGGAGGTGCGGGCCAGGGCCTTGAAGATGGACTACCTCCGCTGGACCAAGGAGGCACTCATCAAGAGGGTGCAGGAACTAGAGGCGGAGCGGAACAATGCTACTTCGTCTCAGGTGACGGGGCAGCCGGCGGCGGCGGCGGCGGCATCACAAGAACCAGGCGCCGACGACAGCAACGATGGCCGCGGGCTGAAGCCCAAGAAGAAGAAGACGGACAAGAAGATTGATCCTTCCAAGTACACGACTCGCCTGGTCGCCTTCAAGCTCGCCTACATTGGAAAGAACTATGGCGGCTTCGAGTTCCAGGCCAGCTCGGCCCTGTCGACTATTGAGGAGGAGCTCTGGAAGGCCCTGGTCAAGAGCTGCCTCATCATGCCCGAGAAGCCGGAGGAGGTCCGGTGGGACGACTGGGAGTATAGCAAGTGTGGCCGCACAGATCGCGGCGTGAGCGCCTTCGGCCAGGTCGTCGGTGTCCGCGTCAGGAGTAATCGTCCACTGCCCAAGCAGAAAGACGCCTCGGGACAAGCGGGAGAGGCCGAGGAAAAGGACAATCAAGAGGCTGAGGCGGAGGTGGAAGATCAAGAAGTGGCCGAGGAGAAACCCTTTGACGATTTCAAGGACGAGATCCAGTACTGCAAAATCCTGAACCGCCTGTTGCCGCCCGACATTCGCATCCTGGCGTGGTGTCCGTCGGTGCCGGCCGACTTCTCGGCGCGCCACGACTGCAGGGAGAGGCAGTACCGGTACTTCTTCACGCAGCCGGCCTACTCTCCCATCCCGGAGAGCCTGGAGAACCCCAAGTCGACGGCCAAGGTCAAGGACGGCTGGCTCGACATTGACGCCATGCGCCGGGCGGCCAAGAAGTTCGAGGGCGCGCACGACTTTCGCAACTTTTGCAAGATCGACCCGAGCAAGCTCATCACCAACTTTGAGCGCAAGATCTTCGAGTGCGACATCGTCGAGGTCCAGGACGCCGGGGCGGCGCTGCCGTACCTGAGCCAGCCCGAGTTCCGGCCGGCGTCCGACCAGACGACGGGGACGGACGTGGCCGAGGGCACGCAGTGCCCCAAGGTCTACTACTTCCACGTCCGCGGCTCGGCGTTCCTGTGGCACCAGATCCGGTGCATGGTGGCCGTCATCTTCACGGTGGGGCAGGGCCTCGAGGCGCCCGAGATCATAGACCAGCTCCTCGACCACCAGTCGCAGCCGCGGCGGCCCAACTACGTCCTGGCCAGCGAGTTCCCACTGGTGCTGTGGGACTGCTTCTTCCCGCGGCCAGGCGACCCGGAGCGCAGGGACGCGCTCGACTGGGTCTACCTGGGCGAGGACAGCCCGCTGAACAAGCACGGGGCCTTTGGGCTCGTCGACGACATGTGGGAGTTCTGGCGGGAGCGCAAGATGGACGAGATCCTGTCGGGCCAGCTGCTGGGCGTCGTGGCCGGGCTCGCCGACATCGAAAAGAGAAAAGACCCCCGCGCGCCGCCGCACGTGGCCCTCAGCCAGCGCATGTTCGAGGGCGGCAACCGGGAGCGCCTCGTCGGCCGGTACCAGCCCATGCTGCACAAGTCCAAGCTGCCGTCGCCCGAGGAGACGTACGAGAGGGAGGCCAAGCGCAAGGGCTACAGGAGCGCCAACCACTGGAGGGAGGAGCGGAACAAGGGGGCCGCCCTCAAGAGGAATGCCGCCTCCGCCGCTGCCGAAGCAGAGGAGGAATCAGGAGAGTGATGGATATATGTGTCATGTCATGTCACGTCACGGCGAATAAAAAGGATACAGGAGAATTATACCCCTCTTACATACAACATGTAGAGAAAAGGACAGCTCATATATATATAAATTCAAGCTTTCTTGATTTTGGGTATCATAATAAGACGAGACGCTCCGTGACGCATTTCCGCAAGCCAGACATATATACACTACCCCAAGGCGGACCCACTCCTCTCTTTACCGCCGTCGCCACCGTCGACGGCCTTCTTCTGCCGGACCTCAAACAGACAACTCCGGACGGCCCTCCAGACGCGCTCGACGGCGTCGCGGCGGGGCAGGAGCTTGGGGAAGACGACGACGACCTCGTCCTCGCCCTCGACGACGACGGCCAGGTAGTAGCGGACCTCGAAGCCGAGGAAGGCCTCGTTGATGAGCACGTCGCGGATCTTCTCCGTGGGGATGAAGCGCGTGGCCGGGCCCCCGAGCACCGTGTGCCCGGAGCTCGACGTCTGGATGCCCAGGCCGCGCAGCACCAGCAGCGACTCGGTGACGTGCAGGCGGCGCGCCGCGGCGCACAGGGCGGCGGCGCAGCCGGGCAGCAGAACCCAGGAGGGCGCGGCGGCGGCGGCGGCGACGGCCAGGCGACCCGCCGCCGTCGCCGCCAGGCTCCGGTGCAGCAGGTACAGGACCAGGTCGAAGGAGACGAGCTCGGCGGGGCGGGGGAGGGCGTCGGCGCTGTAGGGAGGCGGCGTGGTGCTGTACGGCGACAGGCACCAGGCCGCGTAGAGCAGGAGCAGCGTCGATAGGGCCAGCAGCACGCGCGCCAAGCCGACGAGGCCCAGTAGAAGTCGGAGAGGCACCGTCTGCGGCGCCGGCAGCGTCGACACGGTGAACTCGGTCGTCGTGGGCGAGGGCCGCCGGATGTGCAGGCGTGGCGCCGTGGTGAGCATTCTTCTGTTTTCCGGATTCCTTTTCCCTCTCTCGTGCGGTGTATATCAGTGGATATTCTCGACTGAGGCCGGTGTAGCAGCAAGCAGCTTCGAGTCTGTTCTGGGGCGGGCGCTCTCAGGAGGCCTTGGGGCGGCGTGTCGTCTCGACTCTCTGGAAGTCTGGGCAGTTCGTGCTGTCGGCCGGCGTCTTTCTTGTAGCTGTTCAAGGTCTTGTCTCTAGGCCTTTCTTCAGACCTCTGGGACTGTGACGTATCAGAAATAGCATTATATAGAGAATTGAGGAATTTCACATTTGCTAGAGTCCAGAGAGAGAACAAGACGTCAAAGTGCAGCGAGCCTGAGCTACCAGCCAAGCACTTTACGCGATACTGTACAACGGCCAATGCTCCCCTGCTTATCGCTAGGTTAGCTTATCGCTGCAGCCGCCAGGGAGCCCCGAGGGGAAACTGCGGCGGCTCCAAGGCAAAACCCCGGGGTTTCCTCACCCTACTTCTTATACCTAATTAGCAAGCACTTTTCTCGACTGTAATGGTCTAACTGGTTAGAAGGCACTTGTTCTTCTCAGCCCGCCATGTTCAATTCCGTCAGATCCCCCGATTGCTTCGCCCAGCGCGAATGCTGCGGTGGTGCCCCATCCGCGTAGGTAACTCGTGTTGATTGGGGTGCCTTAGGAAATGGAGAATACGCTTCAGGGAGGCTTTACTCAGCAGAGCATCTCCCCCGTCGCATGGCGTGTCGGATCACGTTCGCTCGGGGACTTGGACTGGTGGGTTGAGATGGAGTTGTCAACTCCGCTTACTTTTTTGCCTTTTTTTTTTTTTTTTCAACCACGCCGACCTTTGATTGTATGCATGCATCATCGTTATCTCTCGCATCTCTATTTGACTTTGGATTTCTGCTGATCAACAATTTTTTTTCTATTGCGAAATCAATAAGTGATTTGGCTTCCTTTTGACAATGCTTCTCCTGTGCTGCAACGTGTATATTTTGTGTGTGTACCCAGGTCTCACGCATATCACCAGGCGCTGATACATATTCTGAATTATTCTTAATTTCGTGACTACCTAAAGTAAACCTGACACCAAAACAACCATTGACATAAACCTCCCATCATTCGGGTCGTAGACAAGGTGCCGTGAGGCAGCGCTGTAAAAAGTTTGGTCGTGAACACATTCCCAATCCCCCGAATACCTAGAGCGTGTGCTTTCTTTCCCTTTCCCGTCCCTCGTCTTCTGCTCATTTTCCCATGCGCTGCCGCCGGAGCCCGTGTCGCAATTTCTGTACAAGCCATTCTCTCTCCCTGGGTTCCTTCCATCTCGCCGTGTGGCGCCCCAGACTATTGGAAGTAAACTTGAAATCAACAAATGATTACATGTTCTCGCGATCAGAGTGCACCCCATGCCACCCTGTCCCCTCCTGCGAGAGCATTCTGGTTAAGGATAGATGCGAAGTGTACAGGTCTAATATGGAAGATGAATAAGCCAATGTCGTAAATCCTGCCGTCTGCGTTGGGGAGAAATGCTGTTGGCTTTCCAGTGTAAATCTCTGCCCTCGTCGTAAAACAGTCTTGAGGCAGTTGTATATAACTGTAATATTGGACGTTTTGTTTTCCGTACCAAGTCGTCAAAAAAAGAAAAAAGAAGTGGTATCAATCGGCCGTGTGTAGAACAGAATAAATGCAAAAAGGTGAAGAAAATACGCCGACGCCATGCATTGGTGCGTGTAAAAATTCAGGAAAACAAAGACAAAGTCGTGTATCTTTTTGCTCAAAGGAAAACGTCTAAAACATCTCGCCTTCGTGGACTCCTATCGTGTATTGTTGCTGTTGCTGCTGCTGGTGGTAGGCTGCCCTCACCTCACGAGGGTGTCTCTCGATCATCTGGGGTTCCCGGGGCTGCTGCTGCTCTTGGATCGGGGCCTTGTAGCTTACAGGAGGCAGCAAGCTCTCATAAGGTGAAGTCTGTTCAGGAGATTTGGTGCGTCTGCCGAGAATCGAGTTGCTACGGCCACGGCTCGCCGATCGCATACGCTCAGTGGCACGGCTGATACGCCCAGCGATGCTGTTATCCTTGTCGGAGATGCTACGACCTCGAGCGTGGCTCTGGCTTCGGGGAGCTGGAGGTGCAATGATGGGCACAGTGGCCTCGCTGACGGGAGCTGCAACTGGAATGGCTGCAGGGCGTGGTGCAGAGCTGTCGCTGTGTTCGTCCTCGTCCATGACGATCTCAATGGTGCCAGAGCCGGCGCTGCCGAGGACCTGAGGACGCATGCCAGGTAGGGGGGCAGGCGGCGGCGGAGGAGGCGTCGCCAAGTGCTGCAGCTCTCTCAGAATCGGAGGTGGGGGAGGAGGAGGCGGCATCTGGTCGTCGCGGGATGCCTGTCGTGAGTGTCGCGGAGCACTGATAATCTCGTCGATGCCTCTGCCGGGAATATGGGCATCTGGGACGCTCATCTTGCGGGAGACGGAGCCTCTTCGTCCTTGTCTGCTGGATGGCTGCGAGGGACGCATAGGAGATCCAGTCGAGCCCGCAGCCTCCTCTGGGACGGGCGCAGACATGCACCTGTCAATGCTTGGGCGCATTGGAGGGGAATAGACTGTCGAAGGTAGAAGAGTCATGAGGGACTCTGGCTGGGCANTGCTTGGGCGCATTGGAGGGGAATAGACTGTCGAAGGTAGAAGAGTCATGAGGGACTCTGGCTGGGCAGACTGGGGTGATTTCTCGGGAGTGGCCGGCAGCCTATCCGGAGATGGCTGGGCAGAAGCTGAGGGCGACGTCCTGACGTAGGCCATGGGAATCGGGGGAACATGAGGCTTCCCAACGCCATGGCTGTCAAACTGAAGCCTCATAGCCTTGGGCGTTGCTGGCAGCCCAATAAAAGGTCGGTTTCCTGTCCGTGCGTATGAGGAAGTTCTGGCAAAGTCAGCCGTCTGGCTTCTTTGAGGAAGGTCTTGCGGCGAGAAGGTCGTCTGCGGAAGTTCAAATGCAGTTGGGGGCCGCGAACTGATGGGAGACAGCTCATCTGGATGGGGGATTGGAGGAGCCGAAGGCCTCCGAGCAAGAGACATCCGCCGCTCTTCCAGCTCGCGTGCTGCAGCCTCCTTCTTGAGTTGTCTCTCATTCAAAATCTGCCTCAGGTCACCGCTCCGTACGGGCTCGGCCACTTCCGAAATGACTTGTGGGGGCGGCGTGATTGCTATTTGAACGTCCTCGAGGGCAGGCGTCTTGGTTCGCCTGCGTTGGGGCACGGAACCGTCTCGAGCCCGGGAGACGGCAGGAGACGCGGGCTCTCTTGCACCGCGACTACCGTTGTGCTTGGCTCGGAACAGCTCCTGGGCCTCGACCGCAGCCCTGTAGTCTTCTTCATCGTCCGAAGGCCCATAGAATTGGGCAGCCTGGCTGGACATGGGCAGTGGCGAAGACGGCGAGCGAGTGACCGAGCCGTCTCCGCGGCTCTTGCTCCTGCCACGCAGCTCCAGAGCGGGCGGCCGTCTCTCATTGCTTCTCTTGCGGCCTCGGCTAGACGGTCTGCTCGAGACACGAATCTGGCTCGATTTGCGAACAGTAGGCGGCTCGAAACTGTCGAGTTGCAAGGGAATAACGGACTCGTTGCCGACGATCCCTTCGTTGACACGCGGAGTGCTCAGATTAAGCAAATCCTCCGGAGACATTGGAAGGGGAGAAGTAGGAGAGCGTTTGGCGGGCTTTGGAGTGTAGTTTCGAACAGTGCCGCGGCCACGGTCACCAGAAGATGCACGATGATCCTTGCGGTTTCTGCTGCTGTCGCGACTACGAGTCTGGCGGTCATCGTGGCGAGGTCGGCTGCTGTCACGACTGCGGTGCCTCCTCGAAGAGCTCGGGGCGGCGTCCAAGCTGGAGATGTAGTTGTTGACTGCCCGGGTACCATGGCCGCTGCGAAGACTTCGCCCAGCGCTCGAACTCGAGGTAACAGAACTTGCGACCGATCCAGGACCTCGCCTTCGCGATGGCCAGTGGAAGCGTGTCGAGGACGTGACGGACTGCTCAGGCGAGGTCAAGTCACTTCCCATAGCATCGTCCATTGACTGAAGCTTCAAGTCGATGCCGTCCGGCACTCTGTCGCGGGCGCCGTTACGACTAGAGCGTCCAGAGGCCATTAGGGCAGCGAAAGATTCCGGCGAGGGTGATGGGGGCGGGTGGCCCTTTTTGCGGTGCTCTCGCATCATCATGGGGCTTGCGGTCGAGGCACGAGCCACAGACAGTCCAGTAGTCATCTGGTGATCCTCAAACGAAGGCTTTCTTGAATGACCGCGCTCCCCACGAGCCTCTTGAGGCTTGAGTACCGGAACTTCGACCCGAACCTCACCAATTGATGGTAGGCGGGGCCGCCCGAAACCTCCCGGAGTCACTGCACGTGCTGAGGCAGGAGTATTGTAGGCGCTTCGGGAAGACGGCTTGAGGAGCGCTGTGGTGGGATCGCGACCGCCAGGTGAAACTGCAGATTCGGCGATCGGAGTGACGCCAGCCGCAATTGGGGTCTGCCCACCGTCACCAGCGGCGAAAAACTTGGACTTTGCGCCCTGATCACCAAAAGAGGTGATGAGCTTCAGTGCAGAAGTTTTGGCAATGCTCCTTTGCGGCCCGAGGTTGATTCCAGGAGGCGACAGCGGAGGACTCAAAACTTCGGGGATCGTGGCGTCCATGCTCTGGAAGGTCACTTGAATTGCCGAAGGAGACGTCCACGGTTCTGTGGACTCTTGTCCAGTACAAGCGAAGCTGTTGATGAACGAGTTAGCTTTGAAGTTCATAGAAGTGGGTGATGGACACGTACCAACGGATGGCCAACTGCTGCTGACCGTGCAAGACTGCAAATTCGCCCCATTTCTTGATGATCTGAGACTGACGCTCCCAGACGTTGGGATAAAAGAGACAAAGCAAGATCAGTGCTTCCATGAAGCGCTTGTGAGAGACGTAAATCTCAATTGCGTCATTCTGGTCACCCATGCCAATCATGATAGTCGCAGCTGCGTGGATGTCGCCGCTCTCCAGAAGTCTCTGCACATAAGCTCGACCGAGTTTGTGCTGAGAGGCCTGGCCACCAATGCCACTCAGAGCAAGTAACATCCAGTCGGACGATGTCATATTCTCCGACGAGGCAGTCATGATATCAGAATCGATATCACCAAGCCATTTAGCCAGAAGAATCCGGGCTGACGAACCATTTGGATGTCTAGACATTTCATCCCTCACAAGATCCTGGATCTCCTTGTTCCAGCCAAAAATGATGCTGAGCATTTGTCTCCTGAGGTCTTCATTGGTCAATCGTGTCTGGTCAGCCAGCGGCGTTCGCTTGTAAGGAACATCGTGGAGCCTGCTGCGAGTGAACTTGAAGAGATCATGAACTTTGTTGTCATCAGGACTTCTCGGAACCTCATTTCTCAAACGCGAGGGTCGATGGCGACGGGACGCATGCGAAGATGAGGTGATGGATGCTGAGCTGACACTGCTGATTGAGTAGGCATCCTTGTCTCCATAGGGAGGCATGACGGAAGACTGCATCGAGGAACCGGTAGAGCCGGTAGAGATGTAGGTGTTTTCCGTCATTCCACGGGACATGGTTGACGGTGCCTGAGACGGCGCCTGTCGCCCCCGAGTGCTGGAACCAGCCGACGACTTTGACAAAGTCGAGGCCTGGCTCTTTGATGACACCGGGCTTGCCGTCATGTAGCGGTCTTGATCGTATGCATCGCCGGCTATGTCAGCTCCACGAGCAATCCTTGCCAATGGCGACATGTGATCTTCATCGCTCTCGGATACTTCAGATGTGATTGGAACCGACACCGAATCAGAGTCATTGGCAATGACAACGATCCCTTGCTCGACCTGCTCCTCAATGGAGACTGGGGGCGACGGGGGTAGGAGGTTAGCAGGGTGCTGCACGTTGGCCACCATCAAGGACGGGGTGTTGAGGTCAAACTGCTGCACAGTATTGTTGGCTCCCAACGTGAACAAGCTGGCGCCAGGGCCGTACACAGCGAGACCGCGCACATGTTCGAGTGTCGGTATGCTGTCATAGGTGACGTGTTTAGTTCGAACATCCCATGAGAGAGTCTCACTGTGGCGAGTGATGTCAGTGATCATGTGGCTAAGCGCGCGCGTAGTAGGTGTGCGTATGTGTACTTACTTCTCAGAGTACTGGATAATGCGGCCATTTTTCGACCAGCCCATCCAGTTGGGTCCATTCTGAAAGTTATCTGTGCGCTTCAGAATCCTCACCACCTTGGCCGGGTCATCGCCGTTCGAAGACTTCGCCACGCTCCAGACTCGAAGATCGCCGTCGTTGGTCTGCACAGCCAACATGTCCGATTTTTGGCGCGGAGACGAAGCGTGCCACGCCAAGTTGACAATGGGCGACGGTGCCCTCGAGGTGCTCAAGTTGTGCAAGATCTGAAATCTTGGCTGCAAAGTTGCAATCAAGAGGGACCCGTTTTGATATCTATGAGTGGGTTAGTAAAGTCCCTAGAGAAGCGGACAACTTTATCGACGACTTACCCAATAGCAAATGTCCTGCAATCCGCTGCGGGAGCAATTGCTGTGACAGTAATCTGGTCAATTGTCCTTGCCGAGATGTGTTCTGATGTCGTAGGCTCGAACAATATGATGCTTCCCTGAGAATTGCCTGCGCACAGTCAGCCCTGCTGCCAATCCCGATAGTGCCACTCCCAAACAACATACCGAAAGCCACATTTCCATTGCGCATCCACGCGGCGCAAGTGAGATTTTCATACGACGCGAAACGAGCGACCTCGTCGCCGGTCATCAAGTCCCACACTATAGCCGTCATATCCGCATCGTAGCTTACTACCAGTCGACCTGCACCGATTTCGCTTTGTGTGTCAACTGATAACAATTGGACCTCGGCCGAGTGCCGCGAGAAGCGCCTCTCTATCGTGAGACTATCATGGTGCGCAACGACGACAGAGGATCCCTCTGCATGAGATGTTTCAGTATTTCGAATTTTGTAATTGAGCGATATGATGACTTACGTCCATATAAGAGCATAGATGCTGTGGCCGCCGCTGGCTCAAAGTACTTCATCAGCGCCTTCTCCGATGTGAAGTCTTTCTGCTCTGCGACGACCTTTCCTTTTCTAGAAGACCGTCCAGCCGAGCTGATCGAGGTCTGCCGGTGGCGCGACATGGCCTGATGACTCGAGGAAGCCATCGCAACGGTTTGAATCTGATGCGACAAGTTAGCATATCCGTATCAGGCGAAAGCGCTCTGACCTCAAGGCTCGGTATGTGGATGTCCCGAAAAAGATCTTGTAGACAGACCCGAATGTGTCTCGTAGCACAATTCCGTAGGACTTACTTAAACGTGCGACTGACTCCTCGAGAGGTCCTGGAGTGACCTTAACAGGCGGGAAGGTGCGCAATTTGGTTCACCAACATTACACACACGACAATCAGCTGCCCGGTCCTGGCCAATTCCTCTTTCCAATTCCAGTGTAGCCAATTGAAAACTTTGAATACGGAGGCACGAGCAGCGGCAAGTTGTCAGAAGCCACGTTCGGTGCTACTCTCTTTTCGTTCGCGAACTCTCTTCCTTTCTCTTTCCTCTCTTTTCTTCCGGAATTTGGAGCCAAAGCAAGCTCTATATGCGTTGGCGTTCTTCTGCCCGTTCTGCCACGTTCTGTAAGGCGTGGAAGAAGTATGTCGAGACGATATGAGCCGGGAGAGATTAAGTTGTGCGGCGTCAAGGTATTTTCGGGGCCGGTAATCGCCTCGTGGATTTTGCGGAGCGTGTTAGTGGCCGGTGTAACTATATATGCCACGACAGAGTCGGTGTACTGGCGCTTGCGTTGCAGGAAGACAAGACTCGTGAGATTTGTCTGGGATCAGGAACCGAGGACAGTTGAATGCAGCGTTCGCACTAGCAAGATGCAGAGAAGGGAAGAAGAAGAAAATATGGCCACCAAGAACAAGACCGGGGATGCGAGAGTGCAAATAAGTGCTGTATCGCTACGTTGAGAAGGTCAGCGCCTAGGACGAGTCGTCCTGGCCTGTCAATGGCTCGAGATGCATATAGAAGCGAGCGGCCAAATCTAGAGCGGATTCGGGACGGCTAAGCCAGAGGTCTGCATGGTCCAGCATTGGAGCCGGGGTCTGAGCAGACATTGCATGCCGAATGGACCAGGGTGGACGACCAGGGTCCAGCCACGATGATCGAATACTAGAGGTGCTTGATAGTGACTGACTGCCTGGGTTTATGCAGTTGCTGGCTGCTACTATTGCTGCTACTACCACTGTAGCACAGCAAGCAAGCAACAGGAAGACCCCAAATATGCGCATGTGTATGTATGTGCGTGTGTGCGTACATGAGCGAGACCGATATAATTAGCTTTGGCTGCTATCGCATGGCACATTGTGGCTTTTCGGTGCTTTGGCAGTTTGGGCTCTAGCTTCGTCACTTGACGACGAGGAACGGGATATCAGAGGCCAAGCCGAAGGAGCACTATTAGTCGCCGGACACGGAGCGCGCATATGGTGGAAGATGGAGATGGGCAGCGGAATAGTCGAGACGTCGTTGCTTGTGGTGGCTCACAGCGCCTCCGGGCGGAGGCCCAACGACTTAGCAAGACGAATCTTATCGTGTCTGACGATTCTTGAGGCATATAAGACTCCTCCAGGATCCACTGATTGACCATGATGAGAGGCAATTCACGATGTCAGTGGTGCCTCGAGAAAGCCCAGCTACGATCCTGTCAGAGACTACAGGTCCCGTGACGGCCTGAAGGTCCAGTCATACGCGAGCCGCGTATCTCGTGATGAGAGGATCAGTATATCAGAGGTTGATAGCTTTCCAGAGCATGGTTCCTCACTGGAGTCGGACGAAATGAGTATCCAGGTCTGCCGGGCTCGGTTGGCCATACAATGGCATTGCCTGGGGGCGCTGAGAGAATGGGAATTGAAATAGCGGCTCGAAGACCGGGGTGGCTGGAACCCATCCCGACTAGCTTGATGAGAATTTTCAGAAAAGATTCACCAATGCGTGAGCGAGCGAACGGACGTTTGTAGGGAGAAATGCTTGCCTCTGGTGGCATTGCTGCTCTCTTTCCTGCTGCTCAGGCCCCCCGAGAATAGCGAGCGAGAATAGCAAGAAAAGGTGCGTGGTTGGTTGGGCAGAGATGGGGGAAAGAGTCCCAAATAGGGACGTCGTTCCTCGCAGTAGCGCGAAATGCTGTGAAAGGCGGTTACGGCTGCGGATTGGTCGGCCTATACCAGGGTTGGGGCAGATCTGGCGGGGTTGATTGGCTATACGACTGTTGCCAGTGCCAGGCGCCGGCGGCAAAGAAGCGTGACGAGGATCCTCGTTGGCCCGCGGCGGCAAGGGTTAACAAGGGTCTTGTGTAGGTTGAAATAGCCACTGGGCAGTCACGACTCACACACTCTTATTTTACTGACAGTCACACTTCTGCAACGGCATCAATCACTGCAAAAATGGATCAATCGAAAATCAATTGATAGATCCTTTCCCTTGATGGCATTGCAGCGCCGTTCTTGCTGTGCATGCTTATGCTCATGCTTCATGCCCTAATGCTCGTCCAATGCTGCTCAATGCTCAGCTCAAATCCAATGCCATTTGGCAGCCATGTAATGCTTGCTTTTGACGTCGCTTCCTATTTGTGCAATTCGTGTATAACTCACGCCACGTACATGTATGCACATCTACCTCCATACATGATGCACTGTACCTCTGTTACCTGTTGCGATGCCCAAAACCCCCCTCAAACCCTTCACTGCATTTTGCCATCTCGAGATGGCAAGAACGTTGGTTCCTACCCCACCGCGGCCGGGAACTTGGGTTGATTATCCGAGACGTTCTCCTTCACCGATGGGTGCCAACGTTTTTACCTGGGCAACCACGATAGAAGGCAGATAGATACCCTTGCGCACTTGCCAGCTAATAAGTAAGATACGTAGACACGGCAACCTGCTGCATTGCAACTCGTGGTCAAGGCAAGTGCGCCCAACCGAGATCGCGTGTCGAGGAAAGAAGAAAATATCTGGTTGATTCCTTCCTTGTCGTCATCGCTAACACAAATTCGAAGACGAGTCTCCTTCTTTTTGTTGGATCTCAACGTATGACTACTACGGACTACGGAACACCAAGCCACCTGACATGCGCTGCACGTCAAGCAACGCATTCAATAATTCGCTCCTACAATTATTGCGCCAAAGCCAATCACTCACCTATTTTATCTATCTCCTACTCTCTCCGTCCAATCGCTCAAGGTGAATGCCATCGTCCGGATTTAATAGGTAGTCTGCTCGTTTTGACTAATGTGGACGACCGAAAATCTATACCCAAGAATGCGATCACGCGGTCGGTCTGCTTCCAAGCGGGATACCGAAACAGGTCAATGACCGAAGGATCGAAAACCGACAAGGTCAACATCGTGTTTCCTTGGTCACCACTGGTCAGGGGTTTTCCTGACCGTTGCTTCCAGTCAATCAATTAATCCAATCAATTTACCATGGTCGTGTTCGCGAACATCAGGTTCACATCAGACCACCACAGAAGAGGACATGCTCGCTCTCCATTACCTCGCCCAAATTCCTGAACCGGTCCCATCATCGCCCTCGCGTCCGTTGCGACCTGATGGCATCTTGCTCATTGGATGCTCATGCAGATAATTCATTTAACACCTGCGGTCGGGATTGGCAAATGTGTGTACAACGCAGAACATCTTGCGTTGGCCTTTTACCCCGCGACCGAATTCTTTTCTGTGTAGTGTTGCACGCATCTTCGAAAGTACGACTCGGAGCAAGATGTACGGTCTTCATGTATCTCAAATCTGCACAGGCGGCCAGTCAATCCAGATATGGGATCGGTATCGGCACCTCGTCCAATTGCCTGCTTTAAAATCCCAACGATGTCCCTGGGTCCCTTGCATGCCTACCTTCTTCGTGCGACCCTTCGTCTGCTGCTCCCATCTCACAGTAGATTGCCTACTACACTGGTTAGCTCGTGTGTAACGTTTACAAATAAGTCGTGGATGGTGTGCATCTTTCTCGTGAGTACATATCGATCTCTTGATGATTTCTTTTTCTCTTTTTCTCTTTTTCTCTGCCCATGTGCTGGCTATTCACCATGGGTTCGCTACACCTTGCATATAATATGCAGAGCCGGTCATTGACCGAGGCCGTTGAAATCTATTGCGAGCAGCCAATGCCACTTGTTGGATCATGGACCGCTTGTGTGCCGAACGCAATGGTCAAAGTGCATACATGACGAGAAGAGCACAACATGGGAGGCGGTATGGCTGCTGGCTGCATGTACGAATGTGGTGGTGTCAGCTACAACACCCACCACACCCAAATGATATACTACATTACACCACGATCATGCCAGGCACTCGTATGCCAATCTCTCTGCGGGCCGTGGCACTTGGGAAGAGAGATTATAACCGACTCCCGCGAGCGTCAGCCTCGCTGAACACTACAGGTCAATGCGGAAAGGTATGCAACCCCTCGCCAGGTTCGTTCTCGTGGGGGAACGGGTGAATGCTGGTGAGATTCTGTGAATGGAACATGGGGGCTATTCCCCAAGGCGAAGTGCAGGATACTCGCCTGGTCTATCAAGCCATAAGCTCCCACGGCCCCGGATTCTTCAGAGAAAATGAGGAGTGATTTCTATATTGACCTACCGGCTTCCCGTCGTTGCGACAGGAACGGACATGCATGCCGGTTGTGCGGCTGCGAGATTACATGGTCGTAATATTCCAATGCGAAATACATAGTATAATGCCTCTTATTCTCTCGTTCCGACCAACAGGGACAATGCGATTGTTACAACCGCTCGGCCGGACTAACAACCATAGCGCATTGTTCGAGAGCTGGTGGGCATATGAGGGGATGAGGAATTTTTAACTTCTTAATCATACAGTCACAGTTGCACTCAGGTCGCATCTCCCCGCGGCCCGCATAAATGGCATCCTATACCTTGTCACATATGCGAGCTATGGATGAAGAATAGCCACAGGAGAAAGTGAGAACTCTTGCGCCTCGTCTTTCGGTCCTGGGCCCAAGACCCTGCGGTCGTGGAGATGAGACGCCACACCGTTTCTCCTCCCATCGCAGTTGGACGGGAACAAGGGGACAGTGCGGCTTCCGTCGTCGTGTCGGCGTATTGTGTGCGTACAGTATGCGATGTGATTAGGTTGTGATGGTGATTGATGGACTTGCAAGACGAGAGTGGTCCAGATTGACGGGTTGGCCGAGACAGCCGAGACAGGACCGGGACCGAAGGACAAAATAGAAACTTTTGCCCCAGAGACATTTGACGTGCGCCATGCAACTCTTCCATGTGAATAGAGAACTCAGAGAAATTGGCATGTTTTCCAATAAGAGTGTTGGGCATTGCGTACCGGCATTGCATCTGGGCTGTGCCTTTTCTATTCTGGAGACGGCAGCCCGCATAGTCTTGGTGTTTCTGCCCGCATTATATACACACTTATAATAACCTACATATTGGGGGGAACAGATGTGCGTGGCCCAGCCACCCCCAAAGACAGATCCGGGCACAGAAGGGACGCGCTGCAGCGCAACGTGTCAGGCAGTAAACTTTATTGTTAGATTTCTCATGGAATTCTGGCGTTCGATGACCCCTTTCCGCTTCAACTCAACCTGTCTTTCACATTGACGACATGGACAGCCTTTTACCGCCTCCCCGGGTCCGATTGGGGAGGAACACTCTCGGTCGGCGGCGCTTTGCTCCTAGACTTTGCACTCACTTCTTAATTACTCCCAGTCAACTCCGGAGAGCAAATGTGCGCCCGTCTGGATCCCTCCCCCCTCAGCTGAGCCCGTCTGATTGACTCGCCACGCTCGACGCGCACACATGAGACGTTCCATCCGCCCATCTGGTACGCATTCGTCGAGAGGCAAGAGACGCAATGTGTTCTCTTGATTTTTTCCCCTTCGGTATGACGGTATAAGCTGACCTGCCCGTCAAACGACCAAGACGCCTGAGGCGGCGCCCGGTTTCGAGCTTCCGCGCAGCGAATGGGCGTCGAGAAGCGAAACCTCTGCGAGTCCATTGGCTCGCCTCGGGGGTCCAATGTCTCTTCTCGACTCCTTGTGCTCCCCCCACCGTCACCCCCCAAATGGTTCCTCCTTTCTTGCAGGCGACATCCTCCCCAAGTGAGTCGTGGTCGTTGATACACACCCCTTTCGCCCCCCTAAAACGTGCAAAGTGAGCCGCAATCCCAAGGGATCGCAGGTGGCGCTCCGAGGTGGCCGTCACATCTCTTCGCTTCTCCTTTTGGAAGCACGCATCTCTGTGTGGTTCTCATTCCGGTTTCTAGATGTCAGGGAGAAGATGAGACGGGGAGAGGGGGCGAGTATCATATCATGAGAGGCTTACGAAATACTCGGGGCTTACCAAGTCGAGATGTGATTGTGATATTGGTCGCCTTTGCTCAGCTCGGCGCACCAACAAAGGACGATGCGCCAGCGGATTGGTAATCTCAAAATGAAGGAAGCGTCGTCATGATATGTGCCATGAGGATGGGCCAGGATGACCGAGTTCCCAGCCGTCTGGGCCCGTATACTCCGTCGTAAGCATTTAGATTTCCTTGCTTACCATATCACCACCACCACCACCATCTCAAGGTCGCTCGTATGTACCGTGCCATACCTACCTGAGCACTAGCAAACTGTATGACTGTTGGTAAGTCGACAAGAACAACGCAAGAGACCGTGGTTGCCTAATTTTACATCGCCCCTGAGGCGGAAAGTTTGTTCAAGTTAGTCGGGCGTGCATATGTCAAATCAACGATCTGTCATGCAGCTAGCTAACAAGAAGCCTTTCCCGGTTGTTTGCCGTCGGTGACGATCATATAACGAAAATATATATCATTCAGCCACCCCCGGTAACCCGGTGGGGTCTTGTAGACAGGGCTCTCGGTATAGATGACCGAGAGAGTGAGTGTGTGCGCGAGCTAACGGGATCTGTGCTCGGTGCATTTCGCTTGGGGATTCATCATCATGGCTGTTTTTTTTTTTTCCCCAACATCCGAGCCGCCGAGGCAACACATATATCCACATGCTGTTGGCAAGTTGGTTGCTGCTGCTCGTTCCAAATTGTAAATAAACTTGTCTTATTGGCTTCCTCGGCAACAAACCGGGAGTCGGGAATGCATCATCTTGATCACAAACAGGATTTCCCGAAAGACAGAGAGGCGAGAGGATCACGGTAAGCTGATTGTAGTTTTTGTATGTTGAAGATCGTATTACTTCCCCAGGATGACCTAGGCAGATAGACTAAGCTACTAACTGTCCCGCGGCTGGGGCACCACTACTAAGCCTCCGCATTTCTCCAACATCTCCCGATGGTTGCACACACCACAGGTACAGCGAGAAAATGCCACGGGTTCCAAACCCCCGAAGACCCGGGGCTGAGCCCAGTGGTCGGCACTCAGTTGCGGGCCAAAAAAAGAAGACACCCCGACCAGTAACCTTTGGAAGCTTCGCTCTGAGTAAGCTTTTCGGTAGAACCTTGTGACTCATTCCCAAGAGAACAGACGGAGCTTCTCGTTATGGGGTTGTCACCACTGTGTCCTCTGTACTTCTTTGTGGCAGGCGCACCCATATCTCCGGGCTGAGACCTATTTGGGTTGTGTGACCACAGGAAAGCAAAATCAGGCTCCCGTCCCGCCCGCTGCTTGGGGAGAGTTCGGGCCCAGGCTCTCAGCCTGTAAGCCTCCCACTCTTGCCTCCGACCAAGGTAACACGCCGCGTCTCGCGCCACGTGCCACACGCATCATACAGTCATCAATAAAAACCTGACTTGTGCTGCTGATGACTGGGCACTTTCTGTGTGTGGCGTGCCCACCAATCTCCATCGCGTTCGTCACCACGCGCCATGCACACATAACGAGTCTCTCTATGATGTAACAGACTCGTGTGACTGACGGTAAACAAGCTTGCGCCTGTAAGGGGGGTATCATGTTTGTAAAGGGGGTATCATATGTTTGTTGTGTGGGTATCATGAAGTTGTAAAAACAAAATGATTTTTAATCTGGTGATTTGATGTTAGCCACCCGTTATAATTGCGTAAGCAGTAGAGGAGGCTGGAACTTACCATTTCCGCTGTGCAAATGTATAAAAAAAATAAAATAAAAAAAGAACAGTCCAAGCAGACGTCATGCCTCTCTCACTCGACAGCCTCGGTGATGGGCGCCATGCTGCCGCTCTTGGCCTTGGGACTCTTCTTGGCGGAGCCACCGCTGCCGCGGCGGGCGCGGTTGGCCATCTGCACCTGCTGCTTGCGGCGCTCCTTCTCGGCGACGACGAGGCGGATGGCCTCGCGGTTCATGGCGGCCTGCTGCTCGCGCTGCAGGTGCAGAAAGTCCTCGTCGACGGCGTACGGCGAGCCCGAGGCGTTGCTGCTGGCGCTGCTGTGGCTGTAACCGCGCGAGTCGTCCTCGAGGTCGAGCAGGTCGTCGTCGGACAGGTACGAGGAGGCGCGCTCCGGCCGCTGCCACGAGGGGAATGCGCAGCTCGACTGGTGGTACGACGACGAGCTCGAGAGGTAGCTGCTGGGGCCGATGTCGAGCGGTTGCGATACCGAGCTCATAGAGCTATATGATCCGTACGAGCCGTACATTTTGTTGTGTGTTTGTGTTGTTGAGTGGTTCTCGACTCCTCGATCCAGAATGAGATCTCTTCTTTCGTTGCGCGTCGTCCTTGTAAAGGGCGCGTCTTTTTAATATACCAGGTGCGTAGGCGTGTAAGTGATAAGGCCGGACCCAGATAAGGCGTTGATATAGTCGCTGAAGCGGGCTTGGTGAGTGAGTAGTAGTCGGTAGTTGTTGGTCAAGACAAGCTTGCTTGTGATGAAGATATTATAGTATTATCTGATGATCAGGACGGGAGAGAATCAGAAGCTTCATAGGATACTGTGAGCGAGGCACGGGATGGATATATATCACGGGTGACCAGGGACAGGGAAATAGAAAAGGCGGCATGATTCATATTGGACCGAGACTAAAGAGGTACATGTCGGAGGTAGTGCTGGGCAAGGGGCGGGCGGACTGCGGCTGGCTTGCTTCTCCCACCCCCACCGACTCCCACGCGAGAAAGAGAAGTAGCGGTAAACTTGCTGGTCTCGCAAGGGCTGGGAACTTTTTGCCAGTACAATGCATGTATTGATAGGATGCTGACACCCCAAATTTGGGATCAGACGGTAATGTACCTCGTACCTACTGGTCGTTACCCGCGGTCTGGGGCCGTCCAGGCTGCACCACTGTCTGACTGACTGGAGTGCAAGACGACGGCTCGGAATCCAGGGCCTCTTTAGCCTGTTGCCCAGACCGCCTGTCTCTGTCCGCCTGTCTGGGAAGCCCTGTGGGTGCCAAAGAGCCAGTGGCCTGCAACCCACTGACTTCCCCGGCCAATCACAATATTCCTGTTCTTTATTTTTCTCGTCTTGTTTTTGCCATTTGTTGCAGCTCGGGCATGTTTCCGGCGGCACTACAGCACTAGAGGCCCCTAGACCGACCGCCGTCTCCTACGGTGGAAGGGGTTCCTTTTTGCCCATTCCCTGCTTTTAAGGTTGTTTTGCCATGCCCGGTACGAGGTTCCGGCCAACGGGAAAGCAAATGGGAAGTACGGAACCACTGCCTAGGTTCGTAATTCTGTACGCGAGACGAGTTATATTTTGCGTACTTTTTCTGTTTTGGCGACTCTTTATTGACCTGAAACTCTCGGATATGATAAGAAAAAAAGGATTCGATAATCCTTTTTGATTGACTACCGCTTTGGCCTCGATCCCGAAATTTTGTTTGTCTCATTGTATATTGATTTGATTGTTTGTCTGTTTGCTCGCTTCCATTACTCCGTCAATCATAATTGTTGTATGTAGACATTGTTGGCGGTCGTATACGACAGGTCTATTTTTACAAGCTTGCTTTTGGTTTGGGGGTTGTTGGGGCCGGTCCCGGAAAAGTGGAATAAGCGTGCTTTTCCCGATTCCTTCAGCAGGTCAGAGTCGCAGTGCCGGTGGTGCTCAGGATTATTGGGATCGCAGAATACAACGACGTCAGCATTCTAATTACAACACGCACTGCTCACTCACGCACACCACCACTTTGTGGTTTTATTTACATGTGCCATCCAAGGCAGTTAGCCCCGAGGTTGTTTGCAAAACAGCTCCTTGAGGTTGCGCGTTGGGATCACCATTCATCTCACTTCCGGCTGCTATTGATTCCGCGACTCGTTTCTGAGAGACAGCGCAATCATGTAGCTGGCCGTTGGTCCGATGCCCGCGAGACAGCAGACACCCCCCATGTGGTTAGCCAACGACTCGCATGGAAACCTATTTCTGGTCGGTATGTATCCATCTACGGTACCTAGTTCAGCTGTCATGTCAGGTAGTGATGCGCAGACCAACCCCTAGAAGGCGCCTGGTAGCGTTTGTTTCGTTTCGTCGCAAGAGGAAGTTCCAATCCAGGAGTGGACCACGAACTCTCATTTCCTCGCCCGAGCACACCTACCTGCCTTGCCCTGCCTGCTTGCTTGCTCCTATCGTATCGGGCACCGAATGGGTCCCAAAAGGCTCGCTGTCCTGTCCCATCCACCCCGACTCACCCACGTATCTATCGTACTCCGTAGAGACAGCAGAAACCTTGATTTGGGAGCATCTGCTGCTGCTGGCTTTGAGTCATACTGAGGTTGCAGATGCTCCGCCTGCCGTCGTGTCTGACTTGTTACACAGGTGTTCGGTCGCCAGCCAGTCGATCTGGTCTGCCGCCTGGTCCCTCTGGCGAGATTCAAGAAAAGAAGTCTGGGGGAAGATGCTGGGCTGCTGACAGCCCGTTCCCCAGGCTAACGTAAGGTTTCCCCGTACCACCCAAGCCGCGGCGTCCATCTCTTGCTCCATTTGCTTCCCGCTCGCGGCCACTTGCCCATCCGTCCGTCTGACCAAGTACACGAGTAAAACGTAGGGGTCCAACCATTGAAGCCAAGTGATGTATTTGCGCTACCTACACCCAGACACCTGCCTCGAAACTCCTGACAATTATCGCCCAGTTGTATCTTACTCCTCGCACCCAACCCAGATCGCTGGTAACTCTGAGTGACCGGCTCCGTGGTCAGAACTATCGGTCAGAAATGCAGATCGGCGGGGGGCTGGCACTCTACCGGCCGCTGTGCATATGCCTCTGCAGCAGCATGCAGCGACGTTCGTTCTGGAAATGAAATGTCCATTCTGACCGCCTCGTCCAGCAGGCCAGCTCTGCGCCTGGACAGCAGGCCGGGCCTGCCAGCGGTGCATCCTGCTGCTGGCTGCTGGCTATGCTGGCTCGAGATCCCCCCCAAACTGGGAATCTGGACCCCCATGCGGCGAACTGGCTGCCGGGTGGGAGGTGTCAGAATAGGCATCTCCACATTGATTGTGTCCAAGAGCGCCGAGATTGGCAACAAAACGACTCGGCTGGCGGCTGGGCGGGCAATACTACACGGCCTTGCCAGAAGAGTAGAAACGCTAGAAGCCGGCTAGAAGGTTGTCATGACTCGACCCGTACGACTAAACCTTGAACAGAAGGCCCTCGCGGGTTGGTGATGGCTGGGCTTCTGACTGTTTAGCCCTTTTAACCGAGAGATGCGCTCGGTGGACCACTCCGTCCTGCCCTTCAGTCGTGCGGTCCTAATCACGCCCGTGGCTAATGACTCTTTCCAAATGGCGAGGCGCCATCGTCACCCGCTTTGCCCCGATGGCCAAACGGTGCACGACCGCGAGACGAGCTCACGATCTGCTCCTAAACGCTCCGATGGTGCTACCTACAGATGGATGATAAACAAATAGCCGCGGAATTGCCACATGAACGAACGCTAGCACTCCGGAAACCCCCCGCCATTGCCCGTCAGCTTGGACCCTGCCGATGAGGTCTGACACAGATCAGCTCGAATCGTGGAGAAAAGGGAAACCTGGGGTAGAAGTTTCGATAGCTCGAGGACCCTTTCCCGTCCGCCCGTGTCTGCATTACCCGACTCGACACGAAAAGATGCCTATTTGAGTAACCAGTGGTGGCAGAAGACTCATGTCCGATCAATATTCAGCTGCTCAACCCTAACCTTGGATGGATAAGCTTGCTATACGACCAACTGCTGTGTACATGTATCCGCACAAGACTTTTGGCACTCATCGATCTCGACCTGTCCTTCCCCAGGTCGCCAATCGTCCACAAAAAGGGATTGTCCGCCCTGAGTCAGACGAGAGGGAAGATTACTTGGGATGCCTGCTTACTGTCACATCGTAGCAAAAAAAGCATATGATACCTGATGTGATACAAGAAAGAAGGAAAACAATTCTTGACATGCTTACCCGATCGCCGGATCCTGGATCTTTGGGATCTTCAAAATCGTGAATCGGTCAGTCCAAAAAATGATGATCAAGTCGAGTTAATTGTCAAAAAGTACGAGAGCAGGGTTCAATATTCAAAATTCCACCAATAACGCTTCGACATCCCGCTTCCGCGGACGGTTGAAAAAGCATGGGAACGAGCATCCGGTCGGGTTCATGCATACCAAGCAAAGAAAACAAAATACCATGCAAGCCATGTCTAAAGTACGGATGAATTTGTTTTTTCTCCTATATTTTGTTTTAGCTTCAGGAGCCGAAATAGTATTGTCCGTGAGTCAAACATGGAGGCGTTTGACCACCATCCAAAGCCATCCCATTGAATCCTCCCTAAATCCCCCATATGATGACCCGGATCTTTACTTATCCATCGATCGCGAACTGGTGCCATGGCAAAGAGACGAACCGTGCTGGGCTGACCACCCCCAACGCTAACGCCCTACCCCGAGGGATCGCCGTCGGTATTTTCCCGGTGGGCCTTTGCGGCGGGAGAGGGCTCACCTTCAGCTCAGTGCGCTCACGCCCTATTTACGGGGTAATACCAGGTCTGTATCAGCGCGACACCAGACACGCGGACTGCGACGTACCGCAACGGAGGATCCGAATCCAGCACCGACTCTTGTGTCGAAGAGCGCAAAGTACGGAACGCCTGCTGTCCTCTGCATCGCATCGTGAACCTGTCGCGTAGCACTACGGTAAGGGGTTGAAGAATTAATTACAGCAAACTACTGTACGGAACAAGAGCTAGAAGGGTCCCCGACTCGTCCTGCCGGATAGATTGTCGCCATCGGGACAAGTCGTGTCCATTAGATCTTATCGCTACCTGTCAGTTCCTGTCACTAACGAACCTTGATGGAAATTCTCCAGCGGTGGAGCGTCTTCCCGGAGGGTCGTCAACGCTAGCGGTCGTTCGGTCTCTGAACCGACAAGGTATCGTGGGGTTTCGTTTTCGGCCTATTGGCAACTTGGCAGCTTGGGGAGCTTCTTCCTCCTTGGGAGCAACCGAGATGCAACCGAGATGATACCGGGTCCTCTTTTGGGCATGACTACAGACTTACTTGTTTCAAGTGCAGCAGCGGATGTCGAGTCGTTTCGCACGCGAAGACGAAAAAGAAAACAGAAGAAAGTAATTCTAGGCTTGTCAGATTGTCATTTAGAAAAAGTATGATCCGTCCGATAGTGCGTAGATCCAGAAGCTGTGCGACCACCGAATCATGGCCTGTGGCCTCCGGGAAATTTGCTTCTTGTCGGAGGCGTTCACAGGCACGGGAATAGTTGACGATCTAGCAGCAGGAATCTAAACCTTTTTCATGATACATCACCCATCTGTATGTATTGTAGGACGGACCGGCATGCACGCAAGCACTTACACACAGTAGTAGCCCAGGGGCACGGCATATACGCAATCGTATAGTTCACACACCATGGGCGGTGAAACGTTGCAGCCAAAGGTGTATGCCATTTGCCCAAAGCGCGGGTCCTTTTCCACACGTCGCGTCGAGTCTTTCTTGTCAGTCTCTCTCTTGTTCCTTGGGGCAACGGGTCGGGGCAGCGGCTGGGCTGGGGGCCCGCATTGAGTTTCCTATACTCGGACTGGCTGCGGATCTCTAGAGATGTGTCCCCCGAACTTGTGCAACACATTGCGCGCGCTTCTGCTCCCGGCGCCCGGGAGGTGTGAAATCGCCAATCTCGTCGCGATCTGTTCACATACACACCACCAGGAGCCCAATGACGCGCAACATTATGCACGTTCTGACAGAGGCTGCCGGGTGAGTGTTCTGGGCCCTGGGTGAGTCAAGCGGTGTCGAACAGAAAAGAATTGCAATGACGGAATTCCGCAAGCAAGAAAAAAGACGAAGAAGAGAGCCCCGACGGCGCGCGCGTATGTGTTGGCGTTGGGTATGGAGAGAAGGGGAAAAGAAGAAAAGATACCGGGCATCCTATCCCTGGGAGGGCCACTGTCGCCCAACACGGCGATGCATCTTGGTGGTGTGCACTGGTGGATGGGCTTTTCTACCTGGCCGTTGGGAGCGCAGTCGGGATTAGGCAGGGTGTTCTTTTTCTTGTGACACTCGTCCGTTTCCAGCCTGTTGGACCTGTCTGCTGTATGCGTCTCTCCGCGCGTTGAGGCCTGACCGTAATGCTGGTTGCAGTACCTCCAAACGAGCCAGCAGGGCTGACCAGGGGGGTCTGTCTGCGGCTTCTTTCTCCCACGTTCTCGGTCTGGTGGTAGTATCTGAATTTTCTTCCCTCTTTCTTTTCAACAAGAGCCCTGGTTACATGCGGCGCTGCTGATTCGTCGCGCGTATACAGACCTCGCAAACCTCGTCACAGTGTTTGGAGTGTTCGTCACCGGCGGTGGAGGGCTCGCTAAAGGTACTGTGCTGGGCACACTTTTTTTTTTATGCTGGTATGTAATTCGTTTCTTCTTCGCTTCTCGTTTGTCGCTTTCTGGGTTTCACCGCACACACGAGTGATGAAAAGAATTTTCTGTCACGGACATGGTTCCTCGAATATCAAGTCCATGTCTGTGCCAAGCCGCGCGTTTGGTACGCACTTGTCCCGTGTGAGGTATCATAAGTCGAAAAGAGACCTATCCGATTTTTCTCTTGTCGTATCGAGCTCGCAGGCCAAGAACGGGGAAGAAACCGATTCGACTTGCATAGAAAAAAAGAAGAAGAAAAAAAGCGATTCGTTCTTCTGAGTCGTCTTTTTGACCTGCGCGACGAGCAAATCGCATCCCTAGACTCTCTCGCAAGGAAATGCTTCCGTATAATGGGCATTATGCGATTGGATATGGATTTTTCTTTCTGTCTCATTATTTTCTCTAGTTCAGTCAATCGCATATCCTGCTCTATTTCACGAGCCTCCAACTCCCGCGATTCCTTCTACTACCGGCAGACCAGTCGACTGCACATGCCCAGGGGTCAATAAAGAATAGGTACCGTAAGCAAGCACATCATTCGCTCCCCCTCCCCCCTGGCCTTCCAAGTTCCGACATGCCGGCCGTCGACCCCCATGTTTCCTGCCTGTCAATTGTCAATCAGAACATCTAGACCTCCTCCCCTCCCAGTGATGCAAGCCATACAAGCCTCTTCCACAGCCGATCCTATCGGGGGTCGACGGCCTCGTATTCCGCATGAGTTGATGTGCGCCAAAGACAGCTGCCACTCACCGTAGGGAAAGGGGAAATGCTGACTTGATTCGACTCGAACTGGAAACTTTTTGGGGGGCGCCACCAGATGTGATATGATGATGTCCGTCGGGGATGTGAAGAGTGTGATCTACCACTAGCCCGCGAGTGACGGGAGCTGTCACTGAGTCAAGCGCTCGGGCCCTGGCCGTGGCCCTGGGTCCTGCGCTCATTGCCAAATCGGAAGCATATCGCGAATACGCACGAATGCGGCCGGCCGGTTTGCGGACCGCTGAGGGGGCGGCGTGGGCGGGACAAGGCACAGCGCTTTTTTCTTTTCCCTGGTCGTCTCCAAGGTCCGGGGTCGAGAGCATGAGACTGACTGACTGACGGAAAGATAGATCTATGTAGCCGCTAGACGGGACTATGATAATAACATGTGATATATACCCAGCCTTGTTCAGCATGCGCGCCAGATCCTGGAGGAGGAGGAGTATAGTGGACCACTGATGCCAGCGTAATGGACCGCTTCCGATCCGAGCTCGGCTATAACCTACTATACCTGAAGACAATTGCGATTGAGTTCCAATGCTATCGAATCGCTTTGCTGACGGGTGATAACAATTATGAGAATATCATGTTTTTTCTGATATCCGGAAAGCGCTTTATAGCCTCGTTATCTGTTCGGGACATGCACTCTTGAGAAGTGAGAAGTAGGCCACGAAGGATCCTGTAATTCTGCATCGCGGAACACGAGGCTGTGGGAACAAGGTTTCTTGTTTTGTTTTGAGTGTTCGCATCGCATAGTGATCATATTTCATGGTCCATCTCATTGTGAAGCCTTTTGAATTTCGGATAATCATTTAGATAAGAAGTAACACCTCGAATTTGGGACATGAGATATGAGACATTCAACGATGAGCTGTGGCCCCTTTTCTTCGTCATTATATAGCTCGATTGCTCTTGTTTAGAGTAGAGTTGTCTGTTATTGGCCTGGAAATGTTGCGAACAAGCCAGCCCTGGTTTCATATCTCGTGCCCGCGCAAACACTGAATATCAGAACTTGCTAGTATCATCGTCTATTGCGAATGATGCTCGAGTACAGAGGATGCTGTTTCCGTCTAATTCTTACTGGCTGCTGAGTCTATTTTTGTTACACCAACACGACGCTTGTTGAGTCATCATGCCATTGCAGGACTTCAAAGCTCCAGGGCAAGGCTGAGAGCATGAGCAACTCAATCATGTGACTGGATGGACTACATCTCAAGGCAAGGCAGGAGGGTTTATACCTGCTGACGTGGTCCTCGACTCCAATGGAAATCGAGCTTGAAACATTGTTGATCTCGTGATGGAAAGCACAGGACAACACTCTTGGTCGCCCAGCTTGTTTGGTATTTGGGTATAGTCTAGTCACTCATCTTTACGATGCCACTTTTGAGATGAAACCATGTGCATTCAGGTTGAGAGCCTTAGCATATGGCAATGCCTGATGTTTCTCGTAATCTAAGAGGTGTCTGACTATTGCTTGTGAACCGAACTTCCTCCCTTAATTTCGACGAACTTGGAAACCCAGTCACGAGCAAGCAAATTCCCCAAGAGCAATCAATCTTTTTGACATAGTTCACTTTCTACTACATCCAACTTCAAACTCAACCCTACTCTGAGCACGCTTTTCTTGAACTTAAACATTGATCTGAACAGACTACCGACTCACAAACCTCGCTGTTCATCAGAAGCAGATCATGGCTATCCCCTTGAATACTCTAATACCGGTCAGTTTGTAAATGAAATCTCGAGTTTCATGTCGGCGAAGATGCCCATGAGCAGCAAGGGCGGGAGCAGGAACGGATGATACGAGATCTATTCCGAGAGGGATCCCCACGACGAGCTTTTGTCATAGTGTATCACGAAGCCAAGTTTGTATCATCGGTCGCTCACCAACTTGATGGGAACCCAACTGTTCCAGTCCGTTATCATCCTCGCAAACTTCAAAAACCGCATCCGGAAGCCAGAAAAGATCATTTGATCTGAAAGTTGGAACATCCAGGCGCCATGGCTGTTTTTAAAGCATCAACAGCACACCCTTCCAGTCTGTACGAAGACCATGACGATATATAATGGAGCACTTTTACGAGCAAAGAAGAGTATAATCATCCACCTTAGCCATAAAACAAGAAGAAGAGAACGTACAAGTGATAGCTTGCCTCAGAATCTACTCAAATGTGCATCGACCACCAGCAACAGTTCTCCGACTTGTGCGTCGAATACATGCACACGGAGCTGTGCGACACGGCGTGGAAGAAGGGCGAGAAGGGCGACCACGATGAGCACATCATCATCCTCAACATGGCAGTCAAGGACAACCGCCCCGAGCATATGCGCCATTGTCAAATTGAGGAACGATTCATGGCTCTGACACATATCTGTCCTACGCACCGGACAAAGCAAAGCAGGGCAAGAAGTTGATGATTTAATAGAAGAGTAGCCAAAGCAGGGCAAGAAGTTGATGATTTAATAGAAGAGTAGCCAACGCTGGGACAAGCAAAAAGGGCGACAGTCAGCTCTCGCTGTCTTGGTGTAGTAAAATGGTCCAGGGACATCAGCTAGTAGCATTATCGATATAATTAATAACTCACCCAGAAGGAAAAGAAATCATTTTGCATTTCATTCAAGGCCACGACATTATGCTTGATTAGACTACGCTGGATTCATGATGATCCTATATGTTGCTTGAACTCCAGCGGGATCTACGTTTGGTTGTCCTTGTCTTTGAGAGTGAACAGGAGGTTAGTCTCCCAGGTTTAGCCCTTCTGACAGAATCAAAAGAGCTTTCGTTGTAACCTCCCATGGCACGAAGTGTACTGCGGTCCGCACGTTTGTACCGAGTCTCGTATAGCAGCCATTTTTCGAGTCCGGGTATTTGGATTTCCAGCGTGGGCAATGCCAAAAGTCTCATTTTCGAGAATTTGGATGGTTCGATCGGTGGCAGCGGCATTTTCGAGGGTTTAGACTGCTCTCCATCTGGGACTGTGTCTCCATCTCGGGCGTTGTCTCTTATAACATACTGGTCTTCGGGGATGGGATAACCAGTACGTGGAACAACGTTGTCCAGATCTACATATTCCTCCGAGTAAATGGCGGGTAGAGTATATCGGACCTTTCCAGGTGCGATCTCCTTGAGAACCAAGGCTAATTTGTCGCGGTCTTGCGGGTCCAAGGACTCACGAAACTGCTTAGCATGGTCAATCAAGAATGGCATGATAACTACGCGGTACGGCAGCCGATGAGTCAATCGTAACCAGAAACGGTTGTCCCAATAGGTCCATGGCAGCCACAATGACCATGGCCAGGAGTCGCGGTTAGCCGATCGTTTGCCAGGTTTTCCTACAGACCAGTATGAGAAACGGTGTTGTGGAAGTGGCATACTTGCCGGATAAGGCTGGCGCGAGATATACCACGTCCGCGGATGAGCATGTCCGCGACCATTTGCGGATCGTGGCGTGGCCTCTATGGGCATGAAATGCAAGCCGGCAATGTTGAAAGCCTTCGGGGGTAGGCTGTCCTTGCCGCTCTCTTCTGCCAGGTCTGGGAAGAGACGAGAGACGACATTCTGCAAGTTTGCGACTGGCGGAGTCTGTAGCTCGGGGCAGACAAGTGCTATCACTCGCTGTATAGCCAAAGCTGCGATCAGCCGCATGCGCAAACGTCGACGCCGGTAACGATCCGAAGTGCGGACATATCTGCTTGACCTTGACACTGACAATGGTGGGAACTGAACAACTAGTGTGCCTGCGTGAGGCTCAAAATTGTGCAAAGTGGCACGCTGCAGGAGTCGGTTTGCCTCGGCGTCTTGGGAGGCAGCTCGCCGTTGCCATGCCTTTGACAGTGCTATGATGCTGGGCTTCTGAAGAGCCCGTGGCAGCTCGCGAGATCTGGACATGTGCCGGATAGAATTTCTCGTGGTCAAGGTTGGGTCTTTGTTGGTATAATCCTCGAACCAAGGCACATTGTTCTCCAGACACGTCGCTATTAGTCTATCCTTGCTGAATTCTAGCAGCGGTCGGTATATACTAACACCGCCGTCTTCAACAGGCAGTGAGTCCAGGTCGCTCGTCGCATAGGTATTGGGCATGCGGCTTGTTGCCCAGGAGTCACTATAGGGCAGATCGTCTTCGTCCAAGAGTGAATCGTTTGCCTCGCCAGGTGTCTCCTCGTCCATTTTCTCAAGAACGCTCGATTTGAGAGCACGCATCAAAGACTGTCGCTGTGGCCTGGAGAGCTGATGATGCTGGCGCTCCGGGTCATCGATCCATCCACTTTCAAAGGCGCCAAAGATGCCCTCACACTCTGGGATGGGGGCCGCCTTTCTCATTCCCCGGAGGGCCCGGTTACGATGGCCTGCCAACAGTCGCATCAGAACCGTCTCATATTGGTCGTCCTCATGATGCGCGAGCAGCAGCGTCGAGATACGGCGGTAGGCACAGAGCCTGCCTAGCCGCCGGTAGCGGACTTTGCGAGCGACACTTTCAAGATTTGAGAGGTTCTTCAGATCAATATCGGGGCCAAGCTCTGTCGTCCAATTTGCTTCGTGCATTTCGCAAGCAAGCCTTAGCTTCTGAACCTCCTTGACAACATTGAGGGCCTCTTTCCTCGAGCCCTCGCGGAGCCGGTGGTCGACGACGAAGCCTCGAAAATTGCTGACGGGGTTATCGGCGATGGGGAGCCATGGTCCGTCGTGCGTGCGAAGCTGAGAGCAGAGATAGGCCAATGCCATGGAATCGACGCCGCCGCTTATACCGAGAGCTGGAAGAAGGTCATACATGTCAGCAAAAGCCAACCTGGCGTGACAGCCCGTAGAGACGGATATCAGATGGATGCATCATCAATCAGGACCTACCGACTGTGCGGTGAACCTTGCTTCTCGCCTCGGGAAACCGGGGCTTGCAGGTTTCGCGGATCGCATCGTAGAACTCGAGTGGGCTTATCGCCTTTGCACTCTGGTGGAAGACCTGCTGGACAGCGCGCATTCCATTCCAAGTGTTGCGCCGAGCAGTGCCTGTCGGCTGTGATAGTATTGGATGGACTATGTAGCTGAAGCCTGAGGTGAATTGGAAGCTTCTATTGCTCCAAAAGTTTGATCCAGCCACCGAGCTACGTAATCAGGCACTAATAGCTGAAAAGTCCAGGGCTCTTTTAGCATCCGCAGCGGCACAATTCCGATGGATACGCCTGCAGGGGACCCACTGATGGCCACTCTTCAGTGATTCGTCCTGGTTGGCTTCTACCATTCTATATTCGTCTTTCGGTCTTCTTATACTTGTTCGTCATCATTGTATACTCAGCATTGTCAGATATAGAATATTCAAACACCCGTTACAACCATCACAATTGCTGAGTTCGTCGTCTAATACCACAATCATATCCAGCCACCGTCGACCGAGTATACACTCCCACTAACAAATGTGCTCTCTGGGCCCAGCAGAAACACGATGACATTTGCCGTCTCCTCCGCCGTCCCTAATCTCTGGAATGCGGTAGGTTCATCGAACTGTGCATCAGATGCCCTGTTATGAGAGTCCCAGGCCTTCTTCATGAGCGGAGTATAGATGGCACCAGGAGCCACACTGTTGACGCGGACTTCCCTTGCCCCGTTCTCCAACGCCGCGGCTTTGGTCAGGCCTATCACTCCGTGCTTGCTGGCATCATATGCCGCATGTTTCGCGAACCCTAGACATCAAAAATGTCAGTCCGATGATCTCAGAGTTATTCATTGCCTCCGAGTGGTTGTGAGTCCAGCAGCTCACCTTTCACCCCGTGAATGGAGGATACGTTGACGATAGACCCGCCATCCACGACCTTTCTCAATTCGGCCCGCAGGCAGTACATCATTCCGGTTAAGTTCACCGCAATGATCTTGTCCCACTCAGAGTCGTCGAGCTCGGCGACCGAGGCCAGGCCGTGGTGTCTGCCGATAATGCCGGCCACGTTGGCGGCGCCGTCGAGGCGTCCGAACTTGGCCACGATCGAGTCTATCCAGGGGTCGACCTCGGCCCTCTTGGAAACGTCGACCTTGGAGACCGTGAACGGGGCGCCCAGCGAGGAGAAGTAGTCCTCGGCTGCCTTCATGGCCTCGGGGTCGACGTCGGCAATGCCCACCGCGGCGCCCCGGCTCGAGAGGATCTTGGCCGCCGCCAGGCCGATTCCGCTGGCGCCGCCCGTGATGGCGAATACCTTGCCTTCTAAAGGCTGGGCAGGTTTATTCGTGGTGGACATGGCGGTCGTTATGCTCCGTCCTTTTCTTGAGCAGCTTACCCAGTGTTAAAATGAGACAGAAAACCCCAAAGTCAAATAATCCTATCAAGGTTTCACTTTACTGGTATGTTATCGAGCCTGCAATAACTGCATCCTGCATAGCATCGCGCAGCTACATATGTAGGTACGAACGTATGAGTATACTTTTGAGGCGTGTATCTCCGCTTCGGGCACAGATACTCCAAAGCCCCGTGGAGATCCGGGCTAATGGTAAGCGTCTCGCTCTTGCGGGCTTATAATAGAGTTGAGAGACTCGAGCGAGGTGGAGACAGCTGCATCTACTATAGGTGGGGATATATGGTAGGAGAGCCGTTGCTTAGGTAGTCTTCTGAAGTTGGAGAAATTGGCTCAAGCCGCCTCGGTTGGCGTCTTGGTCGTATCCAAGAATTCGAATGGGGGGCCTTCGGGAAGAGAACAAGAAACGAGGAAGAAGATTATCAAGACAGTTCATGGAGTTGGATAAACGAGGTGCGAAAGATCGAGTCAAGTTGTTTGAGGAGGATCTATGCATATTTCAGAATACACCACGTAGGGCAACCCTTTTGCGAGAGTTTCTTGATGATAAGTCACAATGATTTTGATCAATGCCGGCGGATACGTGTTATTTCAGAAGATTTAAGACGCTGTTTTGTAGCATATTTGTCCTACTCAATGCTAATATACAATCAAGCAAGAGTCACTGTGTAAGTGCTACCAGCAGTGGTCTCGATACTGTCAGTTGCCTCGCCGTCAATCTTGAAACTGACGCCATCAGCCACTCTGACAGCAAGTGTGTTGCCAAGCCTCGACTTTATCGTGGCTTCAGCAAGAGCACCGTCTTCCCAGCTAATCTTCACCTCGAAGCCGCCACGAGCGACGAGGCCCGTAACCGACCCCGTCGGGATCTTGTCGGCGAGGGCCGGGAGCAGATGTACGACGCCCGCATGACTCTGGAGCAGCGACTCGGTGATGGCGGCCACGACGCCAAAGTTGCTGTCGATCTGGAACAAGGTGCTGCCCGCGTTGATGGCGTTGAACATGTTGGGCATCACGTGGCCCTGTAGGAGCTGCTGCGTCTCATTATAGAACTGGTTCCCGTCGAGCAAGCGAGCGTAGCAGGCAGACACCCAGCTTCGGGACCAGCCTGTAGCAGCACCACCAGCGGCCAGGCGCCGCTCGATGGATACGCGCGCGGCGTCGGCCAGGGTCTGGTTCACGAGGGGAGTGAAGCGGCTGTTGGGGAAGAGGTCCCAGAGGTGGGAGATGTGGCGGTTGTCGGGTTCGGCCTCCTCGTAGTCGATGCGCCACTCTTGGATCTGCCCGTACTGACCGATCAGTGCCGGTCGGAGACCGTCCAGTAGAGTTTGGACATTGGATAGGACCTCGTCGTCCGTGGTCGAGATGCCCAGATCTGACGCGATGGCGAGGACGTTGGTGAAGAATTCCCGAAGAAGGAGCGTATCCATTGTGGGAGAGAGATCAATGGAGGCTTCTTCTCCTGCAACGGACATGTTGTCGGGAACGATGAAGCTATTCTCGGGAGAGGCAGAAGGGCCGCTGGTGGTGTAACCATTGTACTCGAACAAGTAGCAATTCCAGAAGGCTGCAGCATCGTAGAACAGATCCCAAGCTGTGTTCTTCAGGAAAGCCTGGTCGCCAGTAAAGCGATAATGCTCCATCATGTGGCTCAATAGCCAGAGGTTGGAGAATGGCCACATGGTGTATTGGGTTCCACTACAATATTTGTGTCAGCAAGGTCTTACAGACTAGATGAAAAGTTAACATAAACATACTTGTCATGCGGAACAGCGTCACCCCAGATATCATGATTGTGATGTGTGACATAGCCAGGGCAGCCATACATGCGCTCGGCGACCTCTGTTCCTCGGTCTCGACCTCGACCCATCAGATCCCACAGAGGTCGAAGCGTCTCAACGAGATTGGTAGGTTCCGCGAGCCAGTAGTTCATTTCCGTGTTGATGTTGATGGTATATTTCCCTCCCCTGCGCATGTTCAGCTCTTTTATCCGACTCAAGGAAGACGAAAACGTTCACTTACCATGGCGGCGAGTAGTTATCATTCCAAATGCCCTGCAGATTAGCAGGGACTCCCAGACCAGTACCACCGGTGTCGCGGGACGCCGAAACCAAAAGATGCCTTCCAAACTGATACGCCAACGAAACAAACTGAGGGTCGGCATCAGGATTTTCCTGATAATTCAGAATCCTCTCATCCGTGGCCACCAGTCCCGCATCGCCACTCGACCCGATGTCGAGCGCCACTCGGCCGATCAGTGCGCTGTGATCATCTATGGCGTCTGACCTCAAATCATCGAAACCGGTGGAGACTGCATCTGCAAGTTTTTTGGTGACGGCCTCCTGATAAAGATCCTGGCTGGACCATTGGAACTCGGTCTCAGCATCATAGAAGAGATCGACTACAGTGGCACCAGTAACCGCCAGAGATGTGCCGTTGACACTGACATCTACCAATTATCATTTTAGTCAACAGTTTCAGAAGATACGTCGTGCTTGGACTTACCTCCGTCCCCCACGACACGAACACCGGAAGAGAAAGCTATAGAACCAGCGTCATCTCCCCCCACGTCCATGGTGACCGTGTTGTTGTCCAGTGATGCCCCTTGCCAAAGGATGCCCTGGGTACGAGCCAGAGCAACATTGACGTTCAAAGCTCCCTCTTGGCTAGCGTTCAGTCTGAGAGCAATAACACCACTCGGAAATTGGGCAATAACCTCACGACTGCTTCTGGTCAGCAGGCCACCGCCATAAATTACCGCCGGACTTACCTGTACGTGACATTATTGTAGTCGTAGCTAACTCCCACGTTCCCGTCAAGGGTGTCCAACCAACGCTCATAATTTTCCCAGTCGTCTTCCGAGTGACCAAAGTCCAGAACGAGATTATTGGTAACACTGTAAGCTCTGTTCGTAGTAGGGATTCCCGCCATGTCTTCCAAGACGAGGTTGGCGGCGTCGGTCAGGTTGCCGTCCACGAGCAGCTGGCGGGCTTGGGGGAACGCCTCGAGCGACTTGTTGTTGATGCGGTCCTGGAAGAGACCGCTCCACACCGAGTTCTCGTTCAAAGTGATGTTCTCGGCGGCGGAACCGTACACGAGAGCTCCGATGCGACCGTTCCCAATGGCGAGACCTTCGCTGAAACTGGTCCCGGGCTCATCGTACCAGAGATGCCTGGAGCCATCATAGCCGTGGACGAGGCGTGAGGCCCCACAAGCGAGGACTGCCAACTCGAGGAGGAAATGCATGGTTGTGTTGTAGGAGGCACACCAAACATTCACAATCGTGTCGCTGGCTTCTACCCAGAGTGACATAAACTGTTTATATATCATGTATTGGACGAGAGCTTGTAACAAGCCCATGGCATATTTTCTCCGTGTCTTGACCCGGGCGCCCGAGCTGCATACAAACCTCGACTATCACGCTGCATTGCCATTACGAGGTAGCATTGTGGATCGAGGGGATGGCACAAGTTGGAGTTGCATCAACTACCAAGCCAGATCGTGGAAACCTACGAGCAGTGGCCAAATACCCGAGATGTGAAGATTAAATTCCGGCCGGGAAATTAAGCAAAGTATGTTGTCAAAGCGGTATGAGCGGAGAGGCGATCTCGACATCAAGGCGTCGCCGAGGCCAAGGAATTGGAAATCCGCGAATCAGAAGTTGATATTACCCCTCATCAACGTTTATATATCTGCACGAAAACTAGGATGTGAATTTTGACGAACTTTTCGACTTTTCGACTTTTCGAGTGTAGATCCGATCTATTGCGTCATAATACCGCGGAGATGGTCACGAGTCTGGGGAACGAGATGTAATTACAAACAAATGATTTGGCGAAATCACACTTTGCACTTTGCCTTCTTGTAAGTCAGCTCCATTCCCATTATGAAGAACTTGAACTGGCAGACTTCCCATAATCAAGGCAAATGCTATTTTAGACTGACTATTTGTCCAATTAAAACAAAGTCCAAATATTATCTTTGGCAGACCGTTACCTTTCTTGTATATAATGGTTGCTGTTAATCGAGAATGTGTCTTGATTATTGCCGTACATAGTCCCGCTCGACATACAGAGTGCTTGCGTCTCGAAAATATATATTGCTTGAGAGGAAAGTGCACAATACTCTCGATCTGGAAACCAATCGTCTATCTTAGAGACTCCATTATCTTGGGGGGGGGGGAATAGGAGCTGTGCACACAACGCAATAGTGTTTCCGCTGTGGTGGTCTTTTTTATACTCGGTCGCGTGTCTCGAAAGCTAAGCCTTTCTGGGAAAACCTGCTACTCATGGCGATCCCCACTAAAAAGTTCAACATGCGAAGCTCCAACGGACCGAAGAGCAGTTGGATCGTCATCACGCGCGATCCGATGCCGGCAGACTTGCCATAGAACAGAGGGGCCCGAGCCTCGAAGCCCAAGAAGTTCGAAGAAGCGCAAGCGCAGTGATCATACTTCCCGCGCATAAAACCCTCTCTTCCTCACACCTCGCCTCGCCGAAAGATGTCGTCGGCCAACCCATCTCAGCCCCCCTTTGCGACGGCCCTCGTGGCCGGCGGCCTGGCCGGCACGACCGTCGACCTCTCGCTCTTCCCACTCGACACGCTCAAGACCCGGCTCCAGTCCGCCGCCGGCTTCTTCCCCTCGGGCGGCTTCAGCGGCATCTACAGGGGCATCGGCTCCGCCGTCGTGGGGTCCGCCCCCGGCGCCGCCTTCTTCTTCTGCACATACGAGGGGGTCAAGAGCGCGCTGGCCTCGCGGAGGCAGCGGCAGCAGGACGACCTGCTGCTCGTGTCGGGCGGCGACGGCGTCCACCCCGGCGGCCACCAAGTCGGCCGCTGGGTCCAGCCCGCGGAGCACATGATCGCGGCGAGCATGGGCGAGGTGGCCGCCTGCGCGATCCGGGTGCCCACCGAGGTCGTCAAGCAGCGCGCGCAGGCCGGCCTGCACGGCGGGTCGAGCGCCGCGGCCCTCGGGGCGATCCTGGGCCAGTACAAGACGGTCGGGCTCGGCAGCGTGTGGCGGGAGCTGTACCGGGGCTGGGGCATCACGGTCATGCGCGAGGTGCCGTTCACCATCATCCAGTTCCCGCTCTGGGAGGCGCTCAAGGCGTGGGGCCGGAGGAGGAAGGGCGGCGACGGGGCGGCCGAGGTCAGCGCGGCCGAGAGCGCCGTCTACGGCAGCGTCTCGGGCGCCGTGGCCGCCGCCACCACGACGCCGCTCGACGTGCTCAAGACGAGGATCATGCTCTCCAAGGAGAGGATAGGCGTCTTGCCCCTGTTGAAGAGCATACTAAGGACCCACGGCATACGGCCCTTCTTCGCCGGCATTGGGCCTCGTGTCGGCTGGATCAGTGCTGGCGGCGCCATCTTCCTGGGAAGTTACCAGTGGGCCGTCAACGCGCTGCAAGGAAATATCCGATAAGAGAATGAGCAAGTCCTCGTTTCCAGCTACTGACTGGTTGGAATATCGCCGAGCACATATCGGTCTGTATAAAAATACTAAATGTACAAATCTCGCTACTAGAATAGACAGAGGTATAGACGGAGCAAGCCGGGACGGCGGTATCTTCAATCGATACCGAACCCTGCTCAACGAAATTTGCCCAAGACTCGATCAACGTTATCACAATCGTGTGGCATTCGACTGGCAATGGAAAGCAACGAGCTGCAAGGTGTGTCCAACTCATATTGAGATGGAAATGGTCCATCGTGATCCGAGACAGCCTCCCAGCCCCGAAGAATAGTCTGTCCCTGGGTATTGGTTTATAGCCTCAAACACCCGTTCTTGACAATCAGAGGGCCGTTGCGAGATGTTGCCAATTTCATATTCATGAGTCTCATCCATACTCTCTCTGGGCTCAGTAGATACCTGGGAAGGAGTATCGCAACTGCCGGTGATTTGTTCTACGCAAGCTGCGGGACTGCTTTCCCACCAGATTGGGAGAATGATAGCCGTCTGGGAAATTTGCCGCGTCACGAGCTCACCGATGGGAAGTAGATGTGTCTGTCAGTGTACGGTGTACGGAGTATAACCCAAGTAATGTCAAATGTCAATAGACTGATCGGCCATCATGTCATAAGACACGCCTCAATCGGTCGATTGAACCGCACGCCTCTGGCCTGTGAGTGATGAGACAAGGCACTGGGCATGACGCTTGAATACTAGGTAGACGATCCAACGGTTGAGATGGAATTCGCGCTGCTGCAGCAATAGAAAGTGTAAGCGAAACGTCCTACCCCATCTTTGGGTTGGAACTCCGGACCCAAGGCCCAGTCTACACTGACTGGAGGCAAGCGGACCGGGGACACGGCGCACGACAAGAGACGCTACAAGCCCATGCAGACGTGCTCTAGCGTCGCCAACGGGCTGGGATCAGCAGGGCCCAGCTGCGTCCAGTACTTCCAGGGGCCCTGGCGCCTTTCCCCATCCCCAGTGTTTTCGGCGCTGTTGGTTGGTGGTGCGGCGAGGGGCACAGGAGGGAGCTTGGCCCTGGGAGGGGGAGAGTCTGGGGGGCTTCAGAGGCTACGGCGGGCATGACCTGGACGACGAGCGTCATTCTGTCACCGCAACGCAGTAGCGCGGAATCTCTTTGGAAGCTTCCCGCAGGCGCAACGCTGCAGGCAGCGCAGAGCAGCGTTGGAAGGGGAAGGGGAAGCTGCTGCGTCGGCTCCGGCCACTGCGCTGCTGGGCCAAAAAGTCCCCAGTGAACGAACTCCAACCACCAAGCTTGTCGCCCTGGATACTACCCCAACGGCCCAATCGAGGGCAGTGGCAGCAAGAAAGCAGAAGCTCCTCGAGGTACCTGCCAAGTAGGTAAGCATCGCAGCCAAGCTCCCAGCTCAGCTTTCAACCCTCAAAGCCCGTCTTAATTCTAATTCCATCCGACCAAGTCCCCTACATATGCACCTAGCTTCTTCCCACTTCCTAATCACGGCAAGTGTTGGCCCATAATCGATCCGGCGATATTGCTTCCCACCCGTTTCGCTCGCTGGCTCGCCGCGGTTCATTCGTCCCTCTGGCAAATAGATCGCGCTCTGCCATTGTCAATTTACAACAAGAGTGCCTCCGTCGCAGCATAAGCAACTCTGCATGATTGTAAAGTAACCCCTCCCAGTCGTCATGGCCAAAAAGGCGCGTCAGAGGATAAGCTATGGTGCGTCCGCCCGTCTCTTTACACAATGCTGTGGAATCCCAAAACCCCGCACATCCCATCTATTCTTGACTGGGTCGCATTCCCGAGACCGAGAGTCGAAGCTGCTTCCCGAGACATGACAAAGGAGCTGTGTTTTCCCTGCTCCGGGGCCGCGCCTCGATCGCCTGCTTCCGTCCGACCTGCCTGCTCGCTGTATCTGACCCGGCCCTCCCGAATATATAGTATGCGAGCTCGACCACACTTCCTCCGGCGGCCACAGACTCGGCGTCAATGGCCTGGCAGTTGATCCGAACAATGCCATTCTGTAAGCTTCCGCCCTCTCGATTCGGCGCCCCTATCCTCCGAGACCGCCCTCTAATGTCGCATTCGCTACAGCTACTCCGGTGGACGGGACGGCGTCGTGTGCGCCTGGGATTTGAGTGCTGTAGACGCAACCTCCGACCCAAAATCAAAGTCGGCTACCAAATTTCGCGCTTCCACCCAGGCGCATACGCATTGGGTCAACGACATTGCCCTAGTTGCCAATAACACTGCGCTCGTGTCCGCCTCCTCCGATCTGACCGTCAAGATATGGCGACCATTGGGCGGCGAGACCGAGGCGCACACCCTCGGTGAACATACCGACTACGTCAAATGCGTCGCAACTCCGACCGGCGGCGATTGGGTAGCATCCGGCGGCCTCGACAGGAAGATATATCTCTGGGACATAAACGGCAAAGGCCAGTCGCTTGGAATCGACGTCAGCGGCGACGACATCAAAGAGAAGGGATCGGTGTATGCTCTCAGTGCTGGTCGAAATATACTAGCCAGTGGAGGGCCGGAATCCGTCGTCCGTCTGTGGGATCCCAAGTCCGGCAAGAGCATCACAAAATTTGTCGGCCATACCGACAATGTTCGCTCCATTTTGGTCAATGAAGCGTGCGACACCGTCATGACAGCAAGCTCGGATCAAACGGTCAAGGTCTGGAGCGTCACAGCAGGAAGATGCATGTACACATTGACCATGCACAATGACAGCGTATGGTCTTTGTTCTCGGATCATCCCGATCTTGGCATTTTCTACAGCAGCGATCGCTCCGGTTGGGTGGTCAAGACTGATGTCCGGGGCACAGCGGACATGGACGAGGGCCTTTCTGTCGCCGTGGCGCAAGAGCATAACGGCGTAGGGAAGATAGTCGCCTCTCAGGACTGGATCTGGACGGCCAGCACGAGCTCATCGATCAACAGATGGAGAAATGTCGAGACCGGCCCAGACGCACAGCTACCCGAGGCGTACAGACGCGCTCGGTCGGGCAGCGCATCTTCCAAGACTACCCAGGCACCATCTGCAGTAGTGAATGGTACCAACAAGAAGGAGATACCACCAAAGTCTATTCTCAAGATATCGCATACTGCCACATTTCCGCCAACTCTCTCCAGCCCCTCCGATACCAGCTTGGAAACATCCGTCGCTCTCGGTAGGGGAAGCACAGATGCGCTGTTAGAGGAACTTGACTCACATATTGTAGAACCATTGGACCACCTGCCCGAAGAGACAATCGAGGGTCAGAACGGCCTGGTCAAGCATAAGCTCCTCAATGACAGACGGCGTGTACTCACGCTGGATACGGCAGGAGACGTGCTGCTGTGGGATCTGATCAAGGTAAGATATTCAACCAATCTGTGGCGTGTGGCCCTCATGCTAATACCTTGTAGTGCCAAGTCATCCAGAGGTTTGGTAAGAAGCATCTCGAGGATGTGGAACCCGAGGTCAACACTTTGGAAGCTGTTGCTCCCTGGTGCTCTATCGATACCAGTTCTGGCAATCTGACGGTTGTGCTTGAGCCATTCAACTGCTTCGATGCTGAGATGTATGCCGACGAGCTGACACTCGAGGAGCCCATCCAATTCCGAGACGACCAGAGAAGTATGATCAGCGAATCAATCGCCTTAGGGATGCTTTTGCTAATTGGCGTACAGTCAACCTCGGAAGATGGGTACTGCGCTATCTGTTCGCTGGCCTGATTGATCAAGAAATCAAGAAGGATGAGGCGTACAGGCAAAGGTTGAACGAGGACGTAGAGAGGCGTCTGTCTGCTGCAAGGGTCAATCCACCGTTGTCGATTCCAATTCCGCCTATACCAGACTTTGGTGAGACCAGCTCGACCGTGGCAACGCCGAGGGCTAACGGCACATATCCGGCCATGACACCCGGTCTAGCAATCGGAGTGGCTACACCCGGCCCCCATAGTCACTTGCCAGGTGTTCCAGAGGGGGTCGCCGTAACCCCGGGCACGCCTCACGAGAAGCGTTCTCAGGCCAGTCGGCCTTCTGCAGATGACTATTTTGCAAGTGGAATCAGCTCTGCAGACGCGCCAGCAAAAGCTGCCGCTGCAGCGGAGAAGGAGCCTGCCAAGGACGAAACGCCAAAGACACCAGTGACAGACACCAAGGACAAGGACAACACCAAATCTCCCACGGCTTTCGGGAAGAAGTTCCGCATGGGCATGTCTTTCGGGAGTAAGAAGCTCGGAAGATCCGCATCGTCGACACAACCCGAAAAGCCGGTCGTCGTGGAGGAAAAGAAGGATGACGAGAACAAGTCGGAATCCTCGTCAAACCACGAAAAGGAGGTCGACGATTCCTTTTATGGTGTCATTCAGAAGATTCATAACGAGTACGAGAAGCAGCTCCTGGACAAGCCCGATAATTTGGTGGAGACCAGAATCACACCGAGTTTGCCAGTCGATACGCCAGTGTTGAAGCTTCCTTCTGGGACTCGCATCATCATACAAGAAGAGACATCAGGTGGTAGTGCCAACCTGTATCGAGGTACGGTCGAAACAGTGGGTAGGGATGCAGACATCATTGAGCAGAAAGGCCCGATGTGGCTAGGCGAGGTCCTTCTCACGGTAAGACTTGCGAAACATGTGAGGTAAAACTTGATGTGCTGACTCTGAAAGAATACGATACCGCACAAGGACCCTATCAAGGTCTCGTTCATCCTGCACCCCTGGGAGAATGCCCTGCCCACGTTGACGTCGACGGATGGCAACAACCGGTTGAACGCCAACAGGATGCTTCGTGTCAAGAAGATTCTTGCTTACATCGCCGAGCGCATTGATCCCTCATTGGACGATCCAGATGAGGATGCTCTCAAGCCTGAAGATTACCTCGAGCTGTACTGCAATGAACAGGTATGGACTGGACGCTTCTCACCTCTGGAATTCTGTATCTAACGCGTGATAGTCACTCCCGATCACCATGAGCCTCGCGACACTACGGGCACATGTATGGAAAGGCGGCAATGACGTGGTCCTGCACTACAAGGCAAACGGCCGCAAGGAACTTCCAAAGCAATTGCCAAAGCCTGCAGAGCAGCAGCCCGCCGTGACAGCCGCGGGAGAACCCACACCTCCTGCGGCGGTCGAGGGATGATGTAAGCGATGTGTTAATCTTTAATTCCCAGGACCCCATATCTATTTAGCAAAGCCGGTCCGTCTACAAAATAGAGATAAAATAAAGATACCACCATTCTCAAGCGCCTTGGGCACATGAACAAGAAGCACACCAATGGACGCTACCTTGGGGGTCCACTTGAACATGAAACCTTTTACTCGGGACAGAGCGTGGTTTAAGAATGTGGAAGCAATGGATGTTCGATGACGATCTGATGATAAACGCGGCTATACCCACCTCCAACACTTGGCAGCCGACTTTCTCGACACAATTGCCTGGTGCCTGGGAGTTCAGTGGCTCGGATACGAGAGCCGTCCCGATTGCTTGCGTATACCACCCACACTATATAGAGAAAACCGGCAGTAGTGCCCCGAATTGTGGCACAGGAGAAGAGGCGAGACTGGAACCAAGAGGGCATGCGACCACTCAGCAGAGGAGCAGTTCTGCGGGGAGAGCAACGGTTATTATTAGATCGTGCTCGATCCGTACACTTGTGCTCACCAAACGACGTCTGCTTTGACCCAATGTGGCAAGTTGGCAGCTTGGCCAGACTGCAGTGGATGGCGAGGATGGGGGAATCGAAAAAGGCAAAAGGCTAGATCTTGTTTCCAAGAAAGCTAAGCCTTTGGGCCAGGAGCTAATGTGCCGATGGGCTGTCTACGGAGAGTTTGAGAGAGAGAGACAGAGAGACTTGCCAGTAGCAGAAAAAGACGAGGCAATGGATTGGAAATGACGCCCTTTGGCCAGTCTGTGCAGGTTTGTTGTTGACGATGCCCGTGCTCTTCTTGCGCAGTGACACTCCGGGGAAGCCGCACATTGCAATCCCACGCAAAGGATCATGTCAGATGCGCATCCAAATCTCTAGAAACTCTGCACGGGCATGAAAGCAATCTCCCAAACCTAGGTCAAAGAGTGGAAACGTGTTGCGCCACAGGGTGGAGAGCGAGAGGTGGAGGCAGGAGGACACAGGCTCGACAGGATTCTCGGGTTCCCTCCTCTGTGGCTGAGTTGTGTATTACTTCGTGTGTTGTGATTCTTTTTATGGATATGATCCGACAGAACCGATCCTAGGTGCCTGGTGCAATGGGACGGGATAAGAAAATAATTGTGCAAATGGCATTACGGGTATGGGCTTTCTTATTCTCGATTCGAGCTATGCGCCACTGCCTAGCGTCGAGAGCTATTCTATGCTCGTCTGTCGTGTCTCACGTCTTACGGAACATTTCTACCTGTTTCTAGTACTAGCTAGTCGTATAGCTGGAGGTCCCGGTTCGCCGTAGGACGTTGGGAGATGGATAAAGCGGCAAAAGTTGCACCACGTCGGCCGTTGCAATCGAGGATACCTACACTGCAGATGCGGCACCAACAAGAGAGGAGGATATTTGAGACCCAAAAGAGATAAAATGTTACACAAGCATCATCGCGATCAAACTTGACACATGAACAAAAGATCAAACACGGCTTTACAGATTACACAAGACGAAATATGCATAATAACACGGATATCTTCCCCCAGACAATCAGTCAGGGAATCGAATCTTCTTCAGCGGCACACAAGTCTTTTAAGGTCTGCACCAGGGCACCTGCATCCCCCCGGATATGGTCGGCTATACTGCATTAGCGCGGCTGCGCCCGTACGTACTGTGTATGTGGTGTAGCACGACATTGGGTTTAGAGCCAGGTTAGTATAACGGAGTGAAGTCATTTCTGCCAACGTCCAATACCCCGAACGTTTATGATCTGCGAAAATCTCACAATTCATTACGTCTCGTACCAAGTACACTACGCAGAGGTCCTTTGGGGACTTCTCTCTCCACGCTTTGCGCCACAGCCCAAAAGCTTGGAATTCGGAAGCCTAGAAGGAAGCCAGCGCCTCTTTTTCCCCATTGTTTTCCCATGTCCGGAACAAACAGAGCGTGACTGGCGAGCGAGCCGGGCGAGGAAATCGACGCACCGGGCGCGCCCGTTCGTGTCTCTAGCTGAGCCCAGACTCCCAGACTTACATACGAAGGTGGCCCAACTTTTCTGCTTTCTCGCCCACTGTCCATTACTGCTCGGCCGCCAAGCTGACCAAGGCTGTCCCCTGCAGATGTCCGCCTCAAAGCAGCCAGGAGCTTCAGCTCTTTTAAGGTTGCTAGGCCACTCAGCGGCCGAAACAGCGGCTCGAGAGAGGCCACGACGGGTGGAACGGCAATGCTCCCACTGCCTCTTTGGGGCGCCATGACGGTATCCATCATGTCATTGCTCGATCGTCTGTCGTGCCCCCGACTGGTCTTGCCTTTCTCACCCCGGAGCCTGGTTGTGGACAGCAGTACTTTGAATACCTGCCGCTTACCAGGACGTCATTCGAGGAGATGCCAAGGGGCTTGTTCCTCGTGGCTCGGCCCCAAGGTAGGTCCCAGGGACTGGTCAGAAACCTTAGAGCGGAAGCTCTGTCAGAGACGAGAGAAAGTCGTATATAAACAAACCATCCTGCGCTCGTTTGTACCTGCTTGATCTTCATTCTACCTATTACAATAATCTACCACCACATCTCAACAGATACAGAAACTTGCCATAAACTCTCGTTTCTCACCTAATCAGTCTTCATCACTTCAACAAAAGAAAAACCACATACAACTACCGTCAAAATGATGTTCAAGGCCGCCGCTCTCCTGCCCCTTGCCGCCCTGGCCGCTGCCCAGGACACCACCACCGGCGCTGGCGTTCTCCCTAGTATCATCTCAGACGTCACCGGAGCCGGAAGCACAGCAACCGCCGCCCTGTCGAGCATCCTGTCGGACGCCACGTCGGTGCTGTCGAGCTTGACCTCGGAGGCCAGCGGCGCGGCGTCGACGGCGACGAGCGCGATCGGCGGCGTCGTCACGACCATCTCGTCGGGCGGCTCGGCCATCGTGTCGACCATCTCGTCGGACGGCGCTGGCGCCCTGACCACGCTGACCTCGGACGGAAGCACCATCACCTCGCACGCCGCCTCGGCCGCCAGCTCCCACGTTTCCTCGCTCACCGACTCCAAGGGCAGCGTGACCGGCACCACCACCGAGGCCGCCGAGTCCACCGGCTCGTCCGCCTCGGGCTCGGGCAATGCCGCCGCCATGCCAACCGCCGCCGGCGGCATGATGCTCGGTCTCGCTGCCGGTGCTGCTGCTCTCATCCTCTAAATACCCCAGACATGAAGAACATGAACATTGAGGAGAAGTCATCGGCATTTGTGCTGGGATCCACTCGACATGGTGGTTCACACCTTGTACCTAATATCAAATGATTTTATGGATAGCCCGGTATTATGTACAGTTTAGCTGGCCACAACAATTAGAAGAAGCAAAACAAATTCAAAAAGCTCTTATCACAATTCACCTCTTGAATTTACAATGTAGTGTGTCGCAATTGGTGTCGACTATAATGTACGGCGACTCGTTGTGTTCTGCTATGCTAAGCCAAGTGTTGAAATACGTGACAGGTTGAACAACATTACGGAAAAATATTGTCCAAACAGAGTATGCTATACTCATTAAATTATTGATGTTGCCTGAGACTGAATACTCCCAGGTTTTGAATATATGCCTGGTCGATTACCGTGTGTATACCCAGTATAAGTTCTGATTGTACCGGGGAAAAACAAACGCCATGGCACGTTATCCGGTTCTCGGGCATTTCATCTGGTGTGTTCGGGTTTTGTTGCGAGTCTTTTTAGCCTGTGGCCTAGGTCGTCTCTTTGAAACGCTTTGCTACTCGTATTGAGGGAGTGCTTTTATGCTTGAACCAAACAATGCGTATCAAGCTGGTCCTGTATTCCGGATATAGTGGGAGGCGCCCGTCCATACTACCCAGCTGATGATCTTTCGAGAATCCGGATGTGATGGGAACTGTGCCATATCCCACGGCCCCTTGGCCGTGCTGCGTTGTCACCCTATGGATCACTTTGATACGGCCCAAGAGCCCTCGGTATTTTCAAAGCATCCACACTGGGCAGTTTTGATCATTCATGCGCAGGCCTCCTGATTGACCTTGACCTCTCGCTCGCATTGACAGACAACCAAAAGACCGACAGAGGACACAAGGACCGAAAGAAAGGAGCGCGGACAAGTGCGGGGCAAAGGGGACCCCGAACCGAAGACCTAGGAAGATCATCGTTAGTGAGATCGAACAAACCGGGGGGCCAAGCAGAGAGGGAAGCTAACCTACGGGGCCGCGGGGTGGATCGATTCCGTTTTGTGATAACTATTACATCTTCTTTTATCCTTCTTTTTTGTTCTTGCTTACCAATCCTCCCGCGACCGGTTGATCGTCGACAACCACAGTAACCTACTGTACTCACTCTACCTCTTGTGAGTGCAGGTCATGTCGCTGGCGAATCCAGAGTCACTGTTGGACTTGGGGAGATCGACCGCAAAGTACTACTGGGAAGCGTCGTTTGGACGTCTGGGCACTCTTGCCAGGAGATATTCACTGCCGGGAAGCAGCAGCAGCAGCAGTAGTTACGGTTACACGATGGCGCAAACCCAGCAGTCGGCGCCCTCGCCCTTGCTGGACCTGCCGCCCGAGATCCGCGAGCACATCTACCGCATCGTCCTCGACCCCGACGCCAACCGCCTCCACCAACCCGACGAGTACACCGACTACAGCTACCGCGACGCCCTCGTGCTCTTCCGCCTGAACCGTCAGATCTACTACGAGGCCCGCAAGATCTTCCGCGACCTCAACGTCTTCGTGCGCATCGAGACCCCCTTCCCCAATGCCCGCGAGTACGTCGCCTTCGAGGGCCATGTCCCCATCCTCATGAAGGACGAGCGCGCCGAGCGCTTCGCCGACTGGAGCCTCAGCGCCCGCATCGGTGCCCCCCAGACTCCCATCGCCGAGTCCGATCCCCACTCCATCATCATCCTGCGCGACGACCTCGACAAGTTCACCCGCATCTGGCTCTACTCGGACCTGTCCAACCCGGGCCTGAACCGCTTCCTCAGCCTCACCCTGTGCCTGCGCGACCCCTACACCCCCGACTGGGAGGACCGCCGCATGCCCAAGTGGCTGCAGCGCCAGCTCGTCCTCCCCTTTGGCGCCGTCAAGAACCTGCGCCGCGTCGAGTTCACGGGCGACACCCCTCCGCTCGCCTCGATCGAGTCGGAGATGCGCGCCGAGCAGGCCAAGCCCTACCCGACCCCGGAGCAGTGCCTGGCCGAGACGGCCCGGCTCAAGGACGCCGGCAACACGGAGCTCAAGGCTGGAAACTACCAGGCCGCGCTCGGCCTCTACACGGACGCCTGGGCTGCCATGTTTATCATTGTCAAGGGCAAGCAGCGCCACGTCCACGGCGAGGCCTACTTCGCGCGCGAGCTGCACGACGAGCCGTACAAGGGCCGGTCCGGCCAGCTCGAGCGCCTCGCGCTGCGCATCCAGCTCGTCGCCTCGACCTGCCTGGCCTACCTCAAGCTGGGCGACTACGAGGAGGTCATCTTCTGGGGCATGCGCACCATACACATGCTGCAACAAATGTCGGGCGCCGACGAGCGCGACGACGTGCCCCCCGAGCGCGAGGTCGTCCCCGACAACTTCCCCGGCCGCGTCCAGATCGGCCGCATCTACTACCGCACCGCCATGGCCTACAAGGCCTGCAAGGACCGCGACCAGGCCAGGAAGCTCCTCGGCGTCGCCGCCGCCTACATGCCCAGCGACCCCTCCATCCGCGAGGAGCTCGCCACGTACACCCTCAAGCTCGGCTAGGGAAGACTTGAGTGGGTGACCTGGGGGAGAGACGGAGCCGTGCGGGTCAATCCGTGGAAGCAGTTTTTAGTTTATCATTTCCCCCCGAGCAGCATGAGTCACGACTGAAACCATAAACGTTTTTTTTTCTTTTTTTCCGCGTCTCTTTTTTTTTCCCTTTGCATATCCTTTGCATATTTTCCCCGTGCAGAAAGATACAGTTCCCTTGCATTTATGGATACCTCACTGTTTCCTATGCCCTCACATTGTGTACATTTCCTTCGTTCTGGATGTACATAGGGCAAGGAGACAGGCTTCTCTTTTTCGTATTTGATGAATGTTGAGAGAGACATTTTTTTCCCAATGATTTGGAAAAGAACTGGACCCGTCAGTAGGGTAACCGGATATAGTCCCAGTATGAGAAATGAATGATAGAGCTCATATAGAGTAAAAGTGATTATGATCTGCTTCTCGTCTTTTCCTAGAGGTCGTCTCGGTCAACCGTTCACAGGCACTTTGGTTCGATGAGACATGTACGTTGAATGTACCGGGGATACGAACGCAGTTCATAGACTTGGTAAAGCATAAAACCATTGGAAGATTCTCTCGTCTAAAGAAACCTTCCGTAGCGTAACGACTCAGAATGCCGCGTTTCACTTTGCTCGAATGTCTGATATCCGTTCTGTTATCATACAGACTTGTTCATATCCATGTCTTTCATTCTCTATCTGGAGGTATCGCGAAAACCCATCCATCTACCTCGTATCTAGAACGAGAATTATACGAGTACAGCGCATGTAAACTCGGTCTTCGTGTCAAAGACCTCCTGAACCCTGGGTATACCATGTACTCTTACAACAGAAAAGCGCTCTCAACTCCATAACCATGATGTCAAAACTTGACCCTCAAAATCTTGCTCTCAAAAGGCAGAGCCTAGCAAGCTCTCGCCCGAGGACTTTGCGACGGCCTTTTCCGTGAGCTCGGTGCGGAGCCGCAGGAGCTCGCACTCGCGCTGTCCCTTTCTGAACTCGGCCATCATGGCACGGGTCTTCTCTTCGTTCTTTTCCATCTCCTTTCGAATCCGGTCTGCTTCTTCCTCGGCAGCCTTGAAGTGGGCAAGCTGCTCGGAAAGAACGCCGTTCATGGCGGCTTCGTCCTCGATGGACATCTTGCCGCCGGGAATGAGGGGCGTCATTGTGGCGACCTCTTTGTCGAAGACCGTCAGCTGACGCTTCTCGGCTGCGGGTCCCTTGGGAGGATTGAAAGGCTTCGACTGGATGTTTGGCGTAGAAGGTACCGAGTTGGACGACGGTGTCTGTCCGCGGGGTCCAGTTGGCACCGATGCGCTGTTGCCACCCGGCATGGCTGACGCGGGACCAGGGGCAGGTGAATCAGTGCGGTTCTGACTGACTGGCGCGATCCATGTGTTACCGCGGCCTCCTCGACCATAGCCGCCGCGAGAAGAGCCATAGCCTCGAGGACCAGCGGGAGGGACTTCAGGACTGGTGATGTCTGGTCGAGCTGGAGGAGGCACAGGTCTAGTTGGTGTCTCGTTTGATATGGAAGCGGAACGTCCTGGAAAGCCTCGGGAATCCCTCTCGTCGCGACTGTCTCGCCAGTTTCTGTCGCCTCGAGGTCCTGTAGGTGGTCCACGTTGAGCGGCTGGGCCTCTGGGAGGCGATCTGATGGGCATGGCCGTCGAGACAGCAGCAGGACGGGCCGGGCTTGCATCACGATCCCTAGGAGGAGGTCGCTGAGGAGATCTGGAGTGATGCCGAGAAGACATTGGTGACTGGGGGTTGGATCGATCATTCCTGCGGCCATTCACAGGCATGGGCGAAGCACGCCGAGATTGATCTCTACTGGGATATGCCGAGGACACTGCAGAGCCCCGAGGCGGCGAGGGCCTTCTTTGCGGCTGCGCTGGGACGTAGCGGTTTTCACGTCGATCCAGGCTGGGAGAGCGGCGCCTGAACGGTGGACCACCGCGCGGTCCGGGAGAAACACGCCTGACTGGCGAGCTTCTTCTATCACGATCGCGAACATCGCGGCGGTCCCTGTCTGCTGATCGCGATCTACCTCTATAAGGGGTGTCAACATTATTCGCGCGAGCTTGAAGATTAGAATCATGCGGAGGATCGCGATGAAAAGGGCGCTGAGCTGTAAACTGCTCAGAAGCGTGGGGGCCATCTGGAAACCCGAGGTCACGACCACGACTAGTGTTGCGACCTCGACGGTTGCCAGGCCCTGGATGAGCAGATCTCGCGGCGTCAAATCGACGCAGCGGGTTTTCGAACTCATTCTGAAAGTCACTTGACGGGTTGCCATGGCCGCCGAGTGGCGACTGGCTTACACGCTTGTTGTGAGCAATGGGTATGTTGTTGGGATTGGCATCGCCACGCCCTCGTGGCGACGCGAAAGGGTCAGTCTTGAAAGAATGAGATTGGGGGAATGACCTTGGATCCCTCGTATTGAAGTCGCGACGGTCCCTATCATTCCTCATATCCCGTCGTGGCGATGTGAATCTCCTGGGCGGAGACTGGTTGCGTCGAAAGGGGGAGCGACGAGGCGAAGGACGCCGGACCGGACTGCGAGTTCTCTCCCGTCGTCGCCAAGTATCCGCGGCCGCTATACCCCTGGCGGCGCCATCATCATCGCGAGCTCTGTCGCGCGATCGGTCAGGTCTGAAAGGGCTGCGCGAGCGTCGGCGTGGGGTGCGGTCAGGCACGTAGCGGCTCTCGTGGATAGGGGGGCTGTGAGGTCGCTCTCGAGGAGGAAGCGGACTGCGGGCTCTCGGTCCTCTGGGAGGGCTGCGAGGTCTATCTCGAGGCTCTCTGGGAGGACTGCGAGGGCGTTCTCGCGGCTCCCGCGGCGGGCTTCGCGGCCGGTCTCTAGGCTCCCGAGGAGGGCTTCTGGCACGGTCTCGAGGCTGAGGACTTCGTCGCTCTCTTTCGGGAGTTCTCGCGCGACGTGGAGTGCGATCGTTGAATGGTCGGTAAGATTCGCCTGCGCCATACCTAGTGACCTCACCGTCATCATATCTGTGTACGTCTAGTGTTAGCACATTGCTCGCTCGCTTCCAGAAATATGAAATGTTGAAACCTCAACAAGACAAGCCATGGGCACTATCGAGGCACACTGAAAGGGACACTGCCCAATCCTGAGAGGCCGTCGACTGAGACAGGTAAGAGCTCCAACAGTTGCAAAGACAATGCTCAAGGGTAGGACATGTTGTAAATGCGAGTAACGGCCAAAGATACGTTCTGGTCCTCAGTTTCCTGTGGATAGAGAGACCTGACCACAAAGCAACTCGCTCAGCCAGCCCGCAACACATGGGGGAAAGCGCGAGTCCGTTTGGCGATGGCGACCGCGAAGCTCCAGAGAATGCGAATATCCATGACCGCTGCTAGCTCTCGAGACGAAAGGTGCAGCATAGGTGACGCGTAATCCAGAGACAATGTATGGGGGGATTGTTGCACTTTGGTTTGCCTTACCGTCTGCTCCGCGAATCACGCTCCATGTCGTACTGATACTGTCGCCGCTCGAGGCCAATCTCCGTATTGACGATCTCGAAATCGAGGTTACGCCTGGCCTCGTAGAGGATATGGAGGCGCTCCGAGGGATAGTCGAGGGCCTGGGACTGGTAGTCGGCCGCTGCTGCTCTCGATGCCGGTTCCTCTTCTTCCCGTCTGGCGTATCCCTGATGATATGTGTCTCCTCAGTCCTCTCGTGGCCGGTCTCGTAGCGGTAACTGGAACTTCGGGCCGTTGGCGTAGCGACTGCTGCTACTACTGGTCGGGTGGCGGCGTCCTTCTGTTGTTGTTGGTCGACCAGATCCAAATTCTCGATCACCACCGCGACGACGGGAACTACGACCTCTGCCTCCACGCCCTGCACGCTTTCGACGGCCGGACATTTTTGAGAGACACGCCCGCTGCCAAGGCTAGGCACCCCTGGAGCGACAGTTGCGCTAGTGACTATCGATAAGAGTTGTCGTAGATGGGATGACTAAGCCGTGAAGGTACGTGCCTTTTCAGGCGATACTCCGTGACGTTTTTTGTTGGACGGCGGCGTCTCGTCCGATTTCTGTCGTGGTCCTGATGTCAAAAAATAATCGAATCAGCCGTGATGGAGATGGAATCAGATGATATCACGTTTCTGCTTGGACTGGGTGGGTTCAGAAAATAGAGACGGCCTTGACTTACACAATGGTGAGCTGGGGGTAGCGACGATGTCGAATGCTGGATGGAGGGACGCAGTCAAAGGGGGAAAAAAAATTATAGCTGCAGACTTGATGCAAAACCGCCGCGCTTTCAAAAAGTCGTTTCCTGGTCAAAGGGATGCCAACCAGGTATCCAATAGTCAAGACGCGAAAACAAGCGCGCAGGTGCAACGAATGGCAGGCCGGGCAACCTCGTTGACCCGCGGATGTGTGCATGAGGCGTTTGCTTAGGACCTTGGGACAGTCCCAGACTTTTCTAATCCAAGTACTCATGCGCCAATATTGATTGACAAAGAAGCACCCGGTCTGCATACTGTCATCTTGTAAGAATACCTGCATTGCAGGTAGTGTCAGACTGTCAGCTAAATATTTACAAGTACTACGAACTACACGTATCAAGGACTTCCCTTCTCAAATATACAATTTCATAATCTTTGATGAGCCTCTGCAACTGTGTTGTCTTTTCGGTATTAGCTACTTAATCGAGACTCCAATCCCTTCCGCACACTGCTCGTTCAAAGGTCCTGTCCTCACTTCACTGACGACCCAGCACACATGCAGATACTGGTGTCATGATTTTCCGAGATTCACCAAACGACTGTGGTAGTCTATTCATCTTTTTGCTTGGACCTGTTGCATACTATGCACGCCTGCCACTAATTCTCCAGCGCATTTGGTCAACCCAGAGCCAAACAAGTCCACCGCGGAAAATAAAGTCTGTTTGCAATGTATTGTACATCTCCTGCCTAGCTCATCTTGTCTTCTTCCGTCGAATACCCGCTTTTCGACAGCCGATCTGTGATGAACTCGAACACTTGAGGAGCATGTAGCTCCATCATGCGGTTCAACCCGGTCTCTTGGCTCTGGTGGACATCTCCGTATCTTTTCTTGATAACCTTTTTGGTAAAGATTGGATCGGACCAGCAAGCATGTTCAGCTGACACGTACACGAGCGAGTTCCTCTTATACCAGCCCGAGAGATACTCGTCCGTAGCAGACTTGACTGGTCGCAAGTTCCCCGTCACGAAGTTGACTACGCCGGCGATGCGATCTTTGCAGTCTATCATGGCAAAAGTCAGATTGGATCAAAGTATGTGGGTCGTCGGAATGAATACTCACGTCTCTCCGTCAGTAGGAGTTTCACTCCTAGGTTGGCATTTCCGACGCCCATGAGGAACAGGTCATCAAAGTCATAGAGCTGTACATAATTGTCCCAGATGTAGTTCATGAGCTCCTTGATCTGCTGTGAAAGTGTCATTTCGCCAGGCCTTTGCATAAACGGATCGACATCCTCGGGTCGAGTAATGTAGTGAGGCACATTGGCATCAATGACGCCAAAATCGTTTTCATGCGCCCACTGGATGAAGTTCGTTACGCCGTCCGACTGCTTTTAGTCAGTATAACAGTGTCGAGCCTGGTCGAGATCTGATGGCCCACTTACCACAAATGCATTGTGCGGGTCTACAGCATTATCGATGAGGTCCGGCATTCCCACAAGCTCAGGCCTTGACGAGTTAGCTTGGAGTTTGCCACCAGAACGAGATAACTTACGGATCATGGATCACTAAGAGAAGCTTCTTCTTTTGTGAGATGTTTGGTGTCACCAGTACTTGATTTTCAAAAGACTTGAAGAGATTCTCGCGTTGGATGAAAAGAGGAACCATGCTGAACCTATCCCCTAGGTTTTGTCGTTGGTAGCTGCGGATGACATCGTGAAGTCGTGAGGAGCCTCCTGCAGCCACAACCTTGGGGTCAATGACACCAGGTCTCATACACTCCCAGTACGGGGCATGCGTAGTCTGGACTTTAGCCAGGACCCTTGCTGCTCCTTTGTCGATGCGCGGCATCTCCATCTGCGGCGGCGGCTCGCCCATCAGTGTTCGTGCCACAGCCAACGCTGACTGCGATATGGCCTTCAAGTCGTAGCCTCCCTCGAGACAGACTGCCACTTTTCCGCCCGCAAGGGACATGAGCATATGCGTCATGTGAGCATAGCAGCCGGGAGTGACGAAGCAGCCGCCAAGCTCGTCACCCTTGGCCGCGTCGAACCCAGCCGAGATGATGACAAGATCGGGGTTGAATTCCTGGGCAATAGGCATGACAATCTTCTGAAATGCAGCCAGATATTCGCCATCTCCCATTCCCTGGTCTGCCCAACCAATGTTGATGTTCTTGCCTTCGCCGACACCGTCGCCGACAGAGTCGATACCACCGTCAGGCGTATAGGGATTGTCTGGCTTGCCTGGGTAGAAATTTCCCTCCTGGTAGACATGTAACGAGATGTAGAGGATGTTTGGGTCGCTGTAAAACATGTTCTGAATGCCATTTCCATGATGAACATCCCAGTCGAGGATGAGGATCTTGCGGCATGTTTCCGGGTACTCCTGTTGACATACCTTGGCAGCCACAGGGACGTTGTTGAAGAAACAGAAGCCCATGGGCTGGTCGAACTCGGCATGATGGCCGGGTGGCCGGATCACGGCAATTCCGTTCTTGATTTTGCCCTCGACGACATTTTTGCACGTCTCGATTGCGCCTCCAGCCGCTAGTAGTGCAGCCTCGAACGATAGGGCACCGACGTAGAGCGAGGCTCGACCCGTATCCATCTCGCGGCTGAGGGTGCGCAGTTTATTTGTATCCATCTCGACGAAACTTTCAATGTAATCGTAATGGTCGCCGGTATGCACAGTCAGGATTTCATCCTTGGTGGCACTGCGAGCTGGGACTCTCCACATGTACTTGGTGGGAGTGTCTTGAAGGATGGTGGCCAAGTCCGAATCGGCTCCTGTGAAGACGAGGCCTGCTTTCTTGAAGATCTTCATGATCTCTTCTATCCGCCTGGGGTCTTCTGGATGATGTGGCACGGGCCCAAAGTCTGCATTCGAGTGCAGCTTCATCCGGTCATCGTAGCAACAACCAGTTGGGAGCAGCTTTCGCTCGACCAGCGATCGCAGGGACTCTTCGTTCTCATGGGGAGAGTCATATTCGTCGATGATAAGCTCCTCACCATCACCCCACTCGAGTTCTTGCGCTGCCTCGTCGTGATCTGGCGCATCAGCCATGGCATGGTCTACGCCATTGGAATGACTGCTCTGATAATTGGCCATGGCGCACAGGAGGAGTCCAGTAGCCGAAGTAGAACCTTGATGCCCAACAAGACTCCGAGGGCCCGGCAAAGCTCCTCAAGACCAGAACCAGTCGTGCTTTCCCAATCTCAAATGCTGGGAACGTGCCGAGAAATCTGGGTTGTCACTTTGTCGAAAGCTGGTTACGTATCCTCTACCAGGCTCAGGCACAAATTTGCCTTCCCAGGCAGGGAAACTTTATATCTCAGGACGCAGTCAGAACTAAAGCGAGGAGTCAGTGTATGAATTACAGTATTCTTAGGCATGTGTGAAGAAGGATAGCAATGAATTCCAGACGATCCTAGACGGCTCAAACGCTGGGGGCACCCGAATCAAGGTACAGACTTAGTCTGCAGCCTCGAAAGAGGCCACCAACAACCTTCCAGAAAGCGAACAGTCTTTTTGGGACAGGAACACGATATGGTGTAACTTGGAACAGCAAATCTTGGTTGATAGACGGATTCAGGCATAATCATCCACTGACGAAACGCAAAAGCGGACCGGGTTGAAAAAGAGATAGAGATTGGTACAGGAAATGGGGACGGGGTTTGCCATGCACCGAACGATGCAGACTGGCAGAGACTGGAGAGAAGAAATAAATGGACATATAACTTACACCTATCGTCAGATGCCGGGGGTCGAGGAAGCGCATAAAAGGCGCGGCGATCACGACTTGCGCAGACGGCCAGACAGAATTCCGATGTGACGGAGGAGCTCGTGAGTGCAGCCGACAACCCGCGCAGTCGAATCCGGGGCTGGTCCGAGGCCGCGCAGTCGTGCGCAGAGATATGGTTGCCGTGGTTGTTCAGAGTGTTCGTAGGTTCAGAAATGCGCCGTCGCGCTAAGATTCGGGAGATGAGCGCGTGATTGGCGACCCCCAAAGAGCCGCCCCGGCCTTATTACTGATTGATTGATTGCTTGCACTGCACCAGCCACTCCCAAGTCAACCAGATTGTGTCATCTGGTTTGATATGTCAACTGCGAAACACATCAAATTTGGCAAAATTTTTACTGCATTCGTCTCAGTCGATTTAGAAAGATAAACCTTGATCGGAAGCCTGGAAATAAGCAAGGCCTTTGATTTAGGCAAGAACAGGGAATCCGCCCCAACTGCCGGTGCCAAATCCACTAACACATGCAATCCAGACTGAGGTTTCATAAACCACAATCATTTGCCATCAAGCTGCAAGGAAACCACAGACGAAATGTAGGATTTCGCTCTTGTGATATGGGCTGAATTCACTACTCATCATTATTGAGACCCTATCTTGTTGCCGTCTATAGAAGGAGATACACAAACTCTATCCTGTTCACCCGTAATTCTCATCTGTCCAATTCCATTGCAGCGCTCGTGAATCAAGTATATCTCTAATTTGGATCACATACACTCCTCTTTATTTTCTAGCATGATCTAGTAAGACAAAAGAGAGGAGTCAGTAAGTCAGTAAGACCCCATTATGCTGCATGGGAAGGCGCCCATCGCAAGAGATTGCGCCCTGATTCCTTGATGCAGTGCAGCAAAATGCCAAGTCCTCCAAGCTGACAAGTGCTCAATAGTGTCGTCAAATCTAAAAATGAAAATCGATATCGCGACCGTCGTCTCCATAAGCAATGTATTTGGGGGGCCGGGTAGGGTAAGACAGAATTTCTTGTCGGCTCAAGGGAGGCTTTCCCGTAGTCCATGCGTCAGCTGCGAAGACGTCGTTCTCGTAGATGGATCGATCTTCGTCAATGATGCCACTGGCTGGTATATCCGTGAAAGCATTGGACATCAGCAAGAGACGCTCCTGTAGGACGGTTTGGATGGCCCAGGAGAGGGTCTCTTGCTGCTCTGGAAAATCAGGCTGACTTTGTCGAGCGACGTCAATAATTGCTGGCTTGCCAAGAAGAGGAGATTGTATAATGAGATGTTTGGCCCTGTGTGAAACAAATAATCGTCAGTACTCTGATGCGCTAATCGAAGAGGGCTTGGTTTATATACGTACTGTGCTGGATCCAGCTTCATGTAAGTGCTCACAATGTCCTTGGTACGCCAGTCATCCCATCCCCAGGGCACTCGATCCCAGTCCTGTAAAAACGTCTCAGCATCATGACGTTGTCAAGGAGAGAAGAACATGGGAAAGCCTACCTTCTCCGAGACAGAAGAACAAATGTCACGCTGTACGGCGCCACGAAAGGTCTCCCAAAGGTCTTCGAGTTCTCGTATCTCCGTCGAGCTCAAGAGTCGGATATGGTACAGGCGATCATCGGTTTCCAGAAGTCTGGGCAAGAATGGAGACCGTGCATATCTCCCATGAAAGCATTCCGCGTACAGCCACCACCGGGCTATGGCTCTGCGTAGTCGGCATTCTTCGTTCGGTCGTAGACAGCGCATGTCTTCTGGAGTTTTGTGCCAACGAATCCGGGGATACTGCTCCACCCACCAGTCCACAACCTTGACAATGTTCCAGAGACGTGCGAGGTCCTCAGTTTTCAGAACGATCTTCCGAGGACAGATGAGCTTGCCGTCCCGAAAAGCTACTGCGGACTGCACGAGATCCACATGCTTGTCCGGGCCCCGGCCAACATCGACGCTGATACGACGAGGATGCAGCATGGCATCGGAAGCAAAGTCTCTCTTGTCGATGGTGTAAACCAGGAGGATCATGTCCAGCTCTGTTAGTCGAAGCAAGGCGGTAGTCATGACTGCGGCTTGATTTTCTTTGAAGATGCCAAAGAGCTTCTTGTTGCACAAGGCAAAGGACGTAAGATCGCTCACAGCCATGTTCTCCATCATCTCCAGTATGAGCTCTGCGGGCAGAACCTCAAATGGGCGCATCATTGGAGACGCCATTTCTTCGATATGCAAGATGCCTTTCGAGCAATGGTAAAGGATTTGTGGTTTTTGAAGCGTAATTGGAACTGAATGATGATTAGCTCCAGTGAACAGGAATGGAGAGCGAGGAAATCTCACAGAATGTCGGTTTGCAATGATATGTCTCCCAAGCAGCGTTTGCTCTAGGCTCTCTGTACTGTTTACCTGGTGGAATATAGAGCGAGGACGCCGGGACCCACTTTCTACACTCTATGAATCCCAACGTATGGGATGAGGGAACAAGTCGAAAGAAGCGAAATATGGACAAATAGCCCAAGATCGCGAGGGTCACCCTCTGACGATAGCCAGATGACTATAGTTGGAGGGTGATTACGTCAATGGACTTAATCAATGTGAACCCCTCTCTGGGGGCTATCCAGTATGAAAGAGATGCACGTTGACATCGTTTGTGACGGTTGTGTTATTATCGCCATGAAGGCATCATTGGGATGCGGATTTGCCATGACTGTGTTGGTTGCAGAAGTAAAAACACAACACGGCAGGTTGACGCACGCGACTCAGCATATCAATGAGGCCAGTAGTCCGTCCGGTTGGAGAAGGCGCCAGGCCTGGAAGTTCCACCACCCCTGTGAGCTCGGTAACGGAACATCCAGAGCCGGCACAGTGATGCTATACCTAGATACATCGACACTGAACGGTGGAAATCAAAAGAAAAGTGTCAATACTACTGCAAATCTCTTTTTTATAACAAAATTTTTACTATCATTCTTTTTGTCTTTCAAGGTTGCGTATTGGCCACATAAAAGGGGAAGCCGGCATATACAAGTTACCGGGTACCTGAACAGCTGGTTCAAATCAATGCTTGAGACATGTTACAGGGGGTGGCCCCTCGACGTTGATATCTGCACAGCCACTTAAATTCAGCCACAGCTACGATAAGAGTCCGCCCGCAATTGTTTCTTATCGCTCCAACAAAAAAAGTTGTAGCGGAACACTTGCGATAGCATACTTAGATCTGCTCTGGAGGCATCTTCACCATACCATATCCGCAAAACATCCCCCGGCGCAACAATGGCCTCAGTCTACAAGTCCCTCTCCAAGGCCGGCAAGAGCCAAAAGGCCGAGGCGCCGGCCAATGGCGTCAAGAAGAACAAGCAGAGAGTCCTGATCCTCTCGTCCCGCGGTGTAACTTTTGTAAGTTGTCGTGCTCCTGTTTGCGCAGTCTTCCATGTACGAACTTTCTTGCTGACGCTCCCCTCTTCGCCCTGCTAGAGACACCGCCACCTTCTCAGCGACCTGGCCAACATGATGCCTCACGGCCGCAAGGATGCCAAGTTCGACTCCAAGAGCAAGCTCTACCAGCTGAACGAGCTCGCCGAGCTGTACAACTGCAACAACACCCTGTTCTTCGAAGCGCGCAAGGGACAAGATCTGTACCTCTGGTGCAGCAAGGTCCCCAACGGACCGACCGTCAAGATGCACGTCCAGAACCGTACGTTTCGCCTTTTTCTTCGATCCCCGTGGAATGAAAGACTAGAGGAGGGCATTGGTGCTAACCGGATCATGATACAGTGCACACGATGGATGAGCTCAACTTTACCGGAAACTGCCTCAAGGGCTCGCGGCCCGTCCTCAGCTTCGACAGCGCATTCGAGGAGCAGCCGTACCTGCAGGTGATCAAGGAGCTGTTCCTGCACACGTTTGGCGTCCCGCAGGGCGCCCGGAAATCCAAGCCCTTCATCGACCGCGTCATGGGCTTCTCCTTTGCCGACGGCAAGATCTGGGTGCGCAACTACCAGATCAACGAGGTCGAGCCGGCCAAGGGCAAGGAGGGAGAGGAGGAGGCCAGCAGCAGCAAGGCCAACAAGGGCGGCAGCAAGGAGACGGACATTGGCCTCGTCGAGATCGGGCCCCGGTTCGTCCTGACCCCCATCATCATCCAGGAGGGCAGCTTCGGCGGCCCGATCCTGTACGAGAACAAGGAGTTCGTCTCGCCCAACCAGGTCCGCGCCGACATGCGCAAGAAGTCGGCCAGCAAACACAACGCCCGCGCCGAGCAGCACGTCGAGAGGCTGGCCAAGAAGGGCGACCTGGGCCTGCGGACGAGCGGAGGCAAGCAGGCGAAACCCGACGCGCTCGACACGAGACAGCTGTTTGCTTAGGAGAGATATTTGAGAGAGAGCCAAGGGTTGATTCATTTTTCTTTTCCTCTTTCTGGTGTTCGGCGTTGAGAGCATGTGATCAAGGGTACAAAATTTAGGAAGATACCTCTAGAGGCGAACATAATGTCTTGCTTGGGCATTTGCATCCCGAAATTCACGTCCTGTTGAACGACTATGCATTTTGAATATGTGATCGAATATGAGCCTGACTGCGCGGCAATGAGATACTTAAGGCATCACATGAAGGATCGTAATAAATGGCGGGTTTTCACGATAATTATTATTGATTTGATCTTCATACGTTGCTTGACGGAAGTGTAGCTCCATGGCGCATGTTCTTGGAAGAGAGAGGGAATTATAGAACAACATTTCTCAAGACGTGACAAGTGGCAGAAGCATCTATTCTTATAGCGTTATCATTAAACGACGTACGGTTGGGTGACATGATCATAGTTCTCTGGTTTCGTAGAGCCCCCTGAATGCTGCGACCTTCCACATAGACACAACGCAAGACAAAATCACACGTATGACGCCGTAACTCATCAATTCAGCCCTATGCCGTTCTCAGAAAAAGGAACATTACGAGATATAGGCCGCTCATACAGTTAAATTAGCAGCACTTGCCCCCCTTTGCTGCAGCGTCGTCCGCAGGCTTGGTCAGGGGAATGGTGGTGCCGGCCGAGATCGGGTTCTGGGCGTCGCCGCTATCCAGCGCCTTGCTCGAGACGATGCGGTAGATTTCTAGAAGATGTGTGTCAGTGTCGAACGTTGCGTTACTGCCAGATGTACAGAAACGTACCAGTCAGGATGTTTTGGAATGCAAGCTCGACGTTGCTGGCATCGAGAGCCGAAGTCTCGATGAATGAAAGATGGTTTTCGCCTACGAGGTATGGTTAGACAAAGAATGACGTCTTGAAATCCCTGAGACGGGATGCAACATACTTGCAAAGGCCTTGGCCTCGTCTGTGGGCACTGCGCGCAGGTGTCGCAAATCGCTCTTGTTTCCGACCAGCATGATGACGATGTTGGCGTCAGCGTGGTCCCTCAGCTCCTTCAGCCATCGCGTGACGTTCTCGTAGGTCTGGTGCTTGCTGATGTCGTAGACGAGGAGGGCACCGACAGCGCCACGGTAGTAGGCAGACGTGATGGCGCGATATCTCTCTTGGCCGGCCGTATCCCAGATCTGCGCCTTGATGGTCTTGGAGTCGACCTGGATCGATCGCGTGGCGAACTCGACACCGATTGTCGACTTGGAGTCCAGGTTGAACTCGTTTCGGGTGAATCGACTGAGAAGGTTGGACTTTCCGACTCCTGAGTCTCCAATCAGGACCACTAGATATCATGCATCGTTAGTGCACTGCATCGCGAGCGGAGTGCGGCCAGCGCCTGCGGGAGTGAGTAGCAACCTTTGAAGAGGAACTGTAGAACTAGATTAGCAATGTCTCGCGGGACGAGTAGAATGAGGAGTCGGAGCTCATGCTGCAGCAACAGCAGAGACCATGACGGCGGGCTGCCGCCGCCGCTGCTGCTACTGTTACTGTTGCAACAAGGCGGGACGGGGGGCAACGGTGCGCAGGAGGGGCAGAGAGCGGGCCAAGCTTACATCGTATTCGTCGTTGGCCATGGTGGGCAATATTCTGTCGTGAGTTTTGGGGAGAAGAGCGAGTTTGGTGGTGAGGAGGGCGGAAGTGTGGTTTGTTCAGGAGAGCCAAGTGTCGACGGAATGCGGGTCGCGTTTGACTGCTGCTGCCCCAACTGTTATCGAGGAGTTGATAAAGAATTGAGAATGGAGGTGTACTGAGACTGACTGACCGACCGACCTGGGAGTGTGTGTTGGTAACTTTGCGAGGGCCAGGCAGGCAGATAGTGTGTAGATCGATGGGTAATAAGGCACGGGCAGGTAGGTACCTCTTCTTTTTAGCTACCCAACGACACAGCCACTACCTAAAAGTACTACGTCCAAGGCAAGCAGATTGGTTGTCTTCAACTATACTGGAGGGGTTGCTGGTATGAATGTTTTAGTGTTTCTTTCCTGTGAATCGCTGGAGAGCGTAGGATGCGTCTATTACAATCAGGGTGACAAGCCTCGAGTCAGTAGCTTTTTTGGGACGTCTGTCTCGGAATCAGAAAAGCCGACGTTTGAGTTTTGAATGTGCAGTTCTTTTTTTGTAGGCAGCCCAAATCAGCAGAACCGTTTCGTGATGCAGATGTCGGTCAAGAATTCAAAGATTAACGTATCCGCTGGTTGCATGGATAAAGGGATTCAGGAGCATGTGCTTTGCACTCCTAGTGGTTGCTCTGGGCGTTGGTCGCTGGGTCAAGGTGCTGGGATGCGGCTTTCAGGGACTTGCTTTAGAGGACAAATTCAGGGCTTTCGAGCTCTAGAATGTGATAATGACAGCTAACAAGGCCCCCTTTGCTCCCTAGGCCAAAGTCGGAACACCCCACCTTCTTGTCGTCAGGGGGGGCAGCATTTTGCTGCTCGTAAGTCACCAGTGGGAGAGTGGGAGGAGGGGTCTCGAGACCCGCCCAGCAGCTGGGCCGTCGATCGCCAGCTGGCATCACGTAATACCTCTCTCCACTGCGCGCATGTTGTCTTGTTTTTGCCTTGCCAACGGTGCGATAAATGCTCAACGGCCCCCTCATTCACCTATAGAAGGCCAGCAGCGTACTCCGGTATGGTTCCCCGATTTTTCTTGCTGAATTGTTTTAGCCTTATTATTGACACATGATGAGCGCAATTGGACTCCGTGCCATCGATCCTATGGAAGTTGCACAAGCTGTATAACGTGTCTGTTGGATAGTTGTGCATGCCTTTCAAGGTACGAGGAGCTTCAATCCACGCCCCAGTATCACCAAAGTACATATCTACATTGGACCTTTTCAAAGGTTGTCAGGTTATTGCTTGTACGATTTTCAAAGCAATAAACCGGGGGTGTTCGCGCTGCATCCCAACCGACATATCTTGTTCTCTCTACAATCTAGACACTTAGAGCACCTATATAAAAGTGTCTACGCAGAGAAATACACGAATAGCAGGTTTGCGAAACAACAAGGCAACAGTCCATGGTGGCCACGGCTGCTAAGGCTTCGGAATTGGTCAACTGTATTTCCTAATTTACTGTCGTGTCTCGAGATTATCTAGGCTGTCCACTGTTTATATACCGTCTGAGAGATGAGCACTGTCTCTTTGGCTTGTGGTATAAGATAGCCGAGGCATTCTCCGTGTTGACCACATCAGACCTGTATCTCTCCCCGACTTGAGACGCGGACGCGCAACTACTCTCTACTCCTTTGCAGGCAAGAAACAACAGGCCACCGGCATATATCACGTGTAATTGGTCGTGCTTTTGATCCTTCTCTGGGCACTTCAAGTCAGGTATGCGACCACTAAGCTGCAAAGCTGTCGGCTGAGCTCACATGTTCTGCCTGTCCATGAACTCATTAATTGTTAGGTGTCGACGACCACGGTATCCGTCTGGGCAACTCAACAATCGGCAGTCACGCCGAGGGAGCACCTTCCAGGGTTTATTTTGAAATAAAACCCACCACACGTGGGACGGGTGCCTAAGCTACGGAACTTCAACTTCTCCTCTGGCTCACCCGATCAACTCCATCCCGAGCATCGTGGAGGACAACCCGCCGACAGCAACTTCACCTCTTCTTCCCTTGATGAAATTTCCTTTTTCATCATATTTCCCGTGCATCTATCTTATGCCAGAAACACAAGTGACATGAAGACGCTCTCCAGCTTCACGGTGTGTCTGACCATCGATCTCTGACCACAATCGACCAACTACCTACTCCCTCATCTGCGCGGCTCGCAGCGAGGAAAGAGCCATGGCTGGGTCGGCGGATGACCAATCCTCACTGTTTGTGAGCGGCGACAACGATATGGAGATCGATGACGACAACGTCTCTCTGACTTCCACTCGCGACTCTTATCACGACTCTGATGAAGAATTTGTGGTGGACTCCATCCTTGGTGAAAGGCCACACGAGACTATGGAAGGCGAAAAGCAATACCTCATTCAGTGGGAAGGCTACCCAATATTTCGAAGCACCTGGGAGGGCATCGAAAATCTATCAGACGAGCTCTACCACCAATGGTGCTTACAGAGAGAGGAAGAGAAGGAGCAGCGCCGCCGGCCGTTTGACCTTCAAATTTACAAAAACGCAGTTGCCGAGGAGAAGCGGCGGAAGGCGGCTAGGCACAGCCTGCGCAACGACAAACGGAAGAGGCTGGGCTTGCCGTTGACGAGACCCTTCCCCGCCGGCTATGTTGGACTCGAAACAACCCTGGACATCAAACGCGAAGACTCGGATTCGAGCGATGAGGCCTTGGAGGTGGGGCCTGAAATAGATCCAGCTACCATTGTTTCTCGCCAGCAGCGTGTCATCAAACAGTCAACTTTTAAAGGAGCGCCTCCCGCCAAGCAATCGAGCAAGACTTCGACCACTGGATGGCAGGGCACAGCGAGAAAGCCCAGCGACCCCAAAAAGGTCGCGACTAAACCCACCACGGTTGTGGCCAGAAGCAACAGCACCTCCAACGTGGCATCTTCTTCGAGCCTGGCTCACAAATTCAAGGGGAAACGACTGAAGGCAACACGATCTGTTCCGAGGCCCGTAGCAACCAAGGCAAACACTTCTCACGCGACCGCCACGGCAAAGGTCCACAAACCTCGCGCGGGCCTCAAGAGCGCAATGATGGATCCAAATAAGACACCCAAGTTCATGCCCAACATGCATAAGGTCAATCAGTTGAAGAAAAAGGCTGACGAGCTCAATGATTCCGCACCGGCAGACCCATCTACTATCCCCGCGGGATATTTCATCACAGATGCTCCGCCCCAGCGCCCAGCCACGCCCAAGGTTCCGGAGACTGAACAGTCCAATATTCAATCGATTCTCGATGAAGTGTCATCGTCCACTACGCTGCCAAAGGATCTGGAGATCCCCCGGAACAAGAAGATAGTGCGCTTCGCAGAAAACATAGCCGCCACTCAGACTTTTGTCGAAACAGATCCTCCTTCGGGGCCAGCTCTGAAGAAAGTCTCGCTCCAATCCTACCAGCGAAGATTGACGTCGCAGACGCAAACCGTAGCCAAGAAGGTCTCTTTTGGCGCCAGCACATCCGAAACTGTTCAGGTAGAATTCGCCAACGTTCCTCGTACTTCTAGCAGTGACTGGCTGAAGCAGTTCATCAGTGAGGAGATCATGCAGTTTCAAAGTCTCTGCACACATATGGACTTCTTTGATACAGCATCATTGTACGATCCGCAGAACCCATCTGCCAGGCTTGCCTCTGGGACGCTGGAGTCCTCTAATGCCCTTACTGCGGTCACGAATGTAGCGACCAATCTCAAGGCATCGTCGTCGGCATTCTACATCCTCTATGCCAGCTACTCCGTGCTGGTCTACCCCGGCCAGTGCCTGGAATGGGCACCACTTATGGACAAGTCTGGTAGTACAACAAGCGTCCTGAACTACCTTGTCTTCAGGCCAAAGACTCCTTTCCGCCTTGAACATTACCCAGCATTGTCAAACGCGAGTATCAGCAAAACGACGACTTCTTCCGATCTTCAGAAGGAATTGATGCAGGAAATTGCCGACTTTGATTACGACATTCTCCTTGCTCCGTCAGCAGGGGAGAAACATGTCTTCTTCTTGATGTATACACAAGAATATGCAAACCTTTTCAAAGCATTTTCTCTCTGGCTGCGAGCATGCCGGCCTGACTGCCAGATTTTTCACAGTGGAGAGTCAGGGGCGTGGTTTGCCTATAAGAAAACGACACGCTCAGGTGCCGTGATCCTTCATCAGTCCGTCGAGCATGACATTAAAAACATCCCTGGCTTGTGGGATACGCTCAAGCACAGCGCCCACACCATCTGGAGTTTGTCTTCGACCGACCATGAAACTGCGCTCAGGCTTTCTCCAGCTGGTGATCTCATCACAGGCGTGCCTCCGCAACTGAGGCTTAAACAACTATTAACGGCCGGGCGCGCATTCTTGGTGACTCCTGGATTTGCAATCTCGCAGCCGAGAAGGATGTGCGAATTTCTTGAACATTTCAAAGAGAGAGCAGCTGTCGCGCCATGCGTCCTTGTGGTCTGCGCCGATTTTGCAGACTATCTCCTAGATGTTGCCACGGAAAAGGCTCAAGAGGGTGCTCGGTTCTTGGAGGAGTATCCCGGTGCCGACAACGATATGATGAACTATGCACAAGTCAGGGGGATCTCCAAGACGGACATTGAAGCCAGGGTGCATGTCTGGCGCTTGGTGAAGGAGATTAGTGAGCAGGACGGAGATTTGCCCGAACTCATGCGCCTCGTTGTCCAGGCTGATGATTTGCTTGCACCGGACGACGAGCAAAGCCTGGTCCACTGGTATGCCGCTTGGTCACTGACAAGACTCGATATGTACCGAAAGTTTTATGTTCTCGGATCTAGCATCGACAAGCAGCCTGTACGGACGATACGCATACCGAATTACATGCCGGGAGTGGTCAACGATCCCGACGACATGGGCATCGTCGCAGAAGAAAAAGCCAATGCTCCTCCCCAGAACGGTTCTCAGGGTTGTATATTCCAAAACGATGGACCGCCAGATATCGCGACATGGATATCCTCAACATTCAACCATGTCAAGGGGAGATCTTCATTCTGGATGTACTGGAAGCCTATCGCGTGGGTAGACGAGGCCATGGCTCAGAGATGCGGTGATCGGGGCATGAGATGCCTTCACTTCGAGGCATGGTTCACAACATTCAAGGGATTTTGGTCCAAGGTGACAACTCTTGCTGGAATCTTCTATACGCCTGGTGGAAGACCAGAGGAATTGAACGCCGTGAATGCCTACATGCGTCATCCATGGCTTGCATTCTTACGTCCAGTTCACAACTCCAACTTGGCCCACGTTTCTGAGGTAGAGCTTTTGATCTGGGACTGCACAGCCGAGCATCGGTGGCCAACCCAACCAGGTCTCAAGGACCTACTACCCATGCAGCAAAGTCTGATTGACTTTCTAAAGGGATACCTGCCCAGAAGATTTCCGAACTACCGCCTTGAGCGTGTCTGGGTGGGTGGGCAGCGAATCGTTGCGGACGCTGATCCTGCGAGCCCACTGGATGCGACCTGCAAGACTCTGGAGGCTATCGTGAATAGCTGGCAGCCCTGGCCAACTACCGATGATGAGTTATTCTCTGCAGGCTGGAAAAACCTTCAACGTCCAAAATTGGACTTCAAAAAGCTCCCCTTTCCCAGGATCCCCGCTGACGACGCAGAGCCAAAAAGGATAATATTTCATCCAGCCAAACGACGTGATGGAAGGGAAGGGCGAGGCTCTCTTTGCGGAAACATCTTGTACGATGCAGCACTCCAGGCACGGGTGGAAAATCCGCAGTGCACCGAAATTCTGTACCAGTTTCCATACACGACTTCGTGGTATGCGAACATGCAACCGGAAAAGCGTCTATACAATCATATCCTCGTGAGTAGTTGGAACAAGGTCTTTGACGACTGTAAAATCCCCTATCATGGCCAGGGGAGGACAGCAAGTAAATGACTTTGTGGGCCTGCAGTTGAGGATGGGAAAAGGCGTGGGATATGATCAAGCAAGTAACGATGTTCGACCAAATCTGCAACGTTGCATTTATTGAGGGGATGAAGGCAGCTCAGCCGTAGGACTGGCCTGAATAAGATGGACTGTTTTGATCTGCGCCGAGGAGGAGAATGTAGAGCGAGATAATGTGTGGTGAGGGAAGACGGGCTCCTCGCCATGACCTCCATTTGTGGCCATATTCGAGTCTTGGGAAAGAAGCCGTACCAAATTGGACTCTACGAAAGGAAGGAAGGCTCTATTCCACGGTGTTTGAATAATATCATAATGATACTGTTGTAGCCAATGAGGAACAAGCGGTGCATGCTCATGGATATCAGCCGCATTCGTGCTCTCTTGCAAGATTTAGTTTGTGCGAGTTGCGTCACGCCCTCGGCTCGAAGGACCGCATACATGATATAAGTGGCCAGCCACACAGCTGTTTGCGTGGATTGTCTCTCTAGATGCGGAACGCGACGATGGGAGACGCGGAAGCCTGTCGATGGCCCTTGTAGACAGACTCACCATCTTGTTGAGATGGCTGGGCATTTTCAAAATAACAGACGGTGTGCTCTGCTGCGATGACCCCTGCGGCAGTATCAAGATGGGACCGGTATCTATTAGTGTTCTTTTTTGTCTTGCCCTGCCGAAGCGGCGAAAGAAGCCTCACAGAATGCGCCGCGCCCTTTTTTTCCGTCGCAATTGCCGAGTAGAAGCGCCGGCGGCGCTTCCCGCGATTAGGTAGGCGAACAGTAAGAGGGTCAAGTAATAGTAGGGTGGACATTGAATCAATTGTCGACCGGGATACATAGCTAAATAGTATAGGACGATATCTATTTCGAGAACAAGGACGACGTTTTACGCAGAAAACCTTGTGTTTGCGGCTACTTTGTCTCTCGAGTCAAGTTGAAGCCGTGTGTTTGATCGAAGCGTTTGAGCTTGTCTCCCCTTCTCCTGGCAGATTATGTACGTGCATTAGTTACTGTGAGTGTTTATGCGATTGCTGATAGCGATGGTTTTGCTTTGATTTTGACCGTGTATGGTCGGCCCATAGTATTTAACCTAGGTACCGACGATTGATCTCTAAAGAAAGCTTCATCCCATCTCTTTGAGGCATGTTCCCGACTTCTCAGGCGGAAGTCGGGCAGCTTTGGCAGCCAGGCGATCGGCGAGGCCCCACAAGTCGCTCAAATTCGATCCGTTTACGGCAGACCGCAGACTGTGAAATTCGGCTGATGGTCCACTCAGCACTTCAGGTTTTTGACGCTCGTCGGCCTGATCTCATCATTTCGAGATGGACGATACAGAGTACGATACATGGCAACGCAGCAGGTCCCACTGGTCTGGAGTTGCATGCATGCAGCTTCTGGGTTTTTTCTCTCTCTCGTCCCGCGGTCCGCCGAGAAATTGACACGACCGTGTTCTGTCACAAAGAAGAGGCAAGACATTTGGTTGTATCGAGAAACATTGACTCGGATTGGATCATGTATATATATATATATACTTGCTGTCAAGACAAACCAAGCAGAGTTGCAGTCGGTCGGTAGCCACGCCGACGTTAGTGCTTTCCTTCCTTGACTAACATGGGGAGAAATATATCGGGCAGGCGCCGTGCTGTAGGTATCCAATTCCATCGTGAAATCGCTGGTGTCTTTTCTTGCAGAGTTCCGGAGCGTCTCCGCTTAAACTCTATTAGACGTACCACAGAGAGAGGCCAAAGCCCTTCTGTTCTGGCCCGCTCTCACTCACATGGGAATTTTTTTGCTTTTTTTTTTCTCCCTACCCTTTCCATACTTGTCTCTCCCCTCGGCCTTGGTGTCGGGTCTCACTAAACTTTTTTGGTTCTGCTAAGTAAGATACGGTCTGGTCTGGTCTACCTGAAAGTCTCCCCGGTCCGGTAGCACAACAATCAGCGCTTCTCGGGGGTGTGTGACGCATTTCCAATTCTCTTTGCGTCCATCTGCAGAGGGCACGTGAGCGGAGGAAGATACGATTACTCGTGACTGGCTGCAGCAGCAAGGGGAAAAAAGGCGGAAATATCGAAAACGAGAACGCACGCACGCACGCACGCNGACTGGCTGCAGCAGCAAGGGGAAAAAAGGCGGAAATATCGAAAACGAGAACGCACGCACGCACGCACGCACGCACGCACGCACGTACGCACTGCTAAAAATTCAATTCCATTCTTCGGAAAGCAATCTGTTCCTGCGTGTGGCTGGCCGGCGAAGCCAACCGCTTCTGGGAGGGGACGGACGGCCTCTTCTCATCAGGGATTTCCTTGGACAATGAGCTCCGAGCAGTGCCAGCAGCCATCTCATCTGCGAAATCTAGGCCTAGCGGCTGATCTGTCCATGGCTCCCCGGAGTCAAAAGACTGGGCCTACCACCATCGAACCATTGACGCAGGCTAGCCGTGAGGTTGCAACGGCCACCATGTTGATGACTGGTACTACCGCATCTTGTAAGTCTCGAGACTTTTGACTTTCTCTTCTCTTTTTTTTTTCCCATCTTCTACACTTTTGTAATCTTGTCCTTTTTTGTCTCTGCTTCGTACCCCTCCTGCTGCTTCTTGGGTTCGTCTTCGGGCACGTCCGTCGTCTGCTGTCTCCTGCCTACATACAACACACCGCACAACATACGGTTTTCATTATCCATACCGCCAGTCGGCAGTTCACGGTGTATGTACCACATGATTACTTGGATCTGAACAATCCGACCTACATGCATTACCCACACCTACCTTTCTTTACCTCGACTTACACACACACGCTCACACACTCACCCAAACACATAAAGTCTATTCCCGCTCCGCCCCGTGCTCATAGGCAGTCTATGCGTGACAACTCTGTTGGGGAGACAACAGTCTATCCTTCTCTCTCTCTTTGTCCTTCTCCCCCCTTCTCCGAGGCGAGTTTGAGTCCAGTCCCGGTGTCCATTGATAGCCCCCTCCGTGCTCGGTACTACAATCTACCGGTACATGACCATTCAATCTTAACACAGCCTACATTAGGAGCTGCCCCATCAAGTGAGTTTCCAGACGAGTCCGCCCGCCGGCCTGTCAATGCACGGGTCTCTCCCGCCTTGGCCTGAGAATGACTGGACTGACTACCGCGCGGACTACTACTACTATTGTTTAACTTGCATTGCATTGCTTTGCCCGTCTCGCGAACCCTACTCCCTTTTTTTTTTTTTTTTTT
>JACVEI010000099.1:23430-64394 GCA_018115615.1 Pestalotiopsis sp. DP-2020a | reverse complement strand
AAAAAGAAAACAGCCATCACGAGAGCCTGGAAATAAGCAATTTGAAAACCACAATACTTACACTCCCCTCCAGATCGTCGGCGGCCCCAACGCCCGGACCGACTACCACATCAACGAGACGCCCGAGTGGTTCTACCAGCACAAGGGGGCCATGATGCTGAAGGTCGTCGACGGCGGCGAGTTCCGCGACGTCATCATCCGCGAGGGCGACATGTTCCTGCTGCCCGGCAACACGCCGCACAACCCCGTCCGGTTCGCCGACACGGTGGGCGTCGTGCTCGAGCAGCGGCGGCCCGAGGCCAGCCTCGACCGCATGCGCTGGTACTGCGCCGAGGAGGGCTGCCGCCAGGTCGTCCACGAGGCCGCCTTCCACTGCACCGACCTCGGCACCCAGATCAAGGCCGCCATCGAGACCTTCATGGCCGGCGAGGACAACCGCAAGTGCAAGAACTGCGGCGCCATCGCCAATTCCGTCCCCAAGCCCGGCTCCATCAAGGATCCCAATCTAGAGTAGGCAGTAACCGATGTGACATGGATGAGAAAGCAGGATGCAAGTTACAGCCCCGTTTTGTATTTGATGCGTAGTAGGTACATGTAAATAAAACCTTCACTCTCGAAAATAATATAGTAAAGTGCCATCAAAGGTCTTTTGTTGCGTACCTACCTGGACGTCTACACAGTGGCACCCTCGCAAGAGATCAAGCAATCACACAAAAGGTGGATTCACCAAGTTGTCTCTTTCGAGACTGAGAAATTTCATTAAACAATTATCATGTTGACCGCGTCTCAAGGAAATCAAAGGGCGACCGCTGCAAGAATAATATATACATTCGACAACATGGGTCATGTATATATTTTATCCCATACCAAAAATTTCGCCAACATTAAGCCGTCGCCTTGAATATACTCGAAAACCCCCTTTTTTTCCTCTTTCGTAGCCCGGACGCCTTGAACCGTAAATGATAGATAACCTTCCATAGAGAAATGATACGAAGATGCCGGGCAAAGATGGTAATGCAAAATGACCACAAGTCACCCGAGATGGAAAAATTTATACTTGGCCATGTCAATCATCCTTCCCACAATCACGGTCAACACGGGCACAATGCAAGCATAGATACCGAGCGTCAACCAGACTCGCAGCTTTATCGCCCGTTCGACTTTGTCTTGCCATTGGCTGTTGATTTTCCCTTGGCGGCCAATGCCTCATCCTTGGTGTAGTAGCTTGTTTGGTCGTTGCCGAAAAGCTCCTGGTCGCCCTTGCCACCCATCTCCATGAATTCTTTGGCGTTTCGTTCATCATCTGGTCGGGCTTCCTGGGGCTTGATATTTGTGCTACTAGCGGTAGTCTGATTCTTAGTATAGACTACTAGCGGCGCCTTTTGAGGTTGATTTGGACCCAGTGGCACCTTGCGCGCCACCGTGACCTCGTTGATAGAAGACAGCAGCGTGCGTTCGCGGCGGACGCCACGCTTATTGACCTGCAGACCACCAACGCCATCGACAAGACCATCCGTACTGTCATTGAGGTTGGGCATCTTCTGGGTGATCCAAGGATGTGACAGGCACTCGTCCACAGTGAAGCGCTTCTCGGGCTCCACAACCAGCATCCGATCAATCAGATCCAGGGCTGGGTCGCCGACCGAGTCCCAGTAGGGCGATGGGTAATCGAAGCGACCACTTCTGATCTGTTGTGATAGCGTATAGGGAAATTCCTTCGTGTACAGCTCGTCCGAGAAGGGAGGGAAGCCGCACAGGCAGATGTACAGCACCACACCCAGTGACCATACATCCACAGCGTTTGTGTACTTGCGGTGCTTTCCATCCGCCAAGATCTCAGGGGCAACGTAACTCGGAGTACCGCACAGCGTAGTGGTAAAGGACTCCTCGCCAATGATCTTGGCGAGTCCAAAATCAGCCAGCTTGATGTGCATCTCCTTGTCGACCACGAGAATGTTCTCGGGCTTGATATCCCTGTGCACAATGTTGCGATCGTGCTATGTTCCAGTTAGGATTCATCAAGATTCAGCCGGCAAGGAAAACGGTGAAGGCACATACCAGGTACTTGATACCTTGGAACAATTGAATAAACAGTTCCCGGGCTTCGTCTTCATTGAACTTTTGCTTCATCACAATATGGTTGAAGAGCTCGCCTTCGGATGCGAGCTCCAAGACCAGATAGACTGCGTTCTTCTCGTTGAATGTGTCCTTCAAACACAAAATATTTGGATGACTCACGCCCATGAGGACGGCAATCTCTTGTTGAAGACCATCTGTCTTGGACCTCTCATCCATACCAGGCTGCTTCGTGAAGATCTTGACAGCAAACTTGGTACCGGATGACTTCTCCACGCAAAGGAACACTTCGGCGAAATGACCCTTTCCGAGCCGCTCCAAGAGGGTGTACTGCTGCAGAAAGGCACTCGACATGCGACTCTTGGGGTATCGGAAAATGAAGCGACCCTTGTCCATGACTGCGATCTCGTCTTGGTCCTGAAGCTCTCTCCGCTGGTTCCGGCCTACCAGCGCCTCGTTGACAAATGTGCCATTGCTTGACAAGTCTTCCAAGACGGCCGTGGCATCATGGCCTTTGTTTTCGGTAAAGAGCAGACAGTGGCGGTTGGAAATGACGGGGTCATCTATAATCACGTCGCACTCTGGATGCCGTCCGATCAAGTAACCACCGGAAGGAACACCATGGGTTTTTGACTGCTCGTAAGACTCTTCTTGCTCCAGGGCCTTCTTTTGGTTCTTGCGCTTCACGGGTTCGACCTCGCTGACAGTCTCGGGCATGGGACATGCGGCTCGTTTGCGCAAGACGACGCATCTACCATACTTTGTATCCAAAGGGAAGAGGTAGCCCCAGACGCCCTCCTTCACCTCGTCCTCCACCTCGTCCGAGAGAGCCGCTTGAGGGTCGGCATACTGCGAGGGGAAAGCTTGTGTGTCGTTGGGTGGTGAGGACAACTGCGAATCCAGTGTGTCCTCGGGTGTTCTGCGGGTGACCTGGCTCGGCCTGCCATTTGGCGGAGTTGCCGTCGGTTCCTTAAATCGTCGCTCTCCGCTGCTATCCTCTTGGTACGTGACCGGTGACGGCAGTTTCTGTTGATTCTTGGTGACTGGTGTCTTGACTTGTTCGCCGTTGCCCTGTGAGAGCCTCTCGGACCGCCTGGGCTTCTTGGTTGAATCGGCTTCGTGAGGCGAGTCCTTTTGCAGGAAAATTAATAAGTCACAACAGTCTGCAGCAGATTGGACGGGATAAAGCGTACTCGGACTCGCTTCAGCTGGCTCTTCTCGCGTGGAGCCATGACGGAAAGCTGGGTGATGTAAAAAGGCAGCCGTGCAAACGCGTATAGTTCAGCTCAGTTCTGATCCGGGGTGCCGGATGAGTAAAGAGGATCGCAGCCTAGTTAGGAGTATGTATAGCAGTGGCTCGCCTGAGGGGGGAGGAGCAGAAGTGAGTCCGCGCGCCCAATCCTTGGTATGATCAAGTAAGAAGTATGTGTAGGAATTGGTCAATAGAGCGCTGTAGCCTGGAGTTGAGGTGCGCGTATCGGAGTATGGGTCTTTGATGGAGTGACGATGGGATGTCGCCGGGGAAGAAAAGCTCTGGGCGGTCCTAGCTCTCTCTCTCTCTCTCACACACATCAAGTCAAATGGCGGAGCGACCAGGCACGATGGTGGAGCGGCGATCGGTCACCTACCACCTAGCTTAGCTTACCTGCACTAATAAAAGATCGCTAACACGATCGGGAAAGAGCGCCTCACAAGTTATGAGAAGCTGGATGCGCCTGCACCCCCCAGGCTGGTTTGGCTGGCGAACCAACTGTAAATTGTCGCCTAGCAGGCTGCTACCTCCCCTACTCTGGGAAAAAAGACGGGCTTGACGTACCGATGGGCCATTGCAGGTGGTGGGTTTTTTTTAAACCCATGTGCCCAGGGTCCATGACAAAATGCATGTCTCTGGTGTCCCATCGCCTTATGTTGCCCACACTTGCCGTCCGTCGCGCCGCCTCGACTCGAACTACGGACCCTCTTCTTTCCGTCTCGCCTTGTTCACGGGTGAGTTGTCACGGTCACAGACGATAGCTATCAGATGACGTCCTCTTGGGTCTGCTGGTCTGTATAACCAATTCCACAGAGTGTACCTCGTACATGCTGCGGTACTCGTTCAGAGCCAAGCTCTTGGATAGACAATATAACCTAGACAAGTCCTCATCATCTGTCCCTTCTCCATCTTGAACCAAGGTGAGTCTTCGACAGCGTGATGGGCGCGGCCACCAAGGATCTGCACGCCTGCATGTATCCAGTCAAGAAAATTAGGTTGGATGGATGCGTGACTCGACTGGCTGATGGATGACTCTTTCTTTCAGTCGTGAGTCGCCCATCAGCCATCTCACAGCCCATGGTGCGTGCCCCAGAGTCTAAACCACCCTGCACACCCAACCCCCAAAAATGCGGGAGCCTGTTACCAGGATACCGAGCTCGAGCCCCGAGCTCATAGTATCCGTACAGACTCAAAAATACTGAACACAGGCATTGAAGTCGGCTCATATTGGAGTTGATCAAAGATCATGAAGACTACCTTGCCTAGTTTTGTTCATCAAGAATAAGCGGCAGCGAAAAGTCGGCGACATACTTGAAATGAGCATGCACAACCCGGATATGATCACCATGTCTATATACACTGATGGGCACGTTCAGTAATTACTGTAGAATCAACAACACGTTATCATACTAAAGTCGACCGTACAATAGATCAAGCATCTTTCTTTGTTGGTGTGATTCACAGCGGCACTGAGTAGTGCAGTTAATGGCTGATTGAATGGCAACTGAGAAAATTGAATTCATTCCTTCTCCAGTCGTACACTAACTACGATTATTGGCCTATCCATGCACTCCAATATATATATATCTAGATACTCCGTACCCTCCCATCATTCAAAATACCCCCGACGCCACGCCCAAATGATGCCGCGCACGCAATGTCATGGATGATCGATTCCCAGCCCAGTCCGTCGCCAAAGCTGAACAGAACATCGAGTCGAGGAGCCGAACTAGTTGTGGAAGAATTTATACAAGGTGAGGAAGACGCCGATATGCTCCCAGCACCAGGGCAGAAAGGAAGAACGGGCAGACAAAAAGCAGATAGCGTCGATGAACACGTCGAACCCTCCGATACACTTGGGAGCTGCAAACGCCGTTTCTATCGTCCTATGCTAGATCTACGCCTCGGCCGCCGTCCTCTCTCCGGAGAGGGCGGCGGCTCCAGAAAAGGCGCCGCGAACAAAGGTACAGCCGCCATTAGCGAGGTGTCTGAAGAACTCGACATCGTCGCCCGACGATTCTATCGCTCGGGTATCGGCGAAGTCGCCAAGTAGCCTCCCGCGCTGATGCGCTTCTGCAGACGGTCCTTGTCCCGCCGGCCCCTTTCGCTGGGGCTTGGGCTCAAGCTCGATGGCATGGACACGCCTGATGCGACAATAGCAGCGGTACGACCGCGCTTCTGCTCAATGTACAGCTGTGCGCTCGAGCTCAGAGGGAATGCTGGCATGCTGGCAGGCACCTCGGCTCCATTCTGGATCAACATCTCGGCGACCGGGAAAGGCTTGGTTGGACTGTCGCCTTCGCCGCGTGAGGGTGGCGTTGCACTCGGAGATGGCGAAGCTGGGTCTGCAGCTGCCAAGGCAAGGAACACGGGATGCGTGCCCCGAGACTTGTCAAGGACATTTGGGTTGGCCTTCAGTGCCAGAGCGTAAATCACTTGCTGGATCTCGTTGCGCTTAATAGCCGCAAGAAGTGTTTCGTCTGCCGAAGGATATCTTGACAGAGTTGCTGAAATGGGTTCCACATACGCCCTGTCGACGTACTTGGCTGTGATGAACCGCAATCGTTGCTCCCTCGACGCCTGGGGTCCTGGTTTGATACCGGGCTCTAATCTTGCCTCCCAAACCATATTTGAGACTCGATTTCCTACGAGAAGAAGCAGCTCGATAATATCGGGCGTGAACGACGTGATGTCGAGTGTCAAAGACCGGACTTTGCTGATATGAGTTCCCAGAGACCGGTGAATTCCACTACATTCGATGCAGAGGATGATTGCCAAGTTGATGGAGACCCATTCAACCTTGGCACCACCGCCGCAGTCTGCACACCACAGGTTGCCTTGGTCGTGATCCCGCAACATTTGCAGCAGCTTGTCCGGGCTTTCGTCAAAAGTGCTGCTCGCGGGTCTCTGTGACAGAGGTGGCCGTGCGCCAACGGTAATCCGTCGGGTAGGAATACCAGCCGCTAATGCCCCTTGGTGTCCATGGCCATGGTTGAGTGATGTGCTTTTCCCCGTCAATACAGATCCGATGTCTCGCTTAAAGGTGGTTGAATCCGTGGCTGAGGAGGAGGAAGTTGTTGGAAGATCTCGGAGCCCACGACCTTCAACTGCGCTTTGCAATGCATTATTGATGGACGTGATCCAATTGTTCATGTCGTCGTCGGAAGTGGCCTGGTATACTCGCTTGAAATGTGGTGTGATAACCTCGAAGCAGAACCGTCGCTCGGCATTTCTAGCTTCACGGACAGATGCCAGACGAAGATCGATCGGGTCCATGTGAAGGTCCAACTTCTGTTTCCAGTTGCTATACTCGGACAGCTTGCCTTGATCAAGTACTACCCAGAACCTAAAAAAAAAATGTCAATGAGAGCCCTGCATGTATGGGAGTTACGACTTACTTATGCCAGCCCTGCTGCTTCGTCAGTGCGCGCGGGTCGACGTGGCTTCCTGGCCGGTTGAGTGCCCATAGTAGCCCCTCTTTCCTATGTGACGTGCTCTTGTCAAGTGCAAGAGACTGAGAGAAATCCCTCTCTTCCAGATCACGAATTCCCTTGAATTTGGATGTTTGCGACGGACTGCCAATCGAGGACTGACCTAGACTGCCGGGGGACCTCGAAAGCTCAGCTCCTGGTGTCATCGTAGTGGCTGAGCTGCCGGTGAGAACCGCTTTCAGCTGCGAGCTGGTGCTGTCCGCGCGCCCGATTTCAGAATCAGAAGCATATGAGGCACCATTTGCAGCCGAAATAGCTGAAGCGGGAGCTGGGCTTATGGCCGAACCCACAGTCTCGGGTTCGTTGTACTGAGTGTTGCTCTTCTCGAGAACTCGTCTCTTCTCCTCCCTCTCGCGTCGCTGATACTGAAACTCCTTGTCGGCTTCTTGGACCTGATTCGAAAGAGCCTCAAGCTGTGGCAGCAGGCCGTCAATCTTCTTCGCCGCCGTCAAAAAGTTTCGCGCCTGAGTGTCGGCGTACTTTGTCAGATGCGACAGGACCTCCTGTTCTTTGCGACCGCCGTGCAAGTCCTGTACGAAGGAAGAATAATCAAAGCGCTTGAGCTCAAAGTTTCNATGCGACAGGACCTCCTGTTCTTTGCGACCGCCGTGCAAGTCCTGTACGAAGGAAGAATAATCAAAGCGCTTGAGCTCAAAGTTTCGTCGTTTCGTCTGGTATTTGTTGTCGCTGTCGACCAGCTTCTTGGCCTTGACCGAGTCCTGTCGTTGGCCCAGGTACCGAGACACATAGGCATAGTAGTCTTTGCTGTCTTCCTCAAAGTCCCTCTTCTTACTTTCTGCCTGTTTGATATCATAAGTATACAGCTTGCTGATAGGGTCGATGATTGTCTTTTGCAGGTTCGCAGCATTTAGTCGTTCGTAAGCCAGGATTTCCCGGGAAATCTTGTCAAAGTAGTGCTCAATGGCAGGCTGTACAGCATTGGCATTTGTGCTGGACGCCTCGCGTAGGGTATCCACGAAGCTGGCAAAGGCATCGTTGGCCTCAATTTGAGCAGCGTGCGCTTGTTCGGCCTTCTTGAGAACTCTCTTCATCTGGGTTCTCATGTTGCCAGTCTTTTGCTCCAATGCTTTGATTGTAGCACGGAAGACAGGACCGTCATCGCTGACAGTCATATCATCCCCCGGCCGAGGGCAGGCCACGTCGACTTTGATGGCCTGTTGCGACACATTGGATTCTATGGGTGCTATCGGCACGGTTTCTGGGTGTAGTAGATTGAGAGGGGAGGTTGGCTCTTCCACTTCGCTGATGCGCGACTCGACCGATTGAGCTGAAGCGATACGAATCTTGGGAGGAACTGCCAGTTGAAAGACTGGCGATGGTGAGCTCGGTTGGGACAGGAACGTCGAAGTGTCTGGTACTTGATTAGCATACGCGAGTCGAGTATCTAGTGAGCAGTGGTAGCTTACTGGCAACCCAGAAGGAAAAGCTCGCCAGATTCACCAGCTTGTGAGCCCTGTGGTCATACTCGACGAACTGTAGCATCGTTAGTGTGGATATTACGGCGATGGCGTTCCATGACAACATACACTGCAAGCATTCCTCCATCCACCACCGCGATCTTCCAAGGGTTTCGGTGGTCTCCATTTCCACGTCCACTCGAAGGTGACGGATGAGCTGCCGCCAGTATTAAAGTCTCCAACCAATTCGACGTTGGCATTTTTGTGTAGATTTGGGTCGGCATGGAATTCTCTGGTGACAAGGTTCTCAACCTCTCTGCTGTTTGAGGCATAGACATACGTCAAACCGTTGATATGAGTGTCTGCGGCAGCACCACTGCTGAAGTCTTGCCGAATGATGAAAGTAAAGGTGAAGACGAGCTCGTCATCGTTGTTCACCTTGAGCAGAAAGTTCGGTGTCTGAGAGGGTTCGGTGTCCTGCAGTAGCAGAGTTAGAGACTTCTAAGGGACAACGCATGTCATCCTGTCCGGATGTATGCCACGAACCTGTATGAACTCTACTGGGCTAGCATCTCCTGGAGTGCGCGCGGCAGTAACTTTGGTGGCCGGGAAGGCATTGGGGACGACGGTAATGGCGCTACGCTTTCGAGGGTTGGAAATTACCAGAGAGGAAATTAATACTGGCAGAGGGTCCTTGATTAGCCGAGACACATTGGTGAGAGTTTGCGACCGCAAGGAAAGGCTTCAAGACCAGCAGAAGGGGAGGAGAGACCAACATCGATTCTGATCCCTGAGGGCGACGGCCGAGCCATCGTCGGGTTTACTGCCGACAACACCCATGGTCGCAAATGGCTGCGCGCCAGGGAGATGGCTGCAGAGGGAGTAGTTATGTTCGCCGTCGTCGTCGCGACCGATTGCAGCGTTCCAACCGGGAGGTTACCATAGAGAGAGGAGAGAGGCAGTTGCAGGTATCTGTGACGTGCGGCAGGATGTCGTCTACCCGGTAGGTAGGTATTGAGATGCACTTTCGCGGCGGGGGGCGGGCTCAGTTCGTCGCGCAGCCAATCTTGTAAGGTTTCTTGGGAGCTTGCACAGGTTGCCTTTCTAGCGGGGTCCGTCGAATCGATCTAGTTAGTGGCGCCCATCTGGTGCCTGTCTTGGTCTGGAGTAACTAAGGACCCTTGCTTGGCTCCAGGGCCTTTTTGCGCCCGTGAAGCGAAATGACAAACGGAACTGCAGTGGACAAGTGCCTGCCTGAGTCGAGTTTGCGACCGCGGTCACTGATGGATAGTTCTAGGTATGCCCAGAAACTGTTTCACAGTGATGACAAGGGAAGGTCTTGTAGTTGGTCGTCGGAGTACCCAAAATACTGGATATGTGTTTATTGTCGTTGGTTTGATGACTTTTGAGAACTGCGCGCGGTCGTCGTCGTCCTTGTAACGTCTTGTGATGCTCGCGGTGTCATGCAGGCACCAGCACGAGGCCAAGGAACGCGCCGCAGGACTCGTAAGAATTTGTTGTAATAAGTTGCGCCCGTAAGCTATCCAAAGATCTGATAACAGAAAAACTGCCTGAGCTTGTTTGAGCAGCTCGCGGGTGTCCAGTCGCGCTGGGCTGGACCTAAGGTTATTGCGAATGAGAAATCATGTAGTAGTGACCGTATGATTGATGGATGTAGCATGTACGAAGTATGGAGTAAGCCAATGCCAACGGAGGATGCGAGGTCGAAGAATGTAAACACCAGCTGTTGCCGCATTGGGGCCAGAAAGATGATGTCAAGGCAGATTCGCATGACATGAGCTGATCCGGAGGACTGATTATAGCTCCTTCCCTTTTACTTTTCCGATACACACGACACCCAGGGCTCTACCGAACACCTCGAGTGCTCTCGCTACAGCATCTCCATTTTGCTAACTGCAACAATACCTTATCACCTACCTACTGTAAGTATCGGTGGAGAAACAACTCGAAATGGCTGCGACTAGCACTTAGCATGGAAATGGATGGTCATGTAACAACGCCTAATAAAGCACTGCATACCTAAAAGAAGAGAATCTCTTGGGTATATTGGGAGTAATAGTAATGATGCAGCAAGTGCACCGTTTTCCATGAAACCTACAGTTAGCTTGTCTGAACACAATGATATTCAATCGACTCATTGTTGATCTTACAAGACAATCGGCCATGCAAATTACTAGTAGGTTTGGGTTTACATACCAGGCCATCAAATATATTCATATTACATATGCCTGGGTATGCTTGAATAATTAATATTAAAGACGCCTACTAGAAGGTAATAAATATCATCCAATCTACATTACTAGGTACTCTCTCGGCCCATGCCTAATGTAGGCATCAGTAATGCACCAGCATCTACGAGGTAAAGGGGTTGCGACAGTTTCGGTTGCTCCGTTCATCAAGTCAACAAATATGTATGCTCACGAGTGCAGATGTATGATACTTTCGAAGTTACCAATCGAACTCGATGACCGTGCTTTTTTTCCATCAAGGTTATTGGCGTTCCTGTTACCTATATCTACACCTACACTCATTGCATAGCAGTGCAAAGCAGCTCCATGTGTTCGTCCGCTTCGGCTTCGTTTCCTGATCAGCGGGAAGTTCCAACCTGCTGATGATCAGTGCGCCGTCATCTCCAATTGATTGCACCATCCCTGCGGCCCTCGTACCGCCCAGATTGTCGCACCACGAAACTGAAGATGAAGAAACCTGTCAAGTACCAACGAATCTCGACAGCACGTACATTTAAAATCTACCAGTTGTTCTGTGTTATACACGACAAAAACAAGCCGCTTGACCTCGAGGAGATGCACTGCATAATTTCTCTAGACTACTGAATTGGATGGGGTAGAATGCAGAATCATATATATTGACAACCTGCATGTTCCATGTGGTTGGGCAACAACTTATACAAGCATTATAACGCAAGCAGGGTCCCGGACTCGAGGGTCTAATTTAGCATCAAAGATGGTGACGATTTGCGCGCGCGCTTGCTCTGCGAGTTCTGGTCTGGTCTCCAGCGGGCACATGCCTGCCCTACGGTACAGTTTTTAGGTCTCCACCGAGCAAAGACACACTCTTGGATTCGGCCATGGCCTCCCCTACCGGTTAGTTACCCTGTACTAAGGTTCTGGCAAGCAAAGACGCCTTTAGGCCACTGGAGGCCAATAATTTCGGTTTCCTAGGTACCAGTATTTGTTTTGCGCTTTCCACGCTGACTATCATGTCATTCATTGGCAACGGCCCAACCTTACCTAGCAGATCGGGAGCCTAGCTGCCAGATACCTGATACCAAAGTAAATACCAATTCTTATTATGTACTCACGCCAGGATCGGCCCCAACATCTACCTTAATCGTACGTGCCTCCAGGCCAAAATAGCGGTGGAAACACGAGCTTTTGTTTGGGCGAACAACGGGCAAGAGGGGCCTGAGCCTGAGCCGTATACGGGAATCGCGTGACGCGGCAGCACAAGGTGACCAGAAGAGAGAGAAGCAGAAAAAGAAAAGAAAAAAGACACTTGTGTGTCCCGAACCGAAATCCAGTCTATCTTCCGTACGAGTTGAACTTTCTGCTCAACCGGCCGCAATTTGGCTCAAGGACGCCCTAAAAAAAATAACTGCACAAAGTACGTGACGATTTATTGGTCGCAACATTCGAAGCGGCAGTTTGACGCCAATTCCCCCCAAAATCCGTGCCGCGCCTGGCTTTGGCCCCTCCCTGATCGATCCCCTTTTCGCCAGGTCCGGGATGAGTGAGTTCGCGGGATGACGTTGCTCTACATCAATACCAGTGTCCCCGTCGTGCAATAATACAACCAGTACACAACCTCGCCGACTGCTCTGCTTGTGCAGAACCGATCGTCTCGAAAATTCGACAACACCCTTTTCTTCTAGAAAACCGCAACACCACCAAGTACATCAGAGCCACAGAACCTCAACGCGCCGAGCGGCGTCTCTTGCGAGACTCAGATCGCGCCACATCAACAAAGTGATTCACGAGATAGCCAGGCAGGGCATGAATGCTGGCAGGGTTGGAGAGCACCAGCAAGAAAGTTCCAGCCCTGGGATCTGAGCAATACAGAGTCTGAAGGATGTCGAGGCAATCTTATTATGGCGGCGCCGTCCACCGCCGCATCGATACGTTGCAGAATGGCGAGCGGCGAGCTCGCTCCGGCTCCAACGCCAGTGTCCGCAAGATCGACGTGCAATTTGACGATGCCTTCACCTACTCTCTCCGGGTCGCGTACCTCAACTACCTGTTACAGCCAAAGCGAAAGCAGAAACAGTTCGTGCCGGCCCCAAAGCCACGGCAGAGGGCTTACACCTCTGTTGCCACCGACCTGGTCAAGGATCTCTTGCCTCAAGGCTCTACGAGTGTCAAACTTCCGCATAACTTTCGCAAGTACCTCGACAAGCGCATGGCTGGTGTCATGTCTGGTGCGGAGAGAGCGCCAGGCTATGGCGATCCCGATATCAAGAGGTCGTTCGCGGAGGCATACAACAGTTTCGGAAGCCCTGCCATGCAGAAGCTAATAGACAAGGATCGAAAGTTGGAAGGTGTTGTCATGACGTTTTATAGTGCGGCAACCAAATCTTGCCGTCCCGGTGCCGGTGACCCAGCGACGGACGATTCCTGGAAACTTCTCGTCGACAGGCACGTCGCCATGTTTGTACGCCTGGTGGGCAGTGTCTTGAAAGACATGGGCAGCGATCGAGACAAGCCCGAGCTTATGAGTCGGCTTAAAACGCTGGAGAACAAGCTACTCACCAACGATCAGAATCTCTTTGTGGACACGGGCCAGGACGGAGGCAAATATATCGAGGTCGATGTGCCGCTCACTCACGATGTCAAGGACATGCCACTGGTACAGGTCGTTGCGAGGTTGTTCGGCATGTCCAATTCTGATGTGCAAAGCCATATTGACAGTCAACGGCCCAACTGGACCGAGGACGCAGCCTTGAGAGACCTGAAATCGTACCAGCAACGCTTGAACGCGGGCATGAACGGCACTCTGCAAAGTCGCGACTTTGACATTGACGAGGCCTTTCAAGATTGGAAACGAGCCGAGGCACCTCACTTGTCGGCCATGATGAAGGACATCCTGACGGCAAAACCACAGCTCGTCAGACTTTCGAGCGCCAATCTCGCTTTCGAAAAGCCGCTACCTGCCAGTCCAACCTCTGGATACGGCGAGGACCCAGGTTTCGCTGATTTCACTCGCGCCCTGGCTAGCCCCGACTCTGGATTCAGTATGGATCACAGACTCAGCCTTGGTTCCCTATCATTAGACGACACCAGCAGCATTCGGAGCGTCGATGATGCCCACTACACCTTCATACCATTGGATCCTCGCGAGTACTTCAAAACTATTGCCAAATATGCCTTGGAATTTGACTCCATGCATGGTGGTGGCGGTGGTGAGGAAAACGTAGGCCCGTTTTCGAAGCAAAGCATGGACTTGCTCACCGAGTTGTCGGTTCGCTGGCGTCTGCCTCAATTCACTCGACTGGTGGTGTTTGCAGAACTGGCATCGGCGAAATACGTCGACTCCATGTTTTCTGCTATTGAAGTGGACAAGGTTTTCGAATTTATCAAGACGCCGCACACGGAGACGAAGCGAGTACCGCATATATATCTGTTCAACGAAAGTCTTGCCACGATCGATAGAAGCCGGTGGACGATACATGACTTTGCAGTCTACCAGCACACGCTGACCACATTGCATGATGCACTTCTCAAGGAGTTGTATTCCACCTTCATGCATTGTTATGAGCCCAAGCCTCCCTCTGTCGGACCGATGCTTCTCGTCCTCGAAGAGCATATCTATACGGACCCCAGCTTCGCCCGCAGGCCGGAGGAGGAGCTTGCTTTTGCGGAAACATTGAAAGACGGTCTCAAAGAGCAGGCAGCCAACGTGTACCGGGTATACTTGGACAAGGAAATCCCCGAAAGGCAGGAGGATTGGGATTTCGCCCATGTCGTCCAATTGGGTAAGGCGGTGGTAAAGCTTTGCGATAGAATCAAGAAGCGGTACAAGTCAAATCCCGAGATCATGGGTGCCAACCCTCTGACCGTCTTGGTCGAGACCATGTTCCCAAATTTCGAGACCGATGCGGAACAGCTGATACAGTCCATCATCATCCATGCCCAGCAGCAGGGATTGGAATTCGGCTCCGAGGACGGCTTTGCACTCTACAAGGAGCTGGTCGAGATCAGACAGATCCACCAAAACTCTCTCCCAAGCAAACCTTTTTCATTCGACATTGAGGAGTTGCTGGTGGATTTCGTGTGGAAATGGATCGCGAATGCAGAGGTCTTCACTGCCGGTATCGTGGACAACGCAATCAAGCAGGACCAGTTTCAAGTCCGTTCAGGACACGATGGACAGGTGCAGGATGAGGATCGCCATAGCCACTCGATCATCGATCTTTTCAAGAGCTTCAACCAGACCGCTCAGCAGATTTTCGAGCTGGACTGGGATAATGACATTCATCATGCCAAATTCATGACGGCCCTTTCCAAGATCTTTGCCAACGGTCTCGACAGATACTGCGAGACTGTCGACAAAAAGTTCCAGCAGGAGATGGACGCGCCACGTGCCAATGAGCAAGAAGCCATGGCTGCCGCACAAACGGCGCAGGGCAAGTTCATGAAATACGCCAAGGATGCTTGGAACAACAAGGAAAAGATCGAGCCATTCCAGTTCTACTCCGAGGTAAGTTGCCCTGCTCTGCTAGGCCTACTGCCACTAACAATCGTCTTCTAGTCTCTGGTCAAGCTCAACAATGTCGAGTATGCCATGCAAGAATTAGATAAGCTCGAGAAGCTCATCAATGTCGATGCGTGCGCTGCTTTGCTTGAGCAAGCAGAGGGGCCCAAGAAGTCCGTCAAGCGACCTTCTAAATACGTCTTCACCGTCAAGATTGTTGAAGCAGAGGACCTGAAAGCCTGCGACCCCAATGGAACAAGTGACCCATACGTCGTCTTGGGCGACGAGTATCAGAAGCGTCTTGCAAAGACAAGAACCATCATGAGAAACCTCAATCCGAAATGGGACGAGTCTGTCGATATCAATGTCACTGGTCCTTTGAATCTTGTGGCTACCATTTGGGATTACGACATGTTTGGCGAGCATGATTTTGTCGGAAGAACAACCTTGAAGCTTGACCCGAATGGGTTCCGCGACTACCTACCACAAGAGATATGGCTCGACCTGGACACTCAGGGACGACTGTTGGTCCGAGTCAGCATGGAAGGTGAACGAGACGATATTCAGTTCTACTTTGGCAAGGCTTTCAGACATCTCAAGCGAACCGAGAGGGATATGGTGCGCAAGATCACCGACAAGGTAAGTAGCCCTGGTCATTGTATGAGAATGTCCATCAGAGCGTGCACTAACGATTTTGCAGCTGACCACGCACATCAATGCCACGCTGTCCCACGACACTCTCAAGAACCTTTTGGGCCGCGGCCTACTACAGTCTGCATCGAGTTTATGGAAGAGACAGTCGAGGGTGCCCATGGTCACGGCTGCCGACATTGAGAATGCACTTCAAGGACTGTTCCAGTACTTTGATGAAAACTTTGCCATCATGAAGGGCACACTCACTGACGCTACCATGGTGGCTGTGATGACCCGACTCTGGAAGGAAGTTCTCATGGCAATCGAGTCCTTGCTTGTGCCACCCCTGTCCGAGAAGCCCTCTAATCAAAGGCCTCTCACGGAACGCGAGGCCGAAGTTGTTTACAAGTGGCTTGAGCTGCTATTCGAATTCTTCCACGCCCGCGATGCCGAAAGTGGCGAAGTACTAGGAGTTCCAGCAGAGGCGCTCAAGTCGCCTAAGTATCACGAGCTCGCCTCGCTCAACTTCTTCTACTTTGAGTCCACAGATCACCTGATCCACACATCAGAGCGAATGGCTGCCGCCACCGCACAGCGTCAACAACAGGCCATGCAACAACAGATGAATGCGAACACGACCCGGCTGAACGCACCGACGGCGTTTGGAGGCTACGGCGGATCTGCCGGCCCGGCGTTTGCCTCCATGGGCACGATCAGGCGTGGCAAGAGCATCATGATGAGCCGCAACCTCGGCACCATGCGCAGGATGAAGGAGGAAAAGCGAAAGGAAGCACAAGCTGACCCGAGCGACGACATGATCCTGAGAATCTTGAGGATGCGACCCGAGGCCGCAAACTATCTCAAGGAGCGAAACCGACAGAAGGGACGCCAAGCCGCGGCGCAAGCTGCTGCACTCATAGTAAAGCAGAGCATCAACCAAGGCTGGGCTTCCGGCGGCAACTTTGGCAGAGGCGGCGTGCCAAGGAGATGAATTAACGAGGAGTTATGAAGTTGCGCCAAGCAGAAATGGCGCCCGTAGATTGCGTATTTTGGATGGGGCGGACTAAGATATCAAGTTGTGCTATTTATCCTTTTTTGCTTCTATTGTCCGTTCGCATCAGGAGTCGACCACGCATGGGGAGTCAAGAGGTTGTACTGATTTTTTTGTCTTTTTTTATTTTTATTATTGAACTTGACACTCGATACCCTTACGAAGCAAGCCTTTGGGTGTCACGAATGAATATGGGATGGTCGGAGAAGCAGGGTTGATTAGTTTGAATTCGTCTGATACATAACGTTCGTAATCAATTTGCACTCGACTTGGTACAAATCCGTGGAGCTTTCCATGCAGCCAATGTACTTGAATGGGTTTTGATTCATGATAGTGCTACCCAGGTCTTGATAACAACTCGCCCAAGTATACGAGTGTATGCAAGTCAACCGATATCTGACACCTTTGGTGTCTTGATGATTGACTGACCTATCAACCCCGTACCGAACATACTCTGTACGTGACAGTGGACGACATGTATTCCCGCCCTCTCTCTCTCCCCCCGTCCCCGAGAATCGTGGGGGTCCTATGCAGACATTACGGTCTGAACAAACGACTGCCGAGCTACCTACATAGCTATACATATGATATTCCAAATGAACCATTATAGTACGACAGAGTTCAACGCTGCATTTTGGTGCGCACAGCGAATCGCAACGGAGGTCCGAAACGGTGTCTAGCTTCCTGTAGCTACGCGGCACTAGAATTTGGCATACATATCCAATTGCGCCCAACGAACGAACGAGCGAAACGCATGTGGCCCGCCCCATGTGATTGTACATACCTTACCGTACGTGCAGGTTCGTGCTAAAATAAATTATCCTCCTCGGCGGGTTTTAATTATTATTATTACTATTACCTGCGGAGTAAACGCGTCTAAAACTATTGCAGCTAGGCAGATAAGGAGAGAGAGAAGAGAGATAAGAAGAAGCGGGGATGGTAGGGAAAGAGAGGGAGAAAGAAACAGAGGCGCGGCCGGTACGATGACTTTTTGTCTACAAGTTTTCTGTGCCTCTGATACCTCGACTGCTAGAACAGCCGGAGCGGTAGAGAGAGAGAGAAAGTAATGACCAGGAATGATTTCTCCCTTTGTTCAAATTCGAAAAGAGAGGGAGATGGGGGGGGATTGGGATCGGGGGAAACTGTGAGATTTGCCCGCGTTACAGGTTTCCTCGCTGCGATCGACAGAGAGGCATCAATCACATGAGCAAAAGGACAGCCCAATAATACCCTTACCAAGTCTGCTTGCTGCTTGCTACCTACATACCAAGCTACCAGCCACAGACAGACGTACACATCGACACCACCTCTACCTACCTAAACACTAAGGTTTGATCAAAGGGCCATCAGCTTCCTACTCGACATTTGGAAATGTCCATCATTGACCGGAAGCGGTTCGCCCGCCTGCCTCTTGTCTGCGGTGCGTGTGTTCCGGGTCGTGGGCACAACTGGGGATATCTCAGGCTGAAACATTGCCTATAGCCAAGAGGGGTGTAGATCGACGGTGCATCGCATGTAGCAGACCTTTTTTGATTTGTTCTTCTTTCGTCATCTGTCAAAATTTTAGATTTTCGATCTGCTGCTGATAATTAATTGATACGCGATTGTTCACTTGGATTCTGATCTGACGCTTTGCTGCGAGAGACGATGGTCAGACCGGGGGGTTAACAGCCAACTCGGCGGCCGGATACAAGCCCACGATGCTAGCTACAGTTATTAGTGTACTAGACATCGGACGGCTGATGGATACGACACGCCAGCTTAGTTGGCAGTAGGTATCCTAGATTAGCGGAAAGAGAGGGGTTTCCGTCCTTGGATATTTTTGAGATTTTTTTCTGTCTCTTTGGTGGCCTTTCGTGTTCCTCAACAAGCTCGCCATGGAACCGAGGGGCCCCATTCATCTGCGTTCAGGGTCCATTAAGGTGGGCACAAGCTGCAGTAGAGGCTCCATCCGAGATTCAACGGCTCCCTCGCAGGACAGTGTCAGCATCAGCTGCTAGCTGCGTATTATACCTTCTACCTGGCTAGCATTTTCAATAGCCAGCAAACCATCCGAGTCAGGATCTCTACCGTCTCGTGCGAACCTCACAGATCATCAGTCAACAACTGATCGAGTGTGGATATCCGTACCAAGAAAGCGGTAACATTCAGTTTGGCCCAGATGGGGATCAGGCTCGGCGAATGACCTCACCTTTGCATGCCCAGCGGCAAAAGGTTTGCTGATCTCCATGCCTGCGACGTGGTATTGGCTTTGGGCCTCTCGACTTCCTGGCATAACCTGGCATGGCGGCGGCCTGGGAGTCGTGGGTGCAAAGCAAGAAAAACACAAGAACGAGAGAGCTCCAGAGTGCAGAGGCGAAATGCCCTGACCGCGTTGTTATAGTGGACGGCAGAACGGCTCGCTGGATGGCTGGGCGATGATCTTCAGTGGTGAGTAAGCCGGGGCCCGGGCATGGTCGGTGTGCCAATCATAATTTGGAGCTCCGACGGGCCGATCTGCGCTCGAGGACGGAATACAGAGCCTCCAAACCGTGCTGTCCACTTCCAAACGCACGACAGCCATGATTTGTTTTTGGATATGGGACTTCTTTTTGTCCTGGCTTTCCCTTTTCGACAAGACGCGGGTGGATACTTGAGAGGGCTGTCTTGTCTTTTTGCGTCTTCTACACTACTAGCACTGCTGTTGTTAGTCGGAGGCCTGCCATCCATCCTGCCAAGTGGATTATAGAACCCCGCTTGTCCGTCCGAATTGAGATGAGACGATTTGTTTTTCTCGTCCTCTTCGAAATCAGGCCGTTGGTCTGCGGGATCGAGTCAAACCACCTGCTGAGCGGTCGGCTGCAGATTGAGAAAAAAGTACTTCGCACGCCGGAACTGCTAATCTTGAAAAAAGTCGACGATTTTTTAGGGGTCCTGTTGCAGCGGAGTCGCACGCCTAATCTAGCGTATACCGTAGAAACAGACCATGTTATTCCATACATTGGCTATTCTTGCTAGTCCTCGGGCCAGGAATAGGAAGCATTGTTGGTACCGATTGCCGAAGTGTGCTTGGTTGCTATAGTAGACAGAAGTCGGATGCAGCGAGAGCTAAGGAGCGCCGTACGACTTCCTAGACTGACAACTCGAAGGACCTTGGCAATTTGGCAGCCTGAAGAACCCACAGGGGATCTGGTCTTATCCATTGCCATCATGTTCCTTGGAATTCACCAAACATCAAACCGGCATGGCCGTACCTGAGCCAAGAAGGATAGACCCTGACGAGCGTTTGCTGCATAGTTTCCGTACTTCGTAGTGTCCGTGAGTGTCTTAGCTACGCGTCGCCTCGAGTCTGTCTTCTGCTTAGGTCGTTTTCAGGGGTCGTGTCGATTTATTCCGAGAACTTCTTAGTGGTGAGGCTAATGCTCGAACTGACGGTAGCTGGCGCCGAAAGCCAAATTAATCTTCCAATGCAGTATACACGGTAGTATGACAGCTGCGCGACGCGTGACGTCATGTCTGGGATGCTGAAGATCTGGAAATGACAGACTGGTCGGCACGGCAGACAAAGAGTGTTGCAAAGATGAAGCAGCATGCCAAAATGACCCCGTAGGAATAGTAGACGGAAAACCTTCACGATCACGTCAAGCCACGAAAGCGTCGACTGCCCAACGGCGGATAAGGGGGTGGATGCCTTTGGGCCAGAAGCGATCTGATCTACCCAATGCGCAACAGCGGAAGGGGCGTTTTTGCCACCGTGATTCGCCCACGAGCATCGTCCCAGCCGAGATCCCATTCGCCATCCCATGTATGTATGTGGGTGGGCAGACTCTCGATACGGATACGTACCCAGCATGCTGGCATGGTTATTTTTTGGGGGGGCCTCTGATAATTGGGCAAAATACAGGCCAGTCGCCACGGAAGCGATATTGGCAACGTATGTGTTGAAATTCGCTGGACCTGCAAGAAGCACGGGGTGGGGGAAGTTGTATTATTCTGCAGTAGGACAAATGTCGCGAGTATACTGGCTGCCGCTGTAGAAGTTGTAAAGTACAGGCGCAGGTATCGACATTGGTATGTAACATACATTCGAACTTGTGCTGGCTGGCAGGCTGGCTAATTAGACAGGTTACCCAAGCACAGCGGCTGGATTCTGATTGCTCATAGCAGCCAGCCAGCAACAGGGGTTGGGGGATGCAGAGACCCGTCGTACACCCTATCTGACGAATTGTCGCACGGAACGCGGCACAGGGCATCAGGAGGAGGCTCGACCCGGAGCCTTTCTCCTTCCCCGGGGCATGTACGACGTATGTTCTCGATTGCCTGCTGCTTGCGGTCGGGACACAATCCAATAATCAATGCATTGTGTGCAGCAGGCGAGATAGATGGTCAGCAACGCACGCACAGCACGTACCGGATGAGTGACCACCAGGCTGCACCTCTGATGAGGGGGGCAGAGTTGGTGAGTGACATGAGCATTCGAGGCCCGCGCTGGACAGGGCTTTGGATCATTCATGTCGCCGCCCTTTTGACCGTTTTTGCGGCAAAAGCAACGCGTGCTTTGGTGCTCTTTCTTGATCGCTGGGCGGCGCTAGTCTAGTCCGTCGTCCACGCAGCAGCGATTATACCTGACCGTCTTTCGCGTGGTTGCTGGCATTTATCAATCATCTCCGCCTATGTGGATTTGTACTCTTTCAGGTGAGGCGTGTGACCCGGGCAGGGATTAAATGGGTGGGAAGGAGGCACAGAAAAGCAAGACGCAAAGTGTCGATTGGACGTTCGAGCTCGGCCGCTGCGTACATACAGTACGTACAGGAAGCCAGCACACTTGGCATTTGATATCCAGTCGGTCCAGTACGTAGATACATACATACATTGATACACACATCGATCGCAACAAGGCAGGTATGGGTGACCCCGCAGCCTAGGTAGGTATACTCTGTATAGGCCGGCTGGACTGGAGGGAAGGAAGAAAGGGAACACCAAGGGAAGCAAGCGCATTCGTTCAGTGTGATGGTGTGCGGGATTGGTTGGGCTGGTCAGGTCGTGTAGGTACTGACTGTACGTACTACAGATGCCAAAAGAACGTGATGATATTGATTCTGGGGGGGGAATTGACGTTTTGCCACGAGACAAGCTTCTAGGTTGGAAGCTTTTTTTCTTTCTTTCCTTCTTTCCTCTCTAGTATTCCTTTTTCCGTCTCATTCTTTTGCTTTTTTTTTTCTCTTCTCTGCTTTCCGGCTGCTCCCTTTTTCCTCACCACGGGGGCCGGTCATAACGCACATGAAGAGCAGACGTGAACAGCGACACAGTAGCAAGTACGGACCTGTACCATTCGTGACCTGTGCCATAAGATAACGCAACCCTTCTGTCTTTTTTTTTTTTTTCTCTCTCTCTCTCTCTCTCAAGCACCCTCGTGTAGTTTGGACCAGGTGACCATTGGCTGGCTTCTTCGCAGTGCTCCCGACCCCTGACCGCGTCGGGTTGTCGTTGGAAGTCAATGGGAGCGTGGCATGGGAGCTCGGGCTACTCAGACGGCCGACCTTACCTACATGGACATGGCCACTGGGTCCCTGAACCCTTGTCGCTCTAGCGCCCCCCGTACCGCATGGGAACATTGTGCTGTGACTGGCCGCGCTGCGCTTGTCGCCCATTTTAGCAGTGCTAGCAGCCCAGGACGAAGCGAACGAGCGCGCACAGCTCTGTAGGTTCCTCCGGTAGGTAAGGTAGGGAGCCAAAAACCAAATTCCAGCACACACGCTCTCCACTCGCCTGCCCACTTTCCACATCTGCCACTTCTCGCCCAGTAGTCAGGGAGTTTTCTTTCTCTAATCGCATCGTGACCCAGTACCTATCGTCTTTCTCCCCCCTCCAACCACTTATCTTGCCATCGAGCGTGCGCTTTCTTTGTCGTCCTTGTCTGTTCTCCTCCGCCCGTCCCGCCACCTCGCGAGTCTTGTCGCCGTAGCACCTCATTCAGCCTTCCCCCCGAGGTACGCTCTGCCCGCGACACGCCCGCAACGCAACAGAGACAGTGAGAAAGAGAAAAGACGGAGAGGGAGAGAGAAAAAAGGTGCTGCGATCCTTGGCCTTATCGACGGAGGAAAAAAAAAAAAACAGCTTTCCAGCCAAGTCGAGGCTTCGTCCCCATTTTTAAATCGTTCTTCGCAGGATGCAACCGTCCTCGTAAACCATCCGTGCCGATATCAGCTTTCGCTGGCATCATTCGCTCCTTACGCTATAAACGCCCTCTATACTGCCGACTGTAATCTACACCATCTCTCAGAACCACTCTGGTGCTTGCTTCCGGCCTCCTCAGCGCGTCCGCGACCACCATGGCGGACCAAACGACGATGGCGGCGGCTGCCGCCCTGGTCAGATCATTGGCCAACGACCCGAAACTGGCCGCGTCTGCCCACAATGGCGAGCAACCAGTTTGCAAACTTCCTGGCCAGAGCAGCGATGCCAAAGATAGCCTCGAACGGGAACTCGCAGCCCTCGCTACGCGGATTCAGCGGCTAGAGGCCAAGGCTAGCATGTCCAGCGGCCCCATCTTCCCCGACACTCCTAGCGAGACTGTCGATTCCATGTTTGGTGTCGAGTCATCTTCGCCAATCTCGAGTAACGGCAAGACATATGTGCGCTCGAAAGTCTCGGCGGGCCCTGCACCTCGTCCCGCCAGCCAAGAGGAGCGAACATTCAAGACGATCCCTCTTACGGACGAGGCTCTGGAAGGTCTTCGGGAACACATTGACGACCAGTCCAAACTGCTTGACAACCAAAGGCAGGAGTTGACCCACGTCAACGCACAGCTCGTCGAGCAGAAGCAACTGCAGGAGAAGGCGCTCAAGATCTTGGAAGAAGAGCGCGTCGCAGCCCTCGAAAGGGAGCTGTGGAAACACCAAAAGGCCAATGAGGCTTTCCAAAAGGCTCTGCGTGAAATCGGTGAGATTGTCACCGCCGTAGCACACGGTGATCTCAGCAAGCGAGTGCGCATGAACTCGGTAGAAATGGACCCGGAAATCACAACTTTCAAGCGAACGATAAACACTATGATGGATCAGCTTCAGGTATTCTCGAGCGAAGTCTCACGTGTCGCACGTGAAGTCGGCACAGATGGCATACTCGGCGGTCAAGCCATGATTGCTGGCGTCGACGGCACATGGAAAGAGCTTACCGATAACGGTAAGTTAATGGCAGCCACTCTTTGTGAAAACCAACAGTTGCTGACCTGCTACAAGTGAACGTCATGGCCCAGAATCTCACCGACCAAGTGCGCGAGATCGCTTCGGTCACCACAGCTGTGGCACACGGAGACCTCACCAAGAAGATCGAAAGGCCAGCAAAGGGAGAAATCCTGGAGCTTCAGCAAACTATCAACACCATGGTTGTTCAATTAGGTACTTTTGCCGCCGAAGTCACCCGAGTCGCCCGCGATGTCGGCACTGAGGGTATGCTCGGGGGACAAGCCGATGTAATGGGGGTGCAGGGCATGTGGAACGAACTGACTGTCAACGTCAACGCCATGGCCAACAATCTGACAACACAAGTGCGAGACATCGCCAAGGTCACCACTGCGGTCGCTCGTGGTGATCTTACCCAGCTGGTCCAAGCCGAATGTAGGGGCGAGATTCTGGAGCTCAAGTCCACCATCAACTCCATGGTGGGCCAGCTGCAGCAATTTGCAGCTGAAGTCACCAAGATCGCAAGAGAGGTCGGGACCGAGGGACGCCTGGGCGGCCAAGCCACTGTCAATGACGTCCAAGGTACCTGGCGCGACCTAACCGACAACGTCAACGGTATGGCCATGAACTTGACCACACAAGTACGAGAGATATCCAAGGTCACTACTGCTGTAGCCAAGGGAGACCTGAGCACCAAGATCAGCGTCGAGGCAAAGGGCGAGATACTACAACTCAAGAACACCATCAACTCCATGGTGGATCGTCTCAGTACTTTTGCATTCGAAGTCACCAAGCTTGCCAAGGAAGTCGGTACAGATGGCACGCTCGGTGGTCAAGCACGTGTCGACGATGTCGAAGGGAAATGGAAGGATCTCACCGAGAATGTCAACACGATGGCGTCCAACCTCACCTCGCAGGTGCGGGGTATCTCTACCGTCACCCAAGCCATTGCAGATGGTGACATGAGCCAGAAGATCACTGTCACCGCTGGAGGTGAGGTGGCCTTGCTCAAGGATACCATCAACAACATGGTGGACAGGCTCTCTGTTTTCTGTAACGAGGTGCAACGAGTGGCCAAGGACGTCGGCGTTGACGGCAAAATGGGTGGTCAAGCAGACGTGGCTGGTCTCAAGGGTCGGTGGAAAGAGATCACTGCCGACGTCAACACCATGGCCACCAACTTGACCACGCAAGTGCGAGCTTTCGGCGATATCACTAATGCTGCAACCGACGGGAACTTCACAAAACTTGTCGACGTCGAAGCGTCGGGTGAAATGGACGAGCTGAAGCGCAAGATCAACCAGATGGTGTACAATTTGCGAGACAGTATTCAACGAAACACCTTGGCCAGGGAGGCTGCCGAACAGGCGAACAAGACAAAGTCCGAGTTCCTGGCCAACATGTCACACGAAATCCGTACACCGATGAACGGTATCATTGGTATGACGCAGCTGACTTTGGATACGGACTTGACACAGTATCAAAGAGAGATGCTGAACATTGTCAACAACCTCGCCAACAGTCTTCTGACCATCATTGACGATATTCTGGATCTGTCAAAGATTGAGGCCAAGAGAATGGTTATCGAGGAAATCCCGTACACACTGCGTGGCACTGTCTTTAACGCCCTCAAGACCCTCGCAGTCAAGGCCAACGAGAAATTCCTGGACCTGACTTACTGCGTCGAGAGCTCGGTACCGGACTACGTCGTCGGCGACTCTTTCCGTCTGCGCCAGATCATTCTGAACCTTGTCGGCAATGCCATCAAGTTCACGGAACATGGCGAGGTTCGACTCTCCATCCAGCAATCACAAAAGGCAGCAAAGGACCCCCACGAGTATGCCCTCGAATTTGTCGTTTCAGACACGGGCATCGGTATACCGCAAGACAAGCTCGATCTTATTTTCGACACTTTCCAGCAGGCCGACGGCTCCATGACGCGAAAGTTTGGCGGTACCGGTCTCGGTCTCTCCATCTCCAAGCGGCTCGTTAGCCTCATGGGTGGTGATGTCTGGGTCCGCAGCACCGTCGGCAAAGGCAGCTCGTTCTATTTCACTTGCGTTGTCAAATTGGCGGGTGGTGATCTGGCTCTGATCGAGAAGCAGCTCAAGCCATACAAGGGCCACCAAGTCTTCTTCGTCGACCGTGGCCGGACAGTCCATGGCAAACAGATTGTAGCGTCCCTGCGTCATCTTGGCCTCGTGCCGGTTGTGGCCAACCAGGAGACGTACCCAGGACTCGGATCTGACGAACCACCGTTCGACGTCATCATTGTCGACTCGATCGAGACAGCGCGTAAGCTGAGAGCCATAGATCAGTTCAAATACCTGCCGATCGTGTTGCTCGCACCCGCGACACATATCAGCTTGAAATCGTGCTTGGACCTGGGTATCACATCGTACCTCACTACTCCTTGTGCGCCAATTGATTTGGGCAACGGTATGGTCCCGGCACTCGAGAACCGTGCAACGCCGTCATTGGCGGACAACACGAAATCTTTTGAGATTCTGCTTGCCGAGGATAACCGTGTCAATCAGAGGCTAGCAGTTAAGATTCTCGAGAAGTACCACCATGTCGTGACCGTTGTTGGTAACGGTTTGGAAGCCGTCGAGGCCATCCAGAAGAAGAAGTTTGATGTGATTCTCATGGATGTGCAAATGCCAATCATGGTATGTACTTTCGTCTTCATTCTTGCAATTTCCGTAATACTAATGCCATTTAGGGTGGTTTCGAAGCCACAAGCAAGATCCGCGAGTACGAGCGCAGCCTGGGAACTCACAGAACGCCCATTATTGCTCTGACGGCACACGCCATGATGGGTGATCGCGAGAGGTGTATCCAAGCTCAAATGGATGAGTACCTTTCCAAGCCTCTGCAACAGAATCACCTCATCCAGACGATATTGAAGTGCGCCACGCTCGGCGGCGCCCTGCTAGAGAAGAATCGGGAAAGAGAGCTCGATCTGGCGAAGGAGAAGAAGGGCGGCGCCACGCCGGAAAAACAGCGAGGGCCAAGCGCTCTGCGTCCAAACCTGGAAGCCCGAGCCTTGACTTCGTCGTCACGTCTCACTGGAACTTTGGACAGCCCAACTCTGGTCACAGCGGACAAAGAGGATCCCATGAAAGCAGCGGCACGTAGGAGTCTTTCCGACATTGTCAAGCCCTCGAACTAATGACTGCGACTCGATAGACCTTGAATAGAGCTCTGAGCCACTGATGTGTTTTGGCGGTAGCCATGAGCTCTTTGTGCCGCTGACCGAAGGGCACCCGGCGTCCCTTGATTATAGATCTACCGCACCGACGGCACCCGATGGCCGTGGTTTTACACGGCCTCTACCTAAGGCGCACACGGTTGATGTTTTCTCGAAGCAACTATTGGCAGGATCACCGGCGCTCAGTGAACATGGAACACGATTGGTTTCCATGTGGGCATTTGATCATGGACTTTGCGAGAAATGGGGTACGTGTCTGATTATTAGACGGAGAGGTCTAAAACATACGTGGCGTTGTTCTCTCATACTGGCGTTCTCGGATTTTCTGGTTGAGATATCCTTTACAAAGGGTGTCCGCACTGTCGTTTTTTTATTGTACTTGGTGCATGGAGAGTCTATACGTCTTCGGACGACGTCCTGTTGTCGGGGCACAAGCCGAGCTGTTGCATTGCGCAGGGTTGGATCCCTACGTTGCGAGAAGCTGGCCCGGTTTCATATTTGAGTGAATTGGTGTCTTGCCTCGCCGTTAGTTGATGATATCCCTTTTTCGGGTTCCTTGTATATGCATTCAACAGAAAAGTATGTCTCACAGTAGGCTGCTTTGATTCAAAAATCTAATGAGGAAAAAAGAAATATTTGACAAAAAGCCCAAACTTGACGCGCCTACTTATTGTTGTTGCAGTCGTAAGACTACATATATCCTGTGTGTCTTTGTGTGATGATTGATCCATTTGGTATGTGACGCCTCGTACGTGTCGTGAACTTGACCTAGGTATATATATATTCGTAAAATGTACACGTTTATGCAGATGGTAGCTGAGCTTGATTTTGTCAAATTCCTATTTGGCACAAGCCATATACGAAAGGGAAATCCTTAAAAAGTGCGCATATGTGTGGAATACGCAGATTCTTACACTTCTACTTAGTTTTCATATACATCTCCGATCTATGATGCGCATCTTGCCAGCCCGGTTCATCATGAGAGTACAAGGATTTGTTGATAAGCGTTTGTGCCGTGATGCTAACAACCGTGGCTCTGCGAAAGCCATATCAAGAGAGGCAAAACAAGAAAGAAAAGGACTGCTCGTAGAGAGATACATATAGTCAGAGAGAGCACGTACATGATTGGAACTAATGCACACTAGGACTTGTTCATATATTTAACAGTCACTCATAACGTGTAAACAATCTTATTTGCTTGCGCGACTGTCTCTACGTAGAGCATACTTTGGGCGTGGCCTTTGCTTGCCGTGCTCATCCAAGGGTTGACAGGCCCCCTATCCTATGCCTGCTGGTGGCTCTTGTTCGCCTTGCTCTGTTCATCTGATTTCGTCTTTGCGTTTTCCTCATTGGTCTTTGGGTTCGAATCAGGAGCACCTGCAGAAGGCGCCGAAGCACCAACATCTTCCTCAAACTGTGCAAGCATGGCATCAAGCTTACTTTCCAGCCGGGTCAAATTTGCCTCCATGGCGGTGGCCTGCTGCTCACCCCTGATGAGAAGAAGCGAATTAGTTTTCTGGGTCGTAGCAAGCACAAGATGAAAATTCGAAGAATTTGTCGACATGCAAAATGACTAGGAAATGCCCTCCGTCAGTCGAAAAGGAGGCGTGGGTACGGTAGCATCGTTACTGACGATATGCTCAACCGAATTTCCGTTTCGTATACTCTCATCAGATCCTGGGCCAGGGTCATTAACGGTGGAGGTTGAGACTCGGCTGGAAGGGGAGGAGCAATGTCTCCGCGTCCCCCCGGCGCCTAGACTCCGGGCGGCAGCAGTATAATCTGTACCGCCTTGGCCACATACACACCTAGGGCAGAACCAGACGGGCAATGGGTGGTTGAGGAGAGGGGAAACACAAAAATGCGATAGGCTGATGCTGCTAGGTATGCAGGGTCTGTCACATGGAGTTTTCGGAAACGAATGCCATTTTACGATGGCCAGGTCTAGATTGTGGTAGCGGACGGCAGGGGCTTTGAGGTCCAGGGGATGGGGTTTCGGGGTGGGATTCTGAAGAATGGCATGTCGCCGCAGGTAATTTAGCGATAATGAGCGGCAAAGTCAAAGCAGGGAGATGGGGAAAGAAAACAAAATAACAAAATCCCAACACCGGGCAGGTATGCAGCTCGCAGTGTGGAGCTGGCGGCAAAGCGGACTGGTCCGTCCTGGAATCAAGTTGTGCGGTGCATGTGCGGACGTGGAAAGCCGTGGGGTAATAAAATTGAAAAGACGAGGGAACCCAGAATGAAGAATATTTTGACAGCTCAAGACGGGAACGCCTTTTCGCGTTTGGTCGCGAAGAGTAATAGTAGTCGGGAATGCCTCACCTGGCGAGCTCGCGGAAGGCCTAGAAGGGTCTTATGGTCAGCGCCGCGCCTGCGGGGATAGGATGAATGCACCAGCCGGGTACGAGAACGGCGCTGTGCATATGGTAGATGCACTTTTGGGATGGGTTTCTGGTTTGTGGCGCGACAAGGCTCGTCTGGACTCTGGGGCCAGGCGGACAGAGCAGAGACTGCAAGCCGTTTCTCTCCATCAAACTAATCATGGTTGAGGTATAGGGGTTTCCTATAGTATCAAAAAGGAAAGGCTGGATAGGTACGAAATAGGAAAAACGCACCTGGGCCAGATCGGCTTCCTGCGACGACGAGCCTGCAGCAGCTGCTCCTGGGCCGTTATTGAGCTTGTCGTCTCGGGACATGGTCGCACGCACGCGAGAAACCGAGTGTGAGGGAGAGCAACCGAAGAGAGAAAGACGACACAGAAAGGGGGGCCACAGAGAAAGAGAGGAGCGGCCCGCAACTGAAGAATCCAGCAACCCACTGAGAGGTACAGAGTACGATCGTCGATGGGGGGGATAAGGGGGCGGGAGACACGAGATGTCAGATGTTTTGGAACCTAGATAGCAGTTTTTCCCTTGTTGCACGCTCTCTTTTTGAAGTGGGAATCGAGATCCCGTCGGGAACGTCGCACGCTGTAGCCTGTAGGCAGCTGAGGAAGGTGTCGAATGAGGAATTGTGCTTGGACGTCAAAACGCCCCGGTAGGGGAATTGGGGATTGGAAACGCGCAAGGACGTTGGTTGGTTGCAAATGTACCATGCACTTAACGGATCTCTGCACGTGAGCTTGCTTACGGTGCCCATGTGCGATTTAATGATATTATTTTCCCCGCCACTTCCATTATAATCGTCGATTTCTTCTTCTGCTTCTTCTTCCATCGCCAATCTCGATCTGATAAGATTTGCCGTCAGCCAGTGGTGAAATGCTTGCTTCTCTTGTCCCGTTATTATTTATGCTTGACCGTGGAATGACGCGCTTCATGAATGGGAGTATTTTCGAACACGGCCTAAAACCTCCGGATCGACATTGCCCCGTTACTAGAGTAAGTGTCAGTGTCAGTCAGTCAGTTCTTGCCCGCGACGATTGGATGACCTTCATTTGTCAGTCATACTTGGGTAGCGTGCAGTCGGCAGCTTTCCCTATTCAGCTATTATCAAGAACGATGAGGAAAGATGATGATGATGATGATGATGATGATGATGATGATGATGATGATGATGATGATGATGGGATGTCACCCATATATTACTCTGTAGTTGCCATGCAATTCCCGGCCGACGACTCGTGTTGCAGGTGGAAGTTGCATTACATGACAAGTATGTACGACCAAGACGTGCCGTTGCCTACTAAATATCGACATGCCACGTACCTACCTTTTGATGTTATTTCCATACGGGGATCTCGATGCAGCATAGCAACGCAACGGCCACAACGTGAGCCTCGTGGCATCTCAAGACTTTGTTTCTTTTTCATCTTTGCAACCGTCAGCTGCCATTGCTCGCACGCGCACACACGCACACACCTACACACACAGGTAGAATCCTGGTATCAACCGAGACTGCTCGGGGTGGGGGGAGAAAGCGATTCAAAGCCCGACCAAAAATTCCTGTTCGGAAACGCTTCAATGCCTTCGATCCTCACACAGCAGCCGATCCACGACATGCCAATTGACATCTGCCCGGATGCATCCAACCTATTAGACGGATGCCCGGCTGCGCGTCCTTTTCTCTCTCGCCCTCAATCTGCCCTATGTATCTTCCAGCTTCGCTCCTTCACGGTGGAACCACTCTTTAACTATATTATTATGGATGAAACCCTTGCCGTGGGCCATTCCAGACACTACAGGTACCGAAACATCCTGGGATTTTCATCGGGTTGATGGGGTTTATAAACGACATTCTTCGTCATCGTGCCTCTCTAGGCAGCTTTGTCGTAACGTAGAGCATACATACTTCCGGTGACCCTGAAGGGTTCACTTCGTCGCTCCTCTCAAGTGCTCCGATGGCCGTGGGAGAGAGCGAAGCCAAGTAAGAATATTTTGTAGCATTCGNACTTCGTCGCTCCTCTCAAGTGCTCCGATGGCCGTGGGAGAGAGCGAAGCCAAGTAAGAATATTTCGTAGCATTCGNCCGGTGACCCTGAAGGGTTCACTTCGTCGCTCCTCTCAAGTGCTCCGATGGCCGTGGGAGAGAGCGAAGCCAAGTAAGAATATTTTGTAGCATTCGCGGATCTGTCTCTACTATGAAGGTTTCCCCAGAGATATGCAGTTTTCCTCGTGGGGCTATGAGTCTTCCTCACATAGTACGTCATCTGGGAATACATTTCTGGGACATCCAAGGGCCTGGGGAAGGGCTAGCTCTGCTTGTGTCGTTGCGGGATCGCGATGCAGCTGGCCACAAGAGAAGAGAAAATAGCGCCCGCGTTATGAAGACTGTTAAGGCGCATTGGCTCGGTCAGCGCTGTCGATGGATCTCGATCCCACCCACGCGTTTAACCTATTGCATGCTTTATGACTCTCACCCAGCGAGCCCGGACGGCAGCAGGCAGCACACACCACACATCTATGACCGTGGGCGAGTCTCACACAGTCGCTTCTCGATGTCTTTGCCATGTACATCGTGAAATCCCCATGGATATTGACTTGTCCGTGATGTAATGCCAGCACCGTCTTATTCTGAGGTGACATCAAAATCCGTGATCTACCCAAGTGTTTGGTCAAGCCAAAAGTCTTGTATCGAGATCTCAAACCGTCCCAACGTTCTGAGGGACGCCTTCCAACTGATTTGCAGCGGCACGTCCTGGACACTAATGTGGGAAATTTGCTGTAGCGCTGAAGGCAATTTGGACGTCAGTCAGGGTTTTCTTCTCTATTCCACGCCTGCAATGCATGCAAGTCGACGAACTACACTTATTTCCATGTGGACTACCGTGTTCTTGGCTGCTTGGTTTGTGCAACAACCGTTGTGCTTTACCAGATCGATCGACCTGACCTCCGCAGTATCTACCAAGTCCCGTCGCAGGTCGCCATGTAGGCAGGTGTACCTGAAGGCAACATGCATACATCACCGGAAGCAAGCAGGCTGCAACTGACCTGGGATGTCCCCAAGGGGGGTCCCGACTTTCTCTTCGTCCCATTCGCACAAGAAATACGGATAGGCAGTTCTGCACCGTTTGGCTCCATAGTAAAGCAACAAAACTCGATCGATGCTCTGGACGGGAATGTGCAGCATATCTTATCTGTATTGTTGACAGTAGACGGACGGAAGAAAAAGTCGCCCAAGAATTACAGGACTACTACGTTGGATACAGGCCACGACGAGCTTCCGTGTTGCAAGCCAGACAATACACCAACTGATCAACCACAACAAGGCCATCAGCGTTCGCGTATGAGAGATGGGCACAATTCATTCGACAATTGATGAGGTTCGAACCAACGGTCTTCATCCAAAACTCTCCCCACCACTGGAACTGGGGTATCCATATTCATATCTCTGCTCGTCATCAACTGCTCACACGAGGCGCCCCCAATGCCCTCCCTGTGAGCATGGCCAATTGGCAGCACATGTCGTGGTGGATTCCCTTTACTAATTTTCTTTTAATTCCTAATCTGCTCGCACCTGGGCTCGCTGGGGTTGCTGGGCTCCGGTTTCTGGTTGCTCCTGGAGGGATCTGTCCGCCTCGTGGAGAGAGAATGAACAGTAAGTACATACCGTGGACGGATAAGATCGTTGGCCTGTGACTGATTTTGACTGTCTCCTGCTCGCAAGAAGCCGTTCGTTGCATCCCTGCCCCTCCGTTACCCTGCCCAGCCAGACGTGGTTATCCCAGGTACAAACCGATATCCATACGGCGCCCATTGATGCTTGTCCATATCGGCACCTCGGTCAATCGATCCCACGCTATTGCCTAACAAACGCAGCGACAGCCCGTACCGGCTACAGTAGGTACCGCGTCCTAAAGTAGTACCCAGCTACCACCAGCAAGACTCGTGAGAGCATGTTCCTTAGCCCGCCTGTAGTAAATGTGGGCAAAAGAGCCTACCAAGGTCAAGGCATGGATAGTAGCCCTTCTCTTGCCTACAGCCTACCGTCTCCCGCAGTGGCTACAGAGACTAGTCAGAGGGTAGCAGACCGTAGACCGTAGCAAGCCCTGGGCTGGCCCCGAGGAAGGCCCCCTCCCAGTTGGCAGTAACTAACTGTGCTGTGGTCGTAGCGCCGTTTTCCCGTTTTTTTCTTCCCAGATACCCCGTTCTGATCCCGATCATCTCCTGGCGCTTTCATGACCTGGATCTCAAATCCGGTGATGGATCGCGTCGCCTCGAAGTGTCTGGCCATTTGCCAATTGATGCTAATTCTCCCAGTTTCCCATTCACATTACCATATTGACCGTCTACGAACAACAGACTTTCCCATTTAGTTTGCTCGACGCCACGACCAACCGCTCGCTCTCTTTGACTTTATGGAATCTTACCACGTCCTGACGCCCGCCCGTCCCGTACATACATACAACATACTTACATACATATATCCGTCTATGAGGTAGCCTTGTACCACGGATTACTTGAGCCAAAGCCTCCTGCTGCCCGCCGCAGACTTAGACTCCTGCTCGGTATCCGCTCCTCGAAAAACGCGACGCAATACACACCCCGTCGCTGCCATCCTGCGAACTCACCCTCGAGAAAAATTGCATGCATTGTCGGCTCCCCAGGCACAGCCCGCCCCTGATCACGTAGCAAGCAGCACGCTGCTTCTTCACCTCGGCTCAGTCATCAAAGGAAAGGAAACGTCTTCGCACAGGAGAAGAACAGGCCGGCACAGGAAAAACATAACCACCACGATAGCTCAGCCAAGCCGACCCTCGTCTCGTAAACTGCTAGAACGAATGCCTAGAGCACGACGCCTTGTCGACGCCTACATCCACTCTCCCCGCCAGTGCCATCCCGAACAACCTGGTTATTAGACCGGACAGTGACCGGGAGCTCCTTGTGAGAAAACAAGAAAACAACAAAATTCCGTCCGCAGTCCTTCCACAGTCCTTCCACAGTCCTTCCCTCCTACCAAGGTGAACGACCCTTGATTTATCGCGGCGGATCTTCCAAGAAACACAACAGAACTTTCTTCAGCAGTCTATACCCTAGAGCAGCTTGATAACCGATACTGCCCGCGCGGCCCATTTGGCCATATGAATCGACTCGACCAAATATTCGAAGAGCTCGGTATCTCTCAATACCTGGGCGCCTTCGTGGACAATGGCTTCGACTCATGGGAGACCATTCTGGATATAACCGAGTCTGACCTGTACGTCACCCGAGGCCGCAAAACCAGGACTCCATTTGGGATGATCAATCACTAATGTTAGTTTCTCAGGGACGCGCTTGGTGTAAAGCTGGGTCATCGTCGGGTATGTCGTTGCTCCATACCGTTTGCAGATACTCGTCGGCACTTGCTGACCACCTGGACAGAAACTACAACGTCGAATCGCGAACCACCGCGGTCTTGCTCCCGCAGCATCCTTGGCATCCCCGACCCGCCCGAGCATCGAAGAGTCGTCTGCACAGCCGCCCAAGACGGTAACGCATGAAGTGAAAGATGGCTCCGCAGCAACGAAACGCAAGTATAGAAGGCATCCCAAGGTAAGTAGGCGCAGAGTCGCGGCGCTTCCATATCTGCAAACAGTAGATGCTGATTTGAATCGTGTCTAGCCGGACGAAAATGCGCCAGAACGACCTCCCTCAGCCTACGTCTTGTTCTCAAATAGTAAGTTTCATGACGTCACCTCATTGCCCGCTTTTCCAATGGGATTTGCCACCGCCGAGCAAGGGGTGTATGGGTCTGTCTCGTGGCCATGCCAANTCACCTCATTGCCCGCTTTTCCAATGGGATTTGCCACCGCCGAGCAAGGGGTGTATGGGTCTGTCTCGTGGCCATGCCGACTAACCTCGTCGCAGAGATGCGTGAAGATTTGAAGGGCCAAAACCTGAGCTTTACGGAGATTGCGAAACTTGTGGGAGAAAATTGGCAGAGCCTCGACCGAGCGGAAAAGGAGCCCTACGAAACATATGCACAAGAGCTTAAGGATCGGTACAACAGGGATATGAGCGAGTACAAGAAAACAACCGACTACAAGCGATACGCGGACTATTTGCACGACTTCCGAAAGCGGCAGGCTGTTCATGGTAAAGCGTTACCGTCCACCATCCAAATCGCGGTCCACTGCTTACACGTTATAGATGCGCACAAGAGAGCCCGAGTCGATGGAGGAGATGGTCCCAGCCGCCGAAGCGTCCCATCTGGTTTACCGCCAACGCTGAGTACTGCTACCAGCACCGCCGGCAGCAGTTCTGACAGCCACTTGGGTAGTGAGCCACCACCGACTCGCCAGCAGAGACTGAGTTCGATTACATCTCAGTCCGATTCCCAAGCCTCTCCAGTAGTATCCTCGCTCGCGTTTCCGCGGTATCCCGACGAGATCTCTCATTCGCCCATGTCTGGAATCCAGGAAGACAAGGCCATCAGCCGATCGAGAGGTTTTTCCAGCCCAAGTAGCGCTGACCCAGCCGCCAACATGCCTTTCGGGTCACGCCAGGGCGCTCAGTCCGAGCTACAAACTGCGGGACATGGACTTGGCGCCTTGATGCAGGTGAACGAATCTCGTGGGATGAACGCGCCAATGTCACACTCCCCGGAGGCTGGCGCCCCAAGCACCATGTCCGGGCGGCCCGAGGACGCTCACACTCGATCTGGGCGCACATCGATTTCCTCGCAGTTCTGGTCCCGGCCACCATCTTTACTTCAACAACAATCTTCGACTGGAAGCGTGACATCGCTGAGCTCGATCAGTGCTCAGCCCCGGACGCCCAGCGAGTCTTCACTTCCTATTCACGCTCTTCTTTCCTCTAAGCCGGAGCCAACCATGCCCAGCAACGGCATGGCTGTCCCAGAAAATCACATGTCGAAACCTCTCGGTCTCAACACACAATTCCCCAGCCTACCACTAGTTGACACAATTTCCGATGGGCGCCTTCCATATGTCAATGGTACGTCGAGGATGAGTAACCACTTACCTCCCACAAGACTAGACCAATCTGGCTCAGGTTATTACCCTCCGGCCGGTATAGCTTCTCATGTCCACCCTGTTGCGCCTATCTCCCCGCCTGTGAAGCAGCCGGCTCCAACTCTTCCGAGGATATCTGGCGGTCCAGATCCCGGTCTAGACGGCATGAGCGCTCTACTGCGTGCCAGCGACATTGTCGGACGACCGGAACCATAAAAACTCTCTCTCCTCTTTTTGGCGGCTCGACGCCTCACTTACAGTCTACACGTCGAGTCATTACATATTGTGTCCTAGACAACGTCTTCTAGGATTTGTTGGGCAGCTTTGCCATATACGACAGCGATCTTCGAATAACCACGACTTTTATCATTGAGCGTTGTGAGATGCCGCGTTGGGCTCTATCTCATGTCACATAAATCGATGTTCATACCCGTCTGTTGCGTCGAGTTGGTTTTGTTTTTTTCTTCATGGTCTCTATTTTTCCAGAAATGAGAAAACTCATCCGGTTTCTCCGGTACAGGCGTTNTTTTGTTTTTTTCTTCATGGTCTCTATTTTTCCAGAAATGAGAAAACTCATCCGGTTTCTCCGGTACAGGTGTTTGGGATTTGGTCATTACTGCCGTCATTCATCGACCGGACGGGGGTATCTATAGGCGTTAATGGCGGCATCTTTAATGGCATAAAGGCGAGCAGGCTCTTCACAAGATTGAATGCTTGCACTACTACGTTGCAAAAAAAGAAAGATTCTTAAATGAGTCGGATGACTTGTCACACTTATGGGAAGGGGATCTCATCAGCAGAGAAGAAAGGGTTGGAAGCGGTTGGGATAGCCACGCGTATCTCTGCAGCTAGGTTCATATACCAAGGAAAAGAAGAAATTCAATCTCCAGCGTATACATTGATTGCCTTGGGAATACTGCGGAGGGAGAAAAGAAACAGAAAAGAAGGATCTAGTTCAGTGTTGTATTAAGGTGGTGGATCACTGCAATCTCGTTGCGATACCAATCATGGCGCAGACACATGATGCGTGAGACGGGACGAGTTGACTTATATAAATATACCGAACTTCTCAATACCATGATGACTCTCTTCTATAGCCGCGTGATGNACACATGATGCGTGAGACGGGACGAGTTGACTTATATAAATATACCGAACTTCTCAATACCATGATGACTCTCTTCCATAGCCGCGTGATGAACTGAGAATTACGAGTAAAAAAAACCCCCCAAAAAAAAAGTTACGATTCTTTGCTCCCGTCATATGATGATGATGTTACCGCCGTGAGCTCACCAAGATCAGCGCACAAGTGTCGCTTCTCAATGGCAGACCAGAAGAACGCGGACCTGAAATGCTACCACAACAAGAGGGGGGGGGGGACCATCATGACCCTGCGAAGCCTGGTCAAGCGTCGAGGGCCCTCGGGGATGTAAACTGGTCTCAATCTGATACGGACGGGTTCCGAGTTTGCACCTGGGTGTACTTTGGACCACATTGAATAATCGCTTCCCTAGTCACGATATAATTTACATGCATATACCGTACTTCCGAATGGTGGGAAACGCTGAGGGAAATGTTGTTTCAATTCAATCATCACGTTTCGTTATACGACAGTTTGCACATTAACTCTACTCTCACGGAGGCAGGAAGTCCGTTTCACTTAGCCCTCCTCTGTCACCTCGGCATTCCAATCTTTCCGGATATCCAATTCCATGAGTTCTGGCGTCTTTTCAATGACCAGTCCCTTCTCGTTGGCCAAGTGCAGGAGACAAATAAAGCAGAAACTGGTCGAGATATCGTCCATGACCGGCTTGGCGTATACTGATTGCAAGTCGTTCATGACGTCTGTGAACTTGAGTGTATTCTCTGTTGCCGGTGGCATGCCCTCTGCTTCTGGCGATGTCTCTGCTGGTGTGGGTGGTTGATCCTGCAAGAGGTTAGTTGACTGGCCACATGATAGTTTTCGAGATGCCATTGAAGCACTTACGCCGAGCTTTTCAAAACCAATGCCCTTCCATAATTCTTCCTTCAGCCGCCGCACATCGACCTTTTTGGCGACGCGGGCGTATTGTACATATTCGGGCCTCAGGCGACGAGTAGAGGTGACAAGCTGGGTGCCAAATCCTCCAGTAGTCAGCCCACCGTTGAACAGCGCCGTGAACCCGGCATTCTCGGTGATGGGCGCTTCCGCGCCGGGTGAGAAATGATCCCTGGCATCAGCAAACTCCATGTCGTCGTCATCATCCAGAAGACCGCCGCCGGGCAGGGGCATTTCGTCATCGAAAAAGTTGGCATCATAGTCGCCCTTGGGCATGGCTGTGCCATCCTGCTCCATACTTTGCGCCGGCTCCTTGTTCGCCCAGAAAGCCTCGTCCATTTCGCCTTCGGGAACATTGTCCTGTCCCGTGTTTCCAAACATGCCGCTCTTGTTGAGACGCCTGCGGCTGCTCAAGCGAGCCTTGGGCTTGAGGAAGAGACTTAGGAGTTGTTTGGAATTGAAGTGCTTGTCGTCGGGGAGAAGGTTCCTGGTTTTTGATTTCCAGTCCTTCTTGGGCATGGAAATGGCAGAGTTGCTGCTTGCTTGTGTGTAAATCTGCTCGCCGAGCTTGAGGTCAAGAGGCGAGGCGAAATCAATCTCAAAGGGCTCCTTTTCTTTGCGCTGCCGGGTAGGCTCGGTCTTATTGGCATCCTTGATTTTCCTGATTCTCCAGTGCTCTGGCCCAGCCCAGTTCTTCTGCAAGGCCTGGTCGAAATAGCTGAGAATGTCTTCATGCGTCTTGTCAGCGCCCTTGCCGTGGGCCATCCGTACAAGGTAGTCTCCATTCTCGTCGTCGAATCCCGAGCCGTCAGCGCCCATGCCATCGTCTTCCGTGGGGGCGTTGTATGGGCGCATCTGCGGATCAAGCGCTGCTTCTCGAGCCCATGCCTCTCCGCCCTCGCCGAAAGCAACGTCAAAGCCGCCCATTGCCGTCATGTCATCAAATCCCATGGGGTTGTCATCATCAATGAACATGCCTGACTTGTCACCCGAAGCATGGCCGTCCTCGTTCTCTTCGTCCTTGGCCTGTGTCCAATCTTCCGGTGCGCGCAGGAAGGGAATGTCCAAGGATCCCGAGGGATCTCCCAGGTCAAACGTCTTGAGCGATGGACAAACATCTTGGCTGTCAAGAATACTCAGGTCCGGGAAGAATTTGGCGCCGAGGGAGCCAATGTCGATTTCCACGTCATCCTCCTCTGGCTCAGGCTCCTGGCCTGTCATGGTCAGGTCCTCCTCCTCGTCGATCATCTCCTCATCCTCTTCGGTGACATCTTCTCTGCGACGGGGCTTGATCCGGCCTGCCGCGGCATCATCGGCGTCATCACTGCTGTCAAAGACGATACGGCCTTGACCATCAATCATGAGATGGTTCAGGAGAAGACCCTTGGCGCCTCCCTCATCGAAGTCGGCCGAGGCTTTCTTGAACAAGGGGTCTACGGCGAATTCGAGTTCCAGCTTCTTCAGCTGCAGGGAGGCAAAGGATGGCGCCAATGTCGCCTCAGACGATCGTTGCTGGCAAACAGCAGTCAGCATTTAAACATGGCTCGAGTCGGTATTTCAGCACTTACACGCTTTTGCTTCTTTCTCCGGATTACGTTTCCGTTTTCGTCGACCTCCTCCTCGCTTTCCTCGCCGTCTTCCTCCCGGTCCTTCTTCTTGCTGTTGCTGTCGGCAAGACCGCTCAACAGCTTACCGGTCTCTGTTGCGACACTGTCGACTCTGCTGGTGTAGATCTTGACGCAGCCGTCGAGGGTGCAACTGGCTCTCTGGAAGTTGACACCGTCGCCCTCCTTCAGGAGGGACATATCGTGAAAGTAGTCGATCAAGGCAAAGTTCCACGAGTTTGTCGCGTTGATCTTGTTGTCGGTAGCCATCTTCATCCACTCCTCAAAGTTGGCCAGGATAGGCACACGCTTCATAGGGGTCACGCTGCTCCCTCCGACGTAGAGAACCTCGTCATCATCGGCGATGGTCTGCTGCCCGCGCCTCGAAGGCGTCCGCGGGTCAGAGCTGGGCGACTGGTTTTCGAGGTCGCTTCTGCGGAAACCCGACTTGCGCCGCGGAGTGCCGGCGGCGGCTCTGAGATCATTGATCTGCTTCTCATGGAGGGCCTGGCGATCCCTTGCTCGGCCCTTTTTCTCGGAATGGTCGTCGTTCAGGGGGATTCTATTGCGAGGGGGTGGTTTTGTGTGAGCCTCACTGCCGAAGCGGTATCTTTCTCGGGCGGGGTTTCTTTCGCCAGTTCAGCAACTTACTTTATGGGAGAGTCTCCGGCGACTCTGCTGCCGACGCTCTGGCGCGGCCTCTGTTGGACGCGAGGCATGATGGCAGTAGTTGCGTGTCGAGCTCTCTGGTCGATAGGATGCGATGGTGATGTTCAGTGCAGCAGAATGGCCATGGCCGCCGGCGCGAATCTACAGTAAACAAAACTGCCCAAGCAGTTGTTTGGTTTGCGGTCGAAAAGGGTTTAGTGCATCATTAGCGGGGCTGTCTCTTTGGGGGGGGGGGGGGGGGG
>JACVEI010000099.1:0-18105 GCA_018115615.1 Pestalotiopsis sp. DP-2020a | reverse complement strand
CCCCCCCCCCCCCCCCCCCCCCCTCATTCCTATGCCCTCAGGTATTTCCCCCCGCGTTTTTGAAATTCATCGACGTTGTGAGCGGCTCTTGGTATTAACACTTCATGTGTGCTTGGCAGATCTAAAAGGGCTGGACCTTTGGTGTGGGAAAAAGGTGCCGATGTTCGAGGCTTTTCTTTCTCGAACACGCCTGGGTGGTGGCTGGATTTCATTCAAAGCTCCTGACATGTAGCTCACTAAATTGAACAAAGTTTGTCGACCAGAGCTACTCGTAACGTATGCCGTTCTTTCAGGTTACCCGGCTACGGGTCTCTCTCCTCCCTTGACACGGGCTCATCACTATTTGCCTGCAGCATGTTTGCTGGGCGAAGTAGTATAACGTTTATGTATTCAAAACTTGGTTATTTCATATATCGTTCGCTATCGTCGCTCAAATATTTCAAAATTACCCCAAAAAGTATTCATCGTAGAAACTTGAACTGGCTAAGCATATCTACCACGCTCTTAAATTGCCCCAAATGGTGATTATGGCGGCGAATTCACTCATCGGCCGAATTCCAAGTGTGGTATGATGACGGGCCCATACTTGGTAGGTGTCGTGAAAGCCCCATCGCCCTGTACGACATAGTCGACTGCCAAGCTCAGCTTGCTCAGCCCCTGAGAGTGGCCATTGGCTACGTTTGCGCTGTACTGCGTGCCGGGAATGGCTTCTGGATCGTATGCCATGAATGATACAAAGTTCCTGCGGCCCATGAGTTTCTTGAGTTCCCGCGGCGCGCCCGAGGCATCCGTGTGGAATATTTCCATCATGTCTTCTTTCGTATCCGAGACCTCGTGGTTGGACTTTTGGCCGTTGGCTGGGACATAGTAGGATTTGTTGCTATGCAGCATCTTGAGAATGTATGCGGATGCAGGTGCAGCCACGATGGGCGACGTGATGACCTGGTACATGGTCTTGTGATCGCTGGGGTGTGTAGGGTCGTGAACGAGACCAGCACCGCCGCAGTTCACGTCTGATGTTCGGTTAGCAAAAGCGCGCGCAAGTTGAGTTTCACAAAGTTGATGCGCCTACCTCCAGACAGGAATGTCATCCGAATACCCTTTTGGTGAGCAATGCCTTGGAGAGTGCGGATGAGGTAGGTCCGCTCAAGGTCTTTTGAATCATGCGTCCACATATCCCTCAGAATCTCCCCAATGTCAAGGTCTCCAAACTGGTTGACGACGTTGCCCATGAGGCCCGACTTTCCAACAGCCTTCTTGACCTGATTGAAACCTTGGGCAACAACGTCCTTGCCTCCAACTATGCCGGCGACGGAACTCGTGACCTTGCCGAGCACATTGTAAGTAGTGTTGACCGCCTTCTTGCCGGTTGCAAAAGTGTTTGCCAGACTTTCCACCGTGTCGAGCCGGGGATAAACGACTGGGACTGACAACATCCATATGCAATGCTGCACACTTGGAGGTAGCAGAGCAACCTTGGGGAACAAGCCTTGATACGTTGGACCGGCCAGTACACGGTTGTGAGTACGCTCTGATCGCAAGTCGGCCCCGACCAGGACGACGGCTGGTCCCAAGTATTTGACAAAGTGCCAGCCCTGGCCTGTGATGGTGAACAGGTCCAGATCGTGGTTGACATTCCTCAGCACTTCCAGCGTGGTGTGGTGCTGGAAGAGAAGGTACATGTCAATGGCAATTCTTCCAATGTTCTTGAACATGTTTGAGTTCTGCATGTAATCAGGATAAGAGCCATAGCCATCAAAACTGCGATTTGTTAGTCTGGATATCTTCTCTGGGGCAGGGTTATCCGCTTACATGTCGTGGTCATCAATCTGGCAGATGTGAGGAATCTGAGCCCACGCCTCGCGCAGGAAGGGCTGATCAAAGTGGCTCGTGTAGAAGTGAAAGTAGGCATGCGACACATCCTCTTCATGTCTCGCCGTCCAATTCGCAGTCTTTCGATTCTCCTTGCCCTGCATCGCCAGCCACTGCTTCAGCACTGGAACCTCCTTCCATAACCTGTCGCCGTAGATCTGATTACCAAGGCCAAGCTGAGCATGGTAACCGCCACAGTCCACGTTCTTCTGTAGGACGTCTTTCCACATGAAGCCCACACCACCAAGTTTGCTCCGCTCGTTCTGGGAGGTGCTTGCCGCAAAATCATTACCAGAGTGAGCGATGAAGCGCCAGTTGATTTCCTGCCTCCCAGCCACCACGAACTCATACCTCGTGCAACCCAAGTGCGATGTCACTGCGTACGTCCACCTGTCTGTACCAGCATCGCCCATTTCAATGTCGATATCATACTTGTGAAACTGCCATCTCTGATGGGTGTATATCGAACGAGAAATCAGCTGTCTCGGGTTCGGCGAGAGGTCCACGCTCTTGTGTAGATGTATCGTTGGTGGCTGAGGCGAATCCGTGACGATCATAATGCTGCCGAGCCAATGCCCCGTCTCGACATCCATGTTGACATATCTCAGATAGGGTCCAAAGTATACCCCATTTGTAGGCTGGACTCTGTACATGTCCACTCCAGCACTGGGGGGAGGACCAGTGAAGCCAGCTGTCGGGGCGGCCGAAGCCGCCACGCTCATGATACTCTCTGCATAGCCAGGAGTCTGCGGAGGGAACATGGGCGAGGACAACCCCGTCTGCTTTCCGCTAAACATTGGAGATGCCAGAGGGTTTCCGTAGGTAGAAGCCGTAGGGGACAGCGGAGCAGCCTCATGATGGATGGGGTTCGGTCCCTTGGGGAACTCCCATTGCGTGGCCTGGGTGGCCAGGTGGATGTAGTAATATTGTCCCGAGTTCTGATCAAGATGGGCAATCCAGCCTTCAGGCAATGGAGGAGGGGAACTGGGGCCTTGACCAGAAAAAGGCGAGGGTGCCGTCTGCTCGGGCTTCGAAGACGACGATGATGCGCTTGCGGCTGCTTCTGGTCTCGGCTCGTTGGCAAAGGCGGGATGTCCTGGATGCTGCAGAGCTGGGGATGCTAGACCAGCCGCTACCGGATCTGCTTGCTTCTTGGGTGGCGGCGAGGACACTGATTGCGATGACTGCGCAGGTGTTGAACTGGAGGAACTAGTTTGAACAGCGCCGGGTCGCTGCTTCTCCGCTGGGTATCCTGGGCCTCCGCCGGAGCTGAGGCTTGAATACGCAGGTGGCGGATCAGACATTTGCATGCGCCGAAAGTCTTGTTCGAGCACGCTTTCCTGCAACGCGCCGTTGCTCGAAGAGGTCGAAGGACGGGTCTGGCTGTTACTGCTCGACTGCTGAGGCTCACTGACGGGCGTGATTCCCTGGTATACGGTTGGCGGGCCGTGGGGCTGTGACTCCGGGGTCTCGGTGGGTGTCCATGGGCGAGCAGGTCCCGACTGAGCCGGCGGACGTTGCTGGCCATACTGGGCAAGCCTTTGCGAAGCAGCAGAGCTTTGCAGACTGTTCAAAGTAGCAGTCCCCGAAATACCCGCGGCCGCATATCTTGCTTCGATATCCCCTCCAGGAATCTGACCGGGCTCGACAATGGGAGTTTCAGGCGGAGGGGGCGATCCCCGGCTGGCCTTTGTGGTAGACACGGAAGCCGTCGAGGCGAATCTGCTTACTCCGCTGCTGGGCATCTGCAGCAAGTCGCTGTCTGCCACCTGTGGCCTGGCATACTGGCTTGCGCTCGCGCTTGGACTGGCCGTGTTGACCCTCGGCGGAGGATAATACGGCTTGCTGTGGTAATCGGGAAAATTGACCGATGAAGTTGTAGCAGGCTTTTGTTGAGCTCCCAGGGGCTTGGCGAACAGTTCACCGTCGTCGGCCAAGGGACTTGTGGGAGGACTGAGAGCTCCTGGCAGCGGCCTCGGTGCAGTGCCGCGCCTCTCGGCCAGGCCAGGACCTTTTGCGCCAATGGGACTTGTGTCTAGCCTCGGGGTGGTGTCGTTGAAGCTGCCAGAGCCTGCCGAGTGAGTCGGGCTTGAGTAGACCCTGTTGCCCGACGGTCTGCGACCATCATCGCCGTATGAAGGTCGAGTCGAGATGACCGGCTTGCTTGGGCGCAAATCCTCGTCTTCTGGATAAGGCAGAGGCGCCGCGGAGCTCGAAGCGCCTGGTGGCAGCGGAAAGGTTGGCTTTGAGGCCGAAGGGGTCGGATATCTATAACGGTCTTGGGGCCTTTCGAAAGCTGGAACTGGGCTCTGTGGTTTGTAGATTCTGAGTGGCTCTATGGTTGGGCTGTCGCAGTCCTCGGCAGGCTGCTTGAGGAACATTTCCTCGTCGGGCCGGCCATGACCACTCATCTTGGCTGGGGTAGCGACTGAGCCTATGCAGTGCGCACTTGTAGGTACTTCTTGCTACTGCGCTCGCAGTCAAACGCACAGCGGGAAGTTTAATCTGAGGAGACGGTCGCAAGATGCGCAATGAATGTGAGTTGGTCGCAATCGTGGTCGGGCTGCTCTGGAAGGTGGGGGTTTTGATACCGGCAGCGATGCGACGCAAGCTGTCAGACTGGGCAACTCGGCGGGGTTGAGTGCTGTAGCACCAGGCGAGGGTCTGGATCAGGGACTCGAGGCGCAGGGCGGTCGAACAAGCAAGGCAGAACAGAGCAAAAATCAAGCAAGTGAATATGATCGCAAAACGAAGCTGGCGATGAAACAAATCCGAGAAGAGAGCAAAGATTCGAGGGTATCGAAATACTATGCGGCCAGTCTGGTGGCCGCCAGCCCACTTCCTTCCCGCTACCGCGCAGCTCCATTCCCTGTAGCTCCAGCAGGGTCCAGTCCAGTCGCTGTCTAACTTGACAGTAGCGCACACCCGGTCCGCTATTGGCGAGACGGCACGGCTGCTCTGATTGGTCACACTGCTTGGCGGCATAGCGGTAACCAGACGTGATTGGCCCACATTGTTGGGCGCTTAGAGGTCTATGGGCAAACAGAGGAACAAATCATTGTGTGCAAGCGCCCATTTCCAGGATGCGAAAGTGAAGAACACGGAAGCCGGCTCACGGCGCGCATATATCGGTATTTCATCTAGTACTGTGTAGTCATCAATCTTCATGTGCTCCTTCGGACAGGGGTATATCATAAGGCATCATGGCACATTGCATGCTTGAATCTCGAAGCGCCACTACGGGATACCTAAACAAGTCCCCGTTCTTCAAATCCACGCCGGCTGGACGACTAAATCCAGGGCCCTTATTAGTTAATAGAGTATACTCTCCTGGTACCGTAGTCATAGGTATCTCGGTTGAAACCTTGTTTCTTAAAGTGAATGCGCGAGCTGCATGCGTACCTGACATGATCCTTATCGAAGGGCATGTCATTGTTGATAGGTATGTACACATGTGATGCAAGGACGGCGACGGTTGATATCGTTTGAATTCGTACATTGCCCCNCGGTTGAAACCTTGTTTCTTAAAGTGAATGCGCGAGCTGCATGCGTACCTGACATGATCCTTATCGAAGGACATGTCATTGTTGATAGGTATGTACACATGTGATGCAAGGACGGCGACGGTTGATATCGTTTGAATTCGTACATTGCCCCAGGCAATAGTGAGACGAGGTTTCTTCTCAAATAACATGAATTGGTAGCTATTGTAAATATAATGGAGATAGTCATGATATTTATGTAGTGAAGTCCTAAGAATTGTTGGCAGTCATAATTATCGTATTTGATGAGTCGGCTTGAAAGGAACAGAAATGACCAGTATAAAACAGCCAGCCACTATACATTGACCAGTCTACATGTTGGATCATGCAGGTTGTGGCCCTTCTTTACAATTTGCCGCCGAATTTTCATGGCCTACTAGCAACGAGAATGTTCTTTTCCATGTTTCTCTGCCTGTTTGCTAGTATAAAACAATCTGTACAGTCCATATTCATTGCCAGCAGGCCATGCAATTGGTGACTGCATACTGCAGATGAACCATGCTTTCTTTTGGGTGCTGGCGGGCGGGCCTTTGAATACCACCCGGCAACGGACAGGCCGAGCATCAAAAGATCAGCTCCAAATGCTTTGAACGACTTCAACGACATACTCCGTAGACTTCAGACAAGATAGCCAGCAAAGCCGTATCCGCAGTATTCTGTAGAACCCATCATGCGGTGATCTTACAGCCCAAATCTCAGGCGCATTTGTTGGCAGCAGGCCTTCCAAACGGTTTTTGTGGGGGGTGGCCAGCCACTTCCAACAGAANCTTCAGACAAGATAGCCAGCAAAGCCGTATCCGCAGTATTCTGTAGAACCCATCATGCGGTGATCTTGCAGCCCAAATCTCAGGCGCATTTGTTGGCAGCAGGCCTCCCAAACGGCTTTTGTGGGGGGTGGCCAGCCACTTCCGACAGAACACAACCTATGAGAAGCTGCCCCGCAATCTATCGAGTGTTCGCATTATGATCAAAAGCAAGCCACACTTGTTTGCTTTGATTGCCGGGCGGCGAAAAGTGCTACGCGGCATCCCAGGCAACAGAATTATTTCGCGACCATCGATGAGTATTTCCACTGTTTCGAAACTGATCTATCTGATGGTCGTTTGCTTTAGACCGAAAGACGAGATGACTCATTTTCTTCAATCTCGAGGCCTCTCGCATTGTCGAAACTCGGAACCGAGTACACTCCGAGGAGGCGAGAGCTAAGGTCATAATGGCCTTCGCCACCGTCGAAGGCAGTCAAGCCACACGACGGTCTGTGGTCTTGCTTCGTCAGAGCCCCAGCTGGCCAATCACAAGAATCGTTAGTCCCAAAGTGTCCATGGAGGCCGCGTGGCAAGCAACCAAGTTGCCCATGCCGTCTTCCAGAATGCCAGCAGCCTTGTTCCATATCCTTCGGATCCGTTCGAGGCCCATTGCGTAGGCATGGATGACTATTTCTCTAACCGTAGCACATGGCGATTGAATTGCGTACGTAGCTTGCCATTGGCTTGTACAAGTCTACGCATAGTGGGCTGCCTGAATTGGCCACCATCAGTGACCTGTGCATTTGATCGACTATAAGAAGTTGGAATATTCTTCTTGTCATTTTGATTTCTCTTCTCCATCAACAACACACCACATTCACACAATGGCAAACAACAACAACAATAACAGCAACTTCGGACAAGGGCAATCCCCCTTCTGGGACTTTGTCCGGTCTTTTGATGCCAGCAACCAACAGCACGCAGGTGCTGGTGCTGGTGTCGATCACGCCTCGACAAACCAACCCTTCGGCGCCGGCTTTCCATTTGGCGGTCCAGGTGCCTTTGGCCCTCACGGCTGGGGAGGACATGGCTGGGGAGGCCCCGGTCCCTGGGGACCACCTCCCCCGGGCGGCGACTTTCCCTGGGGCCGCCGAGGAGGTCGTCACGGAAGACACGGCCGCCACCACCATCGCCGAGGCGATTCTGACTCTGAGAAGGAGGGCGAAGACTCAGAGGGACACGAGTTCGACATGGACGAGTCTCCCGATACTATGAGAGACGATGCCCCTCCTCCTCCTCCTCCTCCCCCCGGCGGTCCTCACCCGCCGCCCCCTCATCACCCCGCTGGCTCCCCTCGTGAAGGACCACGTCACCCCCACCCCCACCACCGACACGGATCCCGTGGACACGGTGGACCCGGTGGATTTGGAGGACCCGGAGGACCCGGAGGACCTGGAGGACCTGGAGCTTTCCGCAGAGGTAGCTGCCGTGGTCGTGGCGGTCCCCGTGGAAGACATGGCCACCCTCACGGCCCCCCTCCCCCGCCGCCATTCGGCGGTCCCGGCGCCCCATTCGACCTTCGGTCTTTGATGGGAGCCCTTGCTGGCCACCCTGCTGCACAGGCTCTGAGAAACTACTTTGAACCCCAGGATGCGACCCGCGGATCCGGAGAGCAGTCCGGAGAGAACGACGACGCCTTTGTCCCCCCTGTCGACATCTTCAACACCGAGAAGGCATACGTCCTACACGTCGCCCTTCCAGGAGCTGTCAAGGAGGACGTCGGTGTCAACTGGGACGCCGACAAGAGCCACCTTAACGTTGCCGGAGTCGTCTACCGCCCAGGAAACGAGGAGTTCCTCCAGTCCCTCAGCACCGGCGAGCGCAAGGTCGGCATGTTCGAGCGCAGCATCAAACTGCCACCCTCCAACGTCGACGAGAAGGAAGAGGTCGACGGATTCGGCATTACCGCCAAGATGGAGAATGGAATCCTCATTGTGACCGTTCCCAAGCTTGAGAAGGAGTGGACCGAGATCCACAAGGTTGATATCCAGTAAGGATTTTTGGAGGATTCTTTTGATTGAAGCTTGGTGTCTTTGGCGTTTCGGACTGATTTTCTCGCAGCTTGATGATTTCATAAATCTTGCTTGCTCCTGAAAGGGTAATCCGCGACTTGGCCTTGCGCATAGTCGGGGATGACAAAAAAAGATAGAAAAAACAAATAAAACAAAAACAACCGTGCCATTCAGGTACAAAATATCCATTTTTCAGATAATGAATTGTCGTGACATGATTGATCAGTGCATAAATGGTCTCTGCTATAATCCTTGGTGAATAAAACGTGTCATATCAAATGTCTCAACATCACACTGACGAATTTGTCCACATTCCAGATTGTGGTAATCTGTATAGGTGGTCTGGAACGCACGATGCAACGTCATAGCTGACAGGCGCGCTCTTCCCACCAGGCGCTACCTAGCCAACATTTCTAGGCGAGGGTTGTTGACTGATCATGTGGTATCTTTATTGCCAGCGGAGAGCACGTCTGTATCCAAGGTCTCCATCACCTCCAAGACGAGAGTTAAGCTCTCCATAAAGCCGTTGACGGCGACTCGAAGCATGCGGTTCGTCGTGGCCTTGTATGTCACATTGAGGACGCTGTCTTGGATGCGATCGGCTTCGGGCAGGTTACTGGGAGTGGCAATGCGCAAATCTCGCTGCACCAAGGGAGAGAGCTCCTTGTCTACTTGCAGAGATCTGAGGGCTACAGAGGCGAGGCGCGCAGCAGGAAAAGGAACATCTAGGGTTCTAAGGTTGTAGGCAGGCTGTCAGCTCATGGCACACATGTCGAGAGTAATCGGCTTGCGACTGAGCACCAAATAGCTAGAGATACGACATACAATGTGCAGGGGAAGTCTGAAGGACTGCTGGTAGTAGCCATGGCTGCTGATTTGTTTGGTGACCCGGTATGCGACCAAGTCGTCAGTCTATCCCGGTTGCCAGTTGCGACGAAAAGGCGAAAAGTCGATTTTTTGGGGGTGTTGATTGTGGATGGTGGGGTTTTGGGTTGAGCGACGTTTCTTTCGCGGACGGGGCAGGGCGGAACGGAGCGGGAGCGCCTGGGGCTTGCACTGGGCTGGAACGTAAAGATAATCGAATCGGTAGCGGTACCAGACGTTGAAGATCGGCTGCGGGGATCGATTACAGGGCAGAGATGCGAAGTAGCAGCTGAGAGGAAATCTGACTTGACTGACGTCGGCGGCCGGGCACTCGTGGCAGTTGTCTCGCCTTGGTGGCTTGACCTCTGACCTTGCAGCCAAACAAGAGAGGAAAACAGCAACAAAGCTAGGTTAGGTNCTCGCCTTGGTGGCTTGACCTCTGACCTTGCAGCCAAACAAGAGAGGAAAACAGCAACAAAGCTAGGTTAGGTAGGAAATACAGGGGTGCGGGGTACTGTCAGTGGCCTGACTGAATCCTGTCTGGTTGCTGGTCGCTGGGCAGTCGTAGAAACACACTCAGCAGTCGCTGGGGTGGGGGGCTCGGGCCAGCCGTTGCTGTGACAACAGCATTTACCAACGATGGACTAGGGGCTTCTGGAGCAGACCGGGGTCGGACAAAATAACAGAAGCAGGTCTCGAATTTTAATAAATCCTGCACTGACTCCCGAAAGGCAACCGCTCACACGATATCTTCTCCTTCCGCTACACTTACTCGAAATCTCTCCCAACCGTTTGGGTCGTCTTCACTTGCGTCGCATCGCCGTGCTCGTCGCCGCCGCTGAAGCCTCTGGTATCGTTGTTGACAGCGACTACTGCCTTTGTTTTGGCCGAACCCACAAAAACCGGGGGCTCTCCTCAATCCCTTCCCGCGCCCCCAGTGTCGTCACAAACCGTTTTGGCAAAACAATAATAGACTTCGACTCTACAGCAGCCAGCGCCAAGAAGCAATTGCTCTCTCTCTGCACTTTCCTCCAACGATTATCAAGACTATAGTCGCTCTCTCATTCATAGTCGTTTGAATTTCTCCCCAGGCAGCCTCCTTCGCTTTCACGGCGGGAACTGCAATGGCTCCTTCTCTCAAACAGCCCAACCTGGGCCCCGTCGTCGAGTATATTCCTGGTATGTCAACACCATTCACCCGATCCTAAGAGTCTGCTACTCGTCTTGAAATATCCTTGCTGCATTTCTTCACCTGGCCATTATCTGTTTGCCTTGTTGCCTCGGCCAATGCATCATGGGAGCCACTGGGGATAGAACCCCGAGCGTGACGGACATCTCGGCCGTCCTCCATTCTTCCGAATCCCTGATGCACCAGTATCAAGTCGTTACGCTTACACAAATTCAAGATCGTCTATATCTCGCATCGTATACGCATACTCCGACAGCCGATACCTACTTTCCCTACCCGGAAGCGCCGCAGAGGTCGCCAAACAAGAGAGGCGTGAGAGCGGTGGATGGAGCCACAACATCGAGGGCGAGCCGCGAGTCGCCCTGCTACTTTACCGTCGATGATCAACTCTTTTACAATGCATTCCACCACGACTTTGGCCCTTTCCACATTGGCCACTTGTACCGTTTCGCACTCCAGTTCCACGACGTTCTGGGTGCCAAGGAGAACCAAAACAGACCAATTGTCTTTTGGAGTCGCGCAGACCCGAGATGTACGCATCCATTCCTTCCTTGTGCCCTTGAATACCGCTAACAGTGAATACAGCCCGCGCAAACGCTGCCTGCCTCCTGGCTTGCTACATGGTCCTGATCCAATCGTGGCCGCCCCATCTGGCTCTGGCTCCCATTGCCCAGATCGACCCACCCCTGATGCCCTTCCGCGATGCTGGTTACAGCCAAGCAGATTACGGTATTACCGTCCAGGACGTCGTCTATGGTGTTTGGAAGGCCAAGGAGGAGGGCTGCTGCGCTCTCGACAACTTTGATCTTGACGAGTACGAGAGGTACGAAAGGGTGGAACATGGCGATTTCAACTGGGTGACTCCTCACTTCCTCGCTTTCGCATCACCACAGTACAGCCCCGTGGCCAAGGTCGACCCCAACAGCGATGCCTGGGATGCGATTCCCAAGGATCTGGATGCCGTGGAGGCCCACACGGGCTTGCCTCAACCATTCAAGAACGTCTTGACGCACTTTTCAGAGCGCAACATTGGCCTAGTTGTTCGTCTCAACTCACCGCTCTACTCGCCCTCGTTCTTTGAGGGCCTCGGCATCCAACACCTGGACATGATCTTTGAGGATGGAACATGTCCTCCTCTGAGCACCGTTCGCAAGTTCATAAGGCTCGCACACGAGACCATCACCGTCAAGAAGAAGGGTATTGCAGTGCACTGCAAGGCTGGTCTGGGTCGGACGGGCTGCCTGATTGGCGCCTACCTGATCTACCGCCACGGTTTCACTGCCGACGAGGTCATTAGCTTTATGCGTTTCATGCGGCCGGGAATGGTCGTTGGACCCCAACAGCACTGGTTGCACCTCAACCAGGGTACTTTCCGTGAATGGTGGATCGAGGAGAGAATCGAGCGCAAGCTTCGCAGGGAAATGGCTGCCAACCCGCCGCCTAGCACGCCGATCCGCGCCATGTCAAAGACGTCTTTGGGTCGCACATCCACACCTCACAGATCACCATCGAACCGCACGCCCTTGGGCGAGGTCGACCAAGAGCGCAACAACATTGGCGTTCAAGAAGATTACCTGCCGGCCCCGACGCCTGGTCAGCCACGAAAGACGAGCCGCGCTGGTCGTCACCACCCCTATGAGAGGAACCCCATCAACGGTACCGTTGAGGAGGAGAAGGAGGGCGTTGACAAGGCGACAGAGGTCATTTCCGTCCACCGGAGTTCACACGGTTCCGAGTCGGAGGAAGAGATCCACCTGCGGACTCGTACCCACCGGAAGGCATCCCAGTCTCCGGGCAGGAGTGACAAGTCGAGGTCCATCAGCCATACGACAACTACTACCACGGTCTACGAGGTCATTGACAATGATGCCTCCAACGATGCCGAAAACATTGGTACCGGCCGTCCCAAGAATGTCGAAAGCGCCACGCACTCGCCAACACGCTCAGCTAGTGCCTCGGGTGTTCTGACCAAAGTGCGAGGCAAGCGCTCAACCGACTCGAAGCGTTCGACGGACTCAAACCACTCCCCCAAGACCAGCCAAAACGGCGTGCGCAAGACCAGCGGCCGTGTCGGTAGTGTAAATGCCACTCCCAGCAGTACGGCGCGCAAGGTGTCTGCGATCTAGGAGACCAGACATCTGCCGCCGGCGCGGTGAACATAATAATGTCTTCTCTTCGTTATTGCTGGGCCAGGGGCTGGCACCTTTTTGAGGACCGTATCGCGGGAGAGCGACGAGTACCAAGAAGCTTACGATGACGACTGTAACGACTGGTTCATGTCTGCATGCATGAATAATGGCGTTTCTGGGTTTTGACGAGGACCAGAGTTCATCAATGGGACATTCATTGCTCATCATCCCAGCAATGGATGAGCTGATCATGGAAAGCCCTTTGAAGCTTGAACATATGGATCCAGCAAGAAACGAAATCTTTTTTTCCTACCTCATGGCGTTTGGCGGTTCATTTTCGATGCTTCGTTTTCGGAACGGATCAGGAGTCTTTTAGGCCGGCATCATTCTTTTTGAGACTGTCATGGATCTGTGTGTATTGGAAGATCATGAGCATTAGGCGTTTGTTTGAAAGTGTGTGGTCGAGGCTGGCTGAGAGAACCTGGCTGGCAAGTGGTCAAAGTCCGGCGGACTTGGATGCATTTTCGATACATAATCCCTCGGTGCACGAATGGCGTCGGCGTCGCTCAATCATATATTGTTCAATAAAGTCTTTACTAGTATTGGATGAAACCCTTGACGATGACGTGCAAAGGGATCAAATTAGAAGCTTCCATGGTTCGGCTGATCAGTGCAACGGTCAATACCTGTCGATCGGCAGGGCGATAATGACCTTGATCGTCGCGTTTCATCTGAAATCACTACCCACAATATCTGCGGACCCGGCACCCGGGGCGTGGCCTACGGACGCTCATTGAACAAGGCGCACAAGGCGCAGCAGATCCTCTCGCATCTAACAATTCTTGGTTCACTTGTCAAGAAATCCGCGATCCGGGGGGAGCTGCCAGTGATTGACATCTCGTCATACCTCCCCAACCTGCACAATTGACGTCTCTGCTTCCATCCGGCGCACGACCGGAACGAGAGTGAGACTGTGCTGGCTTGGGATACCATTTGCGGACTTGGGGATAGAGGGAATTCCAATTCGTGTCTCACTCGATACCGACGACATATGAAACAACCCGGCTGATAGGACAACAAGTGGCCGACATCCGGCCACCACACAGCCCGGAGTCTATTTCTTGTTCTCTCATCCCGCTGTGACACCTCGAGCGGTTGGCTCTGATTGGCGAATCTGTGCGCCGACCTTCCGGCTAAGTCAAGGAGGAGAAGAGGACCGGAACCAGGTCGCTCGCTCGCTTGCTTTTTTCCCTCGCAGCCCACGCGCATCGGGACATGGAGAGTTCTGGATCCTGTCTTGGATGGAAGCGAATCCCTCTTGGATGGAAGCGAATCCCTCACCACCGGCGGCCGGCCGCGGCGCCGCCGCCAAAAAAGCCGGGTGCCGCAGGACGGGTGTCGTCCACAAGGAGCTCTCGGCCGTCTTGGCCCAGATCTACCCCAGGCTGCGGCCGTGGCACCTCTACGGCTTGCTCGGCGCCTGCATCGTGGCCGCGGTGCTGTCGGCGGTGCTCGTAACAGTGCGAGACCATCAGCAGAGGAGCGCCGCGCTGGCCGAGTCCCAAGCCAATGTTCGTTTCTTTTTCTTGCTCTTGCTATGGCTCACAGCAACCGCCTCCCTCCTCCCCATGATCAAGGCTCACCCCCCTTTTCGACATTGCGTCCGACTATTTCTATGCCATTACTTTTGTGCACGATAGTATCAGGATGCTGACGCTGCTGGGCAGACGCCCTCGGACCAAAGTGCCGCGAGGGTCAACCTTGGCTACGCCCAATACCAGGGCTCGCTCCTCGGGAGCGGCATCGCACAGTATCTAGGGATGCGCTACGCCAAGAAGCCGACGGGTGACCTGCGATGGAGAGCCCCCGTCGAGCAAGATCAAGTCAAGGGCGATCAGGCCGCCAAGTCTGTAAGTCTTTCGGAGTAATATTTCCACCCCTTCTATATAGGTGCTGGACTCCTCGTTATGCCCGCGGATGTGTCAGCCAGGCTATATGCAGAAGCGGCTGACATTTTGAATCATGAACCCAGTTTGGCAAGATTTGCCTTGGCATCTCGGCTATACTGCCCAGCAGCATCGAGGGCGAGGACTGTCTCTTTGCCAACGTGTGGGCACCGGCAAATGCCACAGCCGCCTCGAAGCTGCCCGTGATGCTATTCGTCCAAGGCGGAGGTGCGTCTTCCCACTTCTATGCTGTTCCTATAGCCCTCTCATCCCTTTCCCCGGCTTGTCCAGCTGCGAACTGACTATGTTCTATCGTTGTAGGTTACACCACGAACAGCAATGCCAATTGGAACGGCACATATCTGGTCCATGCTTCAAACCGCAACATGGTCTTTGTGAACTTCAATTATCGAGTCGGCCTGTACGGGTTTCTCGCCGGCGAGAGGGTCAGGGCCGATGGCGACCTCAATGCCGGATTGCTCGACCAGCGTATGATGATGCAATGGGTTCAGGATCACATCTCCGAGGTATGTTTTCNTATCGAGTCGGCCTGTACGGGTTTCTCGCCGGCGAGAGGGTCAGGGCCGATGGCGACCTCAATGCTGGATTGCTCGACCAGCGTATGATGATGCAATGGGTTCAGGATCACATCTCCGAGGTACGTTTTCCGGTTTCAGAGCATGAACATCGTATATCCCATCGATGTAGGCTCACCTGTCCGTTTCCTCCCTAGTTCGGAGGCGACCCCGACCACGTCGTGATCCAGGGCGTCTCGGCCGGGGCCGGCTCGGTGGCCCACCACCTGACGGCGTACGGCGGCGCGGACCAGACGCTGTTCCACGCCGCCATCGTGGAGTCCCTCTTCCTCCCGACGCAGCCGTCGGTGCCAGAGCTCGAGTGGCAGCTCGACAGGCTGCTAACGCAGACGGGATGCGACGACATGTCTTGCCTCCGCGGCAAGGAACTGGGCGCGCTGCAGGCCTTCAACGTGCCGTCTGCGTTTCCCGGCAGGACTGCCGCGCCGCTGCCGCTGTTCTACTGGGGGCCGTGTATCGACGGGAACTTTAGTCAGGACTATATATACAACCTGTTCGACCAGGGGAACTTGGTGGATGTGCCCATCCTGATTGGCACAGACAACGACGGTGAGTTTCCCAAGTGCCCCAAGAGTTTCTGGGAAGCAGAAATACTGACGATCACGTTCCCCAGAGGGCTCGTACTTTGGCGCCAACGCCTCGACCTCGGACGAGGTCGCCGTCTTCCTGCAGAACAACTACCCCCATCTGAACAGCACCGCCGCCGCCGCCATAATGCAGAGCTACCCCCTGGAGGCCCTGCTGCCGTACCACGCGGCGTGGTTCCCCTCGGCGGCGAGGGCGTACGGCGAGGCGACGTTCATCTGCCCGACGGTGCACCTCCTGGACTCGATGCAGACCAAGCTCAACTCCTCTTCTTCGTCCTCGCGGCTGTGGGCGTACCACTACGACGTCCTGTCCCCCGAGAACGCGGTCCTCGGCGTCGGCGTCCCGCACACGTGGGAGACGTGGGCCGTCTTCGGGCCCGACGCCATCAACGGCGCCGGCGGCGCCCCCCCGAGCTACTACGGCGTCGCGGCCGGCGTCGTGCCCGTCGTCATGAGCTACTGGGTCTCCTTTGTCTTGGACATGGACCCCAACGTCCTCGCGCACGCCGGCAGTCCCGCGTGGGAGGCGTGGGGTCAGGGCAACGGCAGCCAGCGGCTCCGGTTCGAGGCCGGCGTTGTCAAGATGGAGACGACGCCGGAGGACCTGAGGAGCCGGTGTGACGTGTGGAAGGCATTGGCCGACGTTACTGAGCAGTGATATGTGTGGACATTTACTAGATTAGATGGGGATGGAGTTTCATGGCGCTTGCTTTTGATATAAGAACACATTTCAAAAGGTATATTATTTAGACCGCGGTCATATCCAATCAAGTCTGATGGGATTGATACATGAGCTGGCCACGGGAGCACATGAATGAACATAGTTTCTAGCAACGTTTCCCTAATCTCGAGTATGCTGTTCTTGTGGAGTGGCAATTTGTCTCGAAATTCTTTGATCAAGTGCTTGCTTGGGGTCGCCAATGAATCTGGCAGGCATGCTGCTGGCCTTTTAAATGTGTTGTATTTCAACTATCCTATTTCAGTCGTCTTTTTTTTGAATTTTACTGATATCAGGTCAGAGTATAGCTCTCAAATGAGAAGAATATTCCATCTTGTATCACAACATGCCAATGCTTGAGATCCCCGTCAAGTTTGACGCATTGGATCACACCAGTCTACACCAGACTTTTACAAACAAGATACAACATCATGTCCCCATGATAGTGTTACACGTTTAACATCCATAATAAAAGCGTTGAACTAGTAATATTGATAATCTTTGTTTTCGAGTCCTGCAAACTCAGGCTGGCATAATAAACAGACCACGCTCCGGAATGTCAACAAACTTCTAGCAACATACTTGCGATGTTTCAGGTGCAGGCCTGCATTGCGTAATATACGAAGCGGGCTCCCCTCTCGCTCCAAGTATACCGAACAAACCGGGACGAGGAGGCAGCCTGTCTGGATCCGGGTTTAGGATTTTTATCAGGTCCATGCTTGATCCTTGGAAGTTGTCCGGCAGCATTACCGAGTGTCCTTGCTTTGCTGTCTTTGTTTTTTCCGGGAGCAACCTTGTGTCATGATCTGCCGGCAACGGAAGGGAGCGTCTCTTCTCGGATCGGATTTGGGNCCGAGTGTCCTTGCTTTGCTGTCTTTGTTTTTTCCGGGAGCAACCTTGTGTCATGATCTGCCGGCAACGGGAGGGAGCGTCTCTTCTCGGATCGGATTTGGGCGTGTGCTCACGGGCTTTTTACTGTGTCACAGAGAAAGCGCTCGGCCGCATGGGCCTCCGGGACGTTCGGTTACCCGTCAGATATATGACCAGTCGTATACGATCCAGCAGTATATACACACACTGCCATCACATCAGTCACACATCAACAAGACAGAACTCGTCAAATCTTGAAGCGATTTNGAAAGCGCTCGGCCGCATGGGCCTCCGGGACGTTCGGTTACCCGTCAGATATATGACCAGTCGTATATGATCCAGCAGTATATACACACACTGCCATCACATCAGTCACACATCAACAAGACAGAACTCGTCAAATCTTGAATCGATTTNCAGTCGTATACGATCCAGCAGTATATACACACACTGCCATCACATCAGTCACACATCAACAAGACAGAACTCGTCAAATCTTGAAGCGATTTCGGCAGCCCTTTTCAACCCTCTCGATCGTCGCATGTACGAGCACAGATCGGAGGGCCAGCACTTTCATCATGCTTAAAGCCATGCATAAGCAAAGGTGGTCATGGCTTGAGACTATCACTACTACAATACCCGAGTGAGTGATAGATCAGACGATTCAATAATGGCTGCGCTCATCACACCTCAAACGACGATGCGTTTTCCACACGACTCGTACGGAACATCCCACGCCCAATCGGACTGATAGGTAAAACTGACCTCTGCGCATGAAAAGAAACGCAGCCAACAAGGAAACCGCTCTTTGCGCCGCCTTGCAGGACGGTGCTCACGAACACATACAGACTATTGGTTTCATGTTTTTCAATGTCCGTGGTGTACAGCAAATAACGACCTTTGGGAAATGTATAAATCATGCCAAAGTTTAGACGCCAAGACGACAGACAGAGACAGACACGAGGAGCCGCGCG
>JACVEI010000098.1:0-16553 GCA_018115615.1 Pestalotiopsis sp. DP-2020a | reverse complement strand
AGGGTCGACAGAGGGTCACGGACGAGTTCGTTGCCGACTAGCAGCTAACCTAGGATGAAGTCTTGGAAGAGGCATCTTCCCCAGCAAGTTGCGGGGCCCTGGGTATGGCATGCCGAGTTCCCAAGGAAAGGGCTTGTATGCCGATGTGTGCTGCTCGTCGAGGCCTCATAGATCATACAACCTGGGGCTTCTGGATCCGCTTCACATCGCGTCTGAACGCACGTACAAAGTAGTTGTTGTCGTCGACGTTCGTGTTTGTCAGCATGGAGCTTCAGCTTCAGGGGACGAGACCCTGGGCTCAAGCGAGCCAATCAATCCAGAAACCGGAGTCAAGTATGGAGGTGAAGGGCGAGCAGCTTGCCGTTTTAGACCGCAAAATAGAGAGGGGGGAGACCAACCGGCGACTATCGATGGTTCGTCCATCTCTTGACCCTTGTACTTAACTAATGGCCATACACTATAGACTGACGATCTGCTGTGTGCACAGTGAGTGATCGGAAATGGTGTGAGCTCTTGGGTCTCATGTATGCCTGCTTACCTAACACCTGCGTCTCGCTTATAGTATAACCGTCCAGGTTGCAGTCGTGGCGAGCGACGCGTGGTATTCCGGCCGCGCTGTTGCATAGCCGTAAATCCAAATAGGGGAACCTGCTGAGAGTATATGATGTAAGCCGACATGGTGGACTGACTCAGTTGCTGGTCAGCATAGTGCATATCAGCATCTGGGGATCATCACTCATGAAGATGCGCCAACGCAAGTGCAGGGTTGTGCGGAATTGCCACTGCAATACAATACCAGACGAGTTGTTGCCCCAGCTGAGTCACAGGGCTGTTGAATCCTCCATCGGTGCCGAACTGTTCGTGAGATTTGCGTCCAGACAGTTTTCCCCAGACTACTGTACCTCCCGGACCCAGGGCAAAGCTGTGTGTAATCTGCCCGGGCCCCAGTGGTACAGTACGTAGTGTACATGCTCTGGGCAAGGTTGCACAGGAACCACGTGGTGTGTTGGAAATGCCGTTGCTAGCAGCATGCATGAATAGGGAGAATTTACATTACACGTCGTTGCTTTTATTTCGCCATGTAACGCTGAGAGCATCGAAGGCAACGAAACTTCCAACGCCTTTGCGCAAGTGGGCCCGGGAAGGAGCGCCGCTAATGCGAGACTTAAATTTTGGGGGTCCCAATCAACCAGGATTGCGCCTTCCATGGCANACGAAACTTCCAACGCCTTTGCGCAAGTGGGCCCGGGAAGGAGCGCCGCTAATGCGAGACTTAAATTTTGGGGGTCCCAATCAACCAGGATTGCGCCTTCCATGGCATATCGGCGACATATGCACCATCTGTCAGGGTTTAGGTAGGTTAGGTAGTACGAGAGCGGAAAGAAGCCGGGAAGAGCAGAAGAGAAGCCTGAAAATGGAATTTCTCTGGCTNATATCGGCGACATATGCACCATCTGTCAGGGTTTAGGTAGGTTAGGTAGTACGAGAGCGGAAAGAAGCCGGAAAGAGCAGAAGAGAAGCCTGAAAATGGAATTTATCTGGCTNTAGGTAGGTTAGGTAGTACGAGAGCGGAAAGAAGCCGGGAAGAGCAGAAGAGAAGCCTGAAAATGGAATTTCTCTGGCTTTACTCGGGTCCTGTCGTCTCAACTTGGGGGATTCTCTTCACTGCTGCATCTCTGCGATAAGCGACACCCGAAAAGCGAGAAGCTTGCGAGGGCAGATCGTCGTCGTCGCTGTCCGTGGTCGTCATCGGTTCAGCAGTGGGTAGAACCGATATGTGTGTGACCCGATAAACTGGGAATCTATCCCAAGTGAACCTGCCGTTGGTTTGGCTTTGGAACACCCGTTGACGCCTCTTGTTGGTCTTGTTTCCCCTCCGGCCTACCCTCCGGCCGAACAGCCTGCAGCATCCATTCTGTCGTCCTAGCGTCATCATGTCACGCACGCCAGAAATTTGACAAATACCCTTGGCAGATGATAGGGACCCCTTGGCCGGTCCTGAGATCGAGGACTATGATAGCCTCACAGCCCGCGTAATCTGGCGTTTATCCACATGACGGACGATTTCTGAACCCCTCCCCGTTCGGACCCCAGCCAACATCTGCCACCCCTTGACCTCTACCGGCTGCCCCCAGAAACGCTGGATCTCGAGTCCTGACGTCGCCGGCCGGCGACTGCGAGACCACCCCTTCTCTGCGATACGGGACACTGATCGCCATGTTGCAGTTGTCCCCGTCTTCCAAAGGCAGTAGTTATATCGACAGTGCTATGGCAGAGACCCATGTCTTGCCTCTCCCCTGGCTTCAGTGGTGTGCCTACCCGCGAATAATTTCGCCAGCGACTTTTTTTTTTCTCTCTCGCGATGACCTTGTAAAGTTTGCAAGAGAGTGGGCTGTTTTGGCGATGATCGCCGCACTAGTAGGGGGTTTGCTGCTGGGATAATGAGTGCAGACGCAAATACCTGATCCCACGCAATCAGTGGATGAAAGTCTGAAAAAATAGAGAAAAAGGCTAACACCTAGGGCCGACCGCTTTCAGATCTGAAGGTCAAGTAAAACATACCCAGGTCCCTCAGGTATCTGGGCACATAATCTCAAGTATCGTAACACTCGATATCTCCTTCGCCGTTGTTCTCGTCCGAGAAGAGAAGCAAGTTGCGAGAAAAGCAATCATATTCCCCACCGTTGAGGGAGCCAGATACATACAGGCGGGACAGATTCAAGAATGGCGACGGGTGGAGTGCACAGAGTGAGCATCTCCTACAAAAAGCTCGACACCTCAAAGCAAGAGTTTCGACTGCTGGAGATCCGGCCCGCCGCCTCCGTCGAGGACCGCATCGACGCCCGGCTGGTTACTGTACGACTCAAGGACGAACCCGAGTTCATTGCCCTGTCCTCGCTGTATGGGTCGCCGTCCGAGTCGGAGAATGTCATCGTTAATGGCCGACCCATAGCCATTACGCTTCACCTGGCTCAGGCGCTGCGGCACATTCGCACCGTCTTGTTCCCCGGCACGGTCTCTAAGGGGGATGAACGGCTCAATCCGAAGCGGCAACAACGAAAGCCGCCGTTTTGGTTGCGGCAGTTGATGAAGCACGTCAACTCCATCCTGCCCGGTCCCGAGATCGACAAGATTGCTCCGCTACGCGTGTGGCTGGACGTCATCTGCGTCAACCAGTATGACGAGGCCGAGGGGACACGGCAGCTTCAAGACATGCGCATGGTCTATTCAGCGGCGCAGATGACCGTGGGCTGGCTGGGCATGAAAGTCGAAACCTCGGAAGCCGGGCTGGAATGCCTCACCAATATCGACAGGCTTATGCCTCCGCGCTGGGGTGACCCCGGCGATCGCGAGGAACACCCAGAGAATTACGCCCCGACGCATGCCTGGTTCAAGAAGGTGGACTACATTTGGAAAAATGTCAAAGCAACCGAGTGGTCACAACTGCCACAGGACTGGCAAGGCGCCAACGACTTCATGAACCGCCCCTATTTCCAGCGGCGTTGGATCCTCGAGGAGATTGCGAGAGCACGCTTTCCGGCATTCCTCATTGGCGATACGATCTTGTCCTGGAGGACCATTCTTCGACTACACCGAATGCTGGAGGAAGTCAAGTACGTTGATTCAGACAATTTTCCAAAGGTAAGTATTTGGCTCAACTACTACTGAATCTCGCGTTCGTCATTGTATGGTGCCACTAACACTATGTGCAGGAGTACAGAGAGCTGGTACCTCAGCTGCCCATCGAGGCAGTGCAAGCACTTTTGGACGACTTTGCCAGGAGAAGTGCCCTGGACGATACGCAAGCATTGAATAGCTCGACGAGCTCCTAGGAGCAAACGAGCGCCTCGAATTCGACCCGACAGTCACTATATACCCAGGTCTTAACGTTCTCCCATTTAGATACGGAGCTGCATAGGATAGGAGTTTTTCTTTTTCATACGGATTTAGATCATACCAACACAACTGAAGCATTCATCGGGGCTTTGAAGCGTCGATTTACGGCTGTTAGCAAACATTGGGCGGCACTTTGACATCGGATACGAGTGTGACGAAATTCTGGGAGCATCAAACGGAGAGCAAACTCGGTATTAGAGCCGGCTCAGCGGCGATTATACACCAAGGGATTAGGCGAATGGCGTTGTCATATCATTTATACATGACTTGTAATAACTCTCTTATTTTAGACAGATTCAAAATACCTTAGACTGCTGGCTTCGATCATTTTCCACACACTAGTTCTCGAGTTGGCGATCGCTTCAACAATGGGAAGAGGCTTTAATCTCAAGCAATAGAGTGATCACCATCCAGGATATATACGGTCATGTTTCGGTCATATACATGCCCCGATTGTGACAATATGGAATGGTCAAGATTCACGGATATTGGATATACATTCGTGTTCTAGTATAAAATCTTTGAAGCTCCCCTTTGGCCAAGTCAGTCTACATATAATAAGCGACCCGATAACCTGGAAACGGATCATCATGTCTGTGTGGTTTGTGGGTCTCTAGGTTGATATAGAGTTTTTAGTTCATGGCACCGGTTCCCGGCCGCGCTCTGACTGATAGTGAAACCTAAATGACTGATCTAATTTATTTATTTTCCGTAGCCCTCTGGAGAGTGAGGCTTGAAAACTTAGCAGACTGGGTATACCCGTCCAGGCATCTGTACGGAATAAACAAACGTTTTTCAACCGTCTGTTCCTGGATTTCGTGTCAGCGCACCGTTGTGGTTTGTCCGTTGTAGCAGACGCCAATTTCGCATGGAGTTGTTGATGGGCCCAAATTCAATATGCTTTCTCTTGATGTGCAAGTAGTAACATACTTTGATGCCTAAAATAGACATTCCCTGTTGCCCCAAGTCTTGTACCCAAATAGGGAAGAGCATTCGACAGTAAAATCCTCACACCTGACTGAGTTGAGCCTCAGCCAACCAAAGTAAACAATCCGTCTCTTGTGTATGGGAAGTCTTTGACAAGAAAATTAAATGACAATAAAAAACAAGATGAGATCAGAAAGCTGGTCACTAGATAGAATTCCCGAACATTGGAACATAGTTTCTCAGACGCCGAAGGTCAATTTTTGTACAAACTCCCCGTCTTTCTTTTTCCTCGCGTGGTTGCCGAGTACCGACCAGCTGCCGCTGCGGCTTCCCTACACAGCATGCAGACGCGCTGGCAGTCCAGGTAAGGCCCCCGCAGCCGCCGAATTTCGCCACTCCGGGATTCATTAGCAAGCTGTCTTAGTGCACGTCCTCCCTTCCCCAAAACGCCAAAAACGCCAAAAGACGCGTCCATTTACGCGAGGAGGGGAGAGAGAAGGAAAAAGTCGTCAAGTTGGGATGTGCGAAAATGCCACCGCCATTGCCTGATCCGGCGACGTCGTCGCCATTGTCGTCGCCAGACTCGTTCACCACGGCCGACGCGACTCCCACCAACCCAATCGACGCCAATGTCACTGACATTAGCACGCCCGACGTCCATGGCGATGAGATGAACTACAGCAAGGCGAAGCGGCTGCCACGGGAGCTGAAATCGCACTGCCAGATCTACCTCGAGGAAAACCTACACATCTTGGCCCTGCGTATGCTGGCACGATTGCAATCGCAAAGCAGCGCGGGCCTGTCGGGCACGATTGGGCAGGATGGCGGCAAGGTCGATGAGAGCAGCGGCATCTACTGCCCGCCTGCCGATATGCTGGCATTCCTGGGCACCATGACGATACACCCGCACCTGACAACGCGACCGAAAGAGCCTCAATGGACCGATGTGTCGTCTGCCGCCATGGTCTACCTGCGCAGCCTTCTGCAGTCCGCCGGTCCGATCAATGCCCGATTCCAGGAAGCCTTCCGCTTCGGCAAGGACACGCGGCGTTCACCCACTGACGGGTCCGACCCGCTGTACGAGGCCGGCGCAGTGCACGGCATATATGCGAATGTCAGTGTTTGGAGGCGGGGACAGGACTTCTTCAACACTGTGGGTTGGGCCTTCAACTGCAGTATCCTGTATCCCAACCGCTGGAAGTACTGGCGCCAATGGCTCGAGTTCATGTTTGATGTGATGGAGGCGGATATCATGGAAAGGGCTCGTATCGACGAGGAGGAGCATCGCACTGGTGGCACGGGAGAGTGCGCCTACAAGATGCTCGCCGACTCCATGCTGGCAGGCTACATCAATCAGTGCGACAGAAGAAGAAGTGGCGGAGGAGTAAAGTGGCTCATCAACGTCATTTTTGCGGACGGCCAGACCTCATCAACGAGGCAGTTCCTGGAAATCTGGGCCAACGAGCACAGGGGGCCCCCGAAGAACAGATACCTCAAGCGCAAGAGGAATTTCAACATGGAGAAGGGCGATTATGGCGGGCTGCTAGACGACGAGTCCATCTACTCGTCACAGGCCTCGGAGCCGCCTACACCTCAAAAGAGGAAGAGCGGATCAGAATCTCCCGCTCTAGAGGCGTCCTACGTCGAGTCGATAGCTCTGCGGCAGCGGTTGTTCTACTTGCTGTCATATCTTTGCCACTTTCTGCCCGACCCGCCGTTCGATCTTCCAGATCTCTACGAATTTTACGAAAAGGAAGTCAGAAATCTTCCGTTGCCAATTTTTACAGCATTTGTCGATTCGACCACTTCTTCACTCCGGACAGACAGCCAGATCTCTATCCTGCAGAACTTGCTCATCTTGTCCATGCCCTCGTCGGCTGTCAAGCCTTCCAAAGTAGACCCTGAGCGGTACGATGTTAATGGCACCAGTCCCGCGATTATCGAGCGCTGCTTCCTGCCGTATGCGGCCAACTCCATAGCAGCCGAGGACAACGCCAAGGTCAGCGTTCTGCTTGAGGAGATCATCAAGCTTGTCTGGACTGTTGGCACGGAGAATTTCAGCGACAAACTGTTTGAGCGGGTCACTAAAGGAATCAATGCCCGCGAGGCAAAGATCAAGAAGAAAGTGGCCGGTACAAGAGGGCGGCGCAATGGACAGCCGCAGGAGGACCCAGACTTGGAGGCCAAGACGTTGCTCGAAGAGAGCTCAGCAAGGCTTGAAGAGCTTGCGGAACTCATAATGGATATGGCTGATGATGATGATGAAGGCAAGTCAAATCGAGCATAATCTTGAGACTTTTTCTACCGCATACTAACATGCGATAGACATGGCTGAGGCCGATGCTACATTCATGACGGCCAAGAGTTCTTAGGAAGATACTCCACAAGCCACGAATCACATCGGTCAAGGATCGCCGAAATTTGGAGAAAAGAGAAGTTCAACAACGGAGCAGGAGCGGTCGGACACGAGTCAAGAAGCGCAAGCAGATCATCGGCCAGGGAAGCGACCCAAATATGGCGCCATCGCTGGTCAGTGTGCACCGCAGTAAGAGCTGAGCATGATACCCCGAGAGTTATGAAAAGGACGGCGTTTTTGGTAGAATTTTGTCTTTTTTTTANAGTCAAGAAGCGCAAGCAGATCATCGGCCAGGGAAGCGACCCAAATATGGCGCCATCGCTGGTCAGCGTGCACCGCAGTAAGAGCTGAGCATGATACCCCGAGAGTTATGAAAAGGACGGCGTTTTTGGTAGAATTTTGTCTTTTTTTACAGGCGTCATGAGAGTCGTGGGGGTTTTGTTGCGAGGACTAGACTACAGTATGTCGTAGGGATGTCGGATAACTTGGGCGGTCTTTCTGGCCGGTGTACACGCATGAATGCTAGACACATATGATAATACAAATAATGATACACCAAGATGATGGCTTTTGTGGCTCACGGTTTGAGCATCACCTCTTGCGCGTGCTCGTTGGTGTCCAGGCTGCCGGCTGCCACGTCTCACCCGGTCCGGTCGCGGCCTTCTTCCAAGGGTCGTCGTGTACCTCCGTCTTGCCCTGCGCCGCCGCTCCGTCCCGCAGACCCTTGTCCTGCATATTCTGCTCCGCGGCCTGCTCCTGCGGCTGCGTCCTGCCCGTGTCGAGCGCGGGCTGCGGCTGGCCCTTTGCGGCGCCGGGCATGTCGCTGAGCCTGGGCTTGGCCTCCCAGCGGGCGTCGGCCTCGGCGGCGAGGGCCTTGATGCGGCTCTGGCGGGCGACGTCGGCGGCCTGGTCCGCCAGCGAGGGCGGCTCCTCGCGCTGGTGGCGCAGCCACTGGTGCCACTGCGGCGGCACCGTCACGTCCGAGAGGTGCGCCGACCGCGGGTACTGCACGATGCGCCGCCACCGCAGGGCGCGCGGGTCCGCGTGCTTGTCGGCCCGCTTGTCGAGGAAGGTCCAGTACGTGTTGCCGCGGAGGTCGAGGCCTGCGAACAGGGGGAAGTCAGTTGCATTGATATTGTAAAGTCATGGCTGTGAGGTGGGAAGAGACGCACCGACGAGGAAGCGCTTCCGCCATGGCAACCGCAGCATCTTCCAGCGGTACCAAGCGCGCAAGATGGGACTTATCTCTGGCATCGACATGTTGGCTGGTGTATGTGTGGGGGTGGATGCCTAGAGGTTGTCATGCTACATGGTCATGACATGAAACTACTCTCGAGAAAGCGGTTTCGTCGCCGTGGTTTACTCTGCTACTACTACGGACAGATGATGGCGATAATGATTATTCTGGGGCACCTGTAATCGATAGGCCGTAATTCCGTCATCTCTGATTCGCAGGCGCCACGAAAGTTTTACAAGAGAGCTGGGTGACCAATACCTACTGTAAGTGGCTGCGGGCAAATAGTCCCTATAGTGGGTTTAGCCTCCTAAATAGTGTCAAGCCACAAGGGTCTCCTTTCCCGTCAATTAATAAGAAGAGGTCCGTCCGTTTTAATACAGAGTACATGAGCGGCTGCGCTGCCAATATGCGAGATGCGACGACGTTGGGCACGAACAGGGGAGTCCAGAGGTGTTCGGTTAGTGGAGGTTGGTTATTGCCCGGCTCAGGCGGGAAGGGGAAGGCCAGTGGTGAGTGGTGAGCCAGTGAACCACAGAAACTGGCTGTCAGCACTGTCACTTTCATTTCTCCAGCAGGCGAGGCAGGCCTTTTCGGGGGGGAGGATAGGTGAGGTAGAGGAGCTGGAATGTGTCAGTGTCACCCCTCTCGGCGCACTGACAGACTTCCCCCCTCCCCCCTCGGCGCCTATTATTCAGGATCCCTATTGTTTTCCAATGTTTAAATCTCCCGTACTCCGTTATTTATGCGCCCGACGCCGAAGCAACTTCCCAGAGGGTGGATATTTCATCAGCGATGGCTGCTGCCTCATTACAATAAACAAGTTCGATCATCTTCGAGAAAATGACGACCCCTGAATCCGGCAAATGACGGAAACGAGGCGACACTTGTTATTTTTCTACCACTGCTATTGACTGGCGTTCGAGGGACATCCCAAAATTAGCACCCGCCTGCCGCCCCCACCAGTGACCTCACCTTTTACGGTTCATATTGGTCCCCCAAATTCCTTCTTCGTCCTTCCTCCCACTTGCGCCGAAGCAACTCAGCTTTTACCTACATTCATACATAATATCACGACGCCGAGCCAGAATCAGCAGCGCAATCACCCGTACCGTCGCGCCTCTAGATTGCAAAAACTCTCGAATTTCTATCCGATGACCGACGACGAGTAGACGTTGAGCGAAATATACGATACCATAATTCCTGTAACCCGGGAAGCAAACCATCAAACAGCGCATGATGGCGTCTGTCTCCTCCTTGGATAAAGACTTGCGCATGTCGCGCAACGCCAGGTACACGCCTGCCGCTGCGAACGAGGTTAAATCTTGGATCGAGGGCGTGCTGGGCGAGAAACTTGCTGGTACCGACTTGCTGGATGGGCTTAAAGATGGTGTTGCGCTGTGCAAGTATGGCTTCCCTCTTCCTCCCTCACCCTCGGCTCTTCTGGGCATGCCCCTTTGCCATGCCCCTCTTGGTACTACACGTTTGCTGACTCTGACCTCACAGGCTGGTGAACCTCGCGATCGGACCGCCGGGCGTCAAGTTCAAGAAGTCGGCCATGCCTTTTGTACAAATGGAGAACATATCGCATTACCTGCGCGCTTGCAAATCGCCGCCGCTCAACCTTCCCGACCACGACATGTTTTTGACCGTCGACCTCTTCGAAAAGAAGGATCCGGCGCAGGTCCTCCAGTGCCTCGGCGCATTCTCCCGCGCCGCCGAGAAAGCCAACCCTTCGTCTTTTCCCACTTCCATTGGAGGCATCGGCAGTGGCAGTAAACCGCGCAACGGGGTCATGTCGCCGGACAGCACGGGCACGCCTGGTAGGGCTCGGGCGCACTCTAATGCGTCGCAGAGTTCGTCTACGTTGTCGGTCCGGCCGGCGACGCTCGTGCCTCACAAGACGGGCTCGTCGACGGGCTCCAGCCGATGGGGCTCGACCAACAAGAGTCCTACGAGCGAGCGCGTTGGATCGCCCAGCGTCAGCAGCTGGAGCAAGAAGTTCGACGAGGGTAGTACCAGCCCCGCATGGAATATCGCTCAGTACGGTTACATGGGCGGTGCCTCGCAGGGCAACCTCGGCATCGCTTTCGGTGGACGTCGCCAGATCACTAGTGCTGGTCCGCACGTGCCGAATTTGGCCGACAAGGAGCGTCGCCGGAAACAGCAGGAGGCCGATGCCGAGCGTCAGCGTCAGCAGATGCAGGAGGAAGAGCAGAGGCGCAAGGCCGAGCAGGAAGCCGAGGAGGAGCGGATCCGTCTGGAGGAGGAGAAGAGCTGGGAACAGGAGACGCAAAGGCAGCGCGACGAGGAGAAGCGCAAGGCTGAGAACGAGAAACTTCGATGGGAAGAGGAAGAGCGCCAATGGAGACTCACCAACGAGAAGCGCCGCCAAGAAGAGGAAGCGGCCGAGGCGAGAATCGTCGAGGAGCGTAGAAAGTCCCAGTCTCGCAGCAGGGCCAACTCGCAGTTGCAAGGGCAGTACCTGAGCCAATACCAAGCGGAACAGGGAATCAAGCCGGAAGCATCGGGATATAGCGATCGCATCAAGGCGCTGGAGCGTGAGCTGGAGCTCGCACGGCAGCGGGAGCAAGAATACGAGCAGGAGCGACAGCGCCAGCAGGGAGGCAAGAGCCGCAACCGGTCACGCAGCAGACCGAGGCTCCAGGACCGGACGCCCAGCAGGCAAGACTCGTGGTCGCGTGACGAGCGTGAGGTCCTCAAGACGCAATGGGACCGCCACCAAGAAGAGCAAGCGGCCGGCGCCCCGGCTCCCGCCCTGCCGAGCCGCCCTCTGCCGGACCCGCGAGTTAGCTCTCCGCTAAAGCCGCAGCGCACCGGCGACGCACAACTACCTGCGCCTACTCTCCCCCTGAGGCCCCAGCGCACTGGCGAGGCTAGACCCCTTCCAGGCACGCCGGAGAAGACCAAGCCTCCCCCCGGAAGTTATGGCAACAGCGCAGTCAAATCGCCCGGATCCAGCGGCCGGCCACTACCGGCCAGCCCGAGCCGTGCCAACTGGGGTACCCGGACGGATCGATATCTTGCCAAGAACACTTCCCCTAGAAGCCCACCGGTACAACAGACCTACTCTCGTGAGCTTGGCGCCGGTGCGGAACAAGATGCAGAGGACCGCCGCCGCGTGCAGTCGCAAGCCCAGACAAAGGCCGGAGGTATGGCAGGCAAGTCACTGCTCGAGCGCGAGATGGAGATGGAGCGCCAACGCCAAAAGGAGTGGGAAAAGGCCCAAGAGGAGACGGCCAGTACCCCGCGGTCTCGCGACGGCGTCGACGGAATCGGCGGCGGCATCGGCGGACGATGGGACGTCGGCCAGTGGAGCGGGTACACGGGCGGCGACAGCCAGAACAATGTCGGCACCGGCATCGGCGCCGGGCGGAGACAGATTGTTGGACCCAGACCTCTGCCTAACAGGCCATAGAATAGCAAGACATGAAGCGTAGCCCGCCCACCATAGAAAGCGTGGCCGCCGAGAATCATGCTCTACTGCATCTGGGATCATGGTTATGGTCGGTTGGATAGAGATCGAGTAAAAATCATCAACAATAATAATAATTTTGCAAGTCAAGTCAAGCTGATAATGTATGATTGTGCAAGTTTGACGTGTTTGTTGATCATATTAGTCAGTCGTCGAACAGAACCGCATTCTAGCAAGTCCTTAGGAAATTCTTCAAATCGCAGACGGTTTACCCAAGCTAGAAGAGGACCTTCTCTTTCTTGTTTCGAAATATTCTAAACGTGGCGCCTTTTCATGGCGTCGTGGTCACTATTCGTAGATATAATTTTTGCTGTACGCTCTGACAACTTAGTTGTATATAGTCAGGAGACAATTAACGTCGCAATCACATGGTAATCGACTCACCATCTCCCACCAAGGAGAACATCACCATCTCTCGTAGCCTTACTTCGAGCAATGAGGCACGAAGTATGATCATATCACTCCCCAATATGGGACGACAAGTGGAAAGTCAATCCGGTCCATCACATTACGACATCGATCTAAACGTGTGCATCATACTACCAGCTCCTGCTCTCTCAAGATCAGCTGTCAAACCCCGATACCGAGTGACAGGTTACTCATGGCTAGCTGGCGAGCAAGGCAACTCGCAGGTCCTACGGATCCCGCCTCACTGGCCCGGAAGCTCGTCCCGAGCGGTACTGGGGACGCATGTCATATGCAAATTGTTTGCAGGAAGCCGTCTCCACGGCCACGTGCTGTGTAACGGCCCGTCCAGTCTGAATAAGGCCATGCAGGGCGAACAGTGTGTCACCCATCAAGAGCTCCTTCTTATTCACATCCTCAGAACGGAGATGGCAAGATGGCAAATGTTGTTGTTGTTGTTTTTTTGGCAAGAGCATCAACTCTGAATATTCTTAGTCGTCTCGCTAGCGAGTATTAAAAATGCCCAAAAGTTCAAGAAGAACCAGGAAACGATGGTTTCTCGCTAGCGACACCATGGAAAACAACACACAGAGATCGTACACGACAACACAAGGCGAAATGTTTCTCATGTATACCTACGAGGCCCGCCTGTTCAGGATGGATATTTCCCATCTAGACGCTGAGCATACTGGGTATCTTCTGGAAGATTTTGGCGAGGCATTCGGGAACATGAGTCTGATGGAGCGCCCAAGACGCTACGGCGAGGAAAATCCTAGAAATACCGAAGAGTGGAAGGAGATCTATGCTCAGTACGGCTGGCCAGATGTAATCGACGCCCTTCCAACACTTCAAACCGACATGGACACGCACGTCGAGACCATATCAGGTCTGGACATCGCGGCTTCCCACGAAGTTCAGCTGCAGATGGCGCTCGGTTGCCTCTCGACGCCGTCATTCGAGGTCCTCTCCGAAAAGAGGGTCTACCACGACTTTATCCGACAGGTCTTTTTCCGCTACTACATGAACCACCTGAAGCACTGGATAGAGAACGACGCGCATATCTACAGCGCCTCCGTCGACGGCCACGTTCGCGGCGGCTGCATGGCCGAGGAGATCGACCGGCGCGCCATGTCGTGGCGGTACTCGGACGTCCCCCGCTGCGAGATCGATGTCAATAAAATGTCTGGCGTCGAGGGCATGCAGGACTTTTGGAACGCCGGGCAGGCGCTCAAGTTGAGGCGCGCCGAGTTCGATGCGCTGAAGTGGCTGCGCGATGTCAACGAGAACAAGCCTTTCTGGTGTAAGTCCCCGACCTCCATTTCCTACGTGGTATTCCTGAAACTCTAGGACGGCCATGGACAACCAGAAAATGATACTGGGATGGTGATACTAATCCCTCCCAGATCTGAGTGGAATCCACATCGGACCGGGGCAGGTCCGCGGCACTCGTGGACTGGAGGTTGCTCTCCTGCGCCAGATTATCCAGGACAAGGGCGCCGAGTCCGGCATCTTTGTCCTATGCGAACACGACGAGCTAGACCTCTATCGGTCGGCAGGCTTCAAACCAGTGGACTTTATACAGATCTCCGCCGAGCGAATAGAGGAGGACGACTCGTGGCATGAGGGCGACTGCAACAGGACCCATTTGCATGTTACACTGACAGGCATGTGGAGGCCGGCCGATATAGAGACCTGTCGCTGCGCTGTCGACCGCGGAGAGGTGCCGAGAACCTATCGACCCGAGGTGATTGCGCTGTTCAGTGGTCATGCAGATGGATGTAGGGGTTAGTGACGTTCGGAGAGGGGATTCATGCAAGACGGTGGCGACACTCCCAGAAGTCCAAGGAGAGTTTGATTTTCACAATGGTGATGGCATTGCCTCTTAATAAACGCACAAGTCCCTCCTTTGACAGCGATGTATAACATGGGATGGCCTGGCGATCTGGCGTAATGTGACATTGACTGTANGACGGTGGCGACACTCCCAGAAGTCCAAGGAGAGTTTGATTTTCACAATGGTGATGGCATTGCCTCTCAATAAACGCACAAGTCCCTCCTTTGACAGCGATGTATAACATGGGATGGCCTGGCGATCTGGCGTAATGTGACGTTGACTGTAGACCACGGATGACTGCTGCACTCACGTATGCGTCTCCTTGGTTGATTCGATCCGTTTGGGCCCCGTATCACAAAGTACGCCATTGCTTCCAATGACAGCATCAAGGTTGGGCGTCCATACTCTCGCGTAGTTGGCCGGCTCATCTGTGAGGGAGTTTGTTCTAACACTTCTGATGATGTGTAACAGCAANTGGTTGATTCGATCCGTTTGGGCCCCGTATCACAAAGTACGCCATTGCTTCCAATGACAGCATCAATATTGGGCGTCCATACTCTCGCGTAGTTGGCCGGCTCATCTGTGAGGGAGTTTGTTCTAACACTTCTGATGACGTGTAACAGCAANCATCAAGGTTGGGCGTCCATACTCTCGCGTAGTTGGCCGGCTCATCTGTGAGGGAGTTTGTTCTAACACTTCTGATGATGTGTAACAGCAACAAAAATGGGAAAGAGTACTCAAGAAATGGCAGTACCCAGGGACAACTTTCTCTCCATGACACTACTTTGACCGCTAACTAACTACAAGAGCGATATGGAAGGTGCCAGTCGCACATGGTGGTTTCCAGGCCGGTGAACGGGGTTGACTTTCTCTCCCATTCAATGTTTACATTGCCATTTCGTCTATTTCGGAGTACTTCCACGCCGCAAAGGCAGATTCACTTCAATATCGAATGCCAACAGCATAATAACGTATCAACACTCCATCGATATTCAATATGGCGGAGCAAATACGCTATATCATTGGTCCGAAATATATAGCTCCTCGATTCTGGCTTGTTACCAGGCACCAAGATATCGATGCGACCGAGCCCTACGAACTCACAGACTGGGATGGGCCAGGCAAAGTCAGAGATCTCCTAGAGGGCTTCAAAGCCCTTGATTGCAGTTTGAGACTGGTTACAACTTACCGTGAGATTTATGGGCAATGGAGCGCTGCATGGCAGAGCGTCTTTGAGAACTTTGGCCGGCCCGACTTGCTGGTCATACCTCAACTCAACAGCAGATCAGAACGCATTTTCAGGCCGCACTCCCATGTATCCGATCGTTCCGGTTGTCAAATCGCAAAATTTCCAATTGGAACCTGCCATCCTGCGGATATCGACAGCATTGCTAGAGTGGCGACGAAAGCATATGCCAAGACGGCAGAATGCCGCGCACTCTGTTATGCCGAGTATGTTGACAACAAGCTGACTCTTCATACTCGGCGTTGGAAGGCGGTGCGAAGTTTCCTGGTTGCGAAGGATCTTGAGTCAGGATCTTCTTGTAAGTTAGGCAGCACCTGCGGTCTGCAAAACTTGTTTCGCCTTCACCCGAGATACAACGGGGATGCACTCCTCAAAGGTCACTGGGCTAATTGCTTAATTGGCCTGGCTATCGATATCCGCTCCCTGGTAACTCGGTTGAGGCCATGCCGGCGCCTCGCTAATAGATGTGCAGTGTACTACGCCTGTCATATCGAACAATTCATTGCTGCTTGCTTGCTTAGAGAGTCGCAGCTAGGGCTCAGCAGACCTACGGTCCAATCGTTGAGAGACACCATGGCACCATCTTATGTCAATATTCTAGATTTGGACCTGGCTTTGGAAATTTTCGGCGATGATTATGACACGATACAAAAGCACAACTCTTCATGTTATGCTCATGGTGCTCGGCCATGCCTATGTAAGACCGAACTTGTCGTTATATGGGCGTCGGCTGTTTATTGACCACATTCCAGCCATGAAACTATTCACCTTCGCCCAGAAGTACGATACGATACCAGAAGCTCGCCTTGCCATGGACGATAGAAGCTTCTTAATGTTGAAAACAGATGTCAACACGGACTTGTACTATGCACTGCTGAAGAAGGTTGTTGACGATGTTGGCCACGAGAGGGACATTTACGTGCGCTGCTTTGATCCCGAAACTGCCCCGTACCTCTACAAGTACGGGTTTGACGAAATCGGGCGCACTGAAAGATATCCAAAGGGAAAGCCTCAGCTGAGATTTACGTCGATCAGAATGTTGAGGAGATCCGGACCCTGGGCGCCTCGCGATGCTGATGTCCATCCAACATCGCCCGCCAGCAACACACAGTATCAAGCATACCCTCAGCAACAACAGGGGGGATTTCTACAGTCACA